>CM021106.1:48673468-48838627 GCA_007115665.2 Sequoiadendron giganteum
GATCTACATGCAGGTTTGTAGGCACTATAGCAATATAAAGCACTTTATCTAAGATGGATTTATGCTCAACAGATAGGCATAGTAGCTCAAGTATAGAAATTTGCACAAGTGTTTTACCTAAATGCTCTATGAGGGTCTATCGCATAGTTGGTGTAGCGAGTTTTGAATTAGGACCTCTAAGGGTAACTGTGCCTCTACGGGTAGTAACATTACAATTAGGTTCTTTACCTTTTATAATGAAAGTGTTTACATGATTATCAACCTCACTACTATTAGTTATGATATAGTCATACTTAGCAATAGTATAGTTCACACCATCACTAGATTCAGGGGCCTTCCTTTATCCTTGTCATGCTTAGGGAAGGGGTTTTTAAACATCTCACGATCAAAGTTACCAGAAGGAGTTTGTTTGTCAACTACTATCTTACTGTCATTAATAAGGTCTTGTATCAGATGCCAAAGTTTGTTGCAACTATTAGTCTTATATCCTTTGTGTCTATGATAGTTGCAAAAGCGATCATCATTCCACCATGGGGGTTTGATTTATGGATTATATTCTTTCATCTTAGGTAGCGTTATAAGATTATTTTCAAGGAGTTCTTTTAATGTAGATTCAAGCGATTGTCCCAATGGTGTAAAATTTTGTTTAGGGAAGCTTCTTTGTTTTTCTTTTCCTTTGTCTGAAGATGAACCTTTAAGGCTGTAGATAGGTGATGATGTTTTAGTCATTTTTGCATCAACAACTCCGTCATTGACCACATTCTTGTTCTTAACCCAAAAAGGTGTCTTGTTGCTCAAACCTAATTTTTGATCTTTGTTGTTATTAAGTTTAATAGTTCCATCATCGATTAGAGTTTGTTCGATTCAAAATCCCATTTCTATGACTTCATCAAATGAATCCAAGCATTTGAGGCGAAGTTCCTTTCCAATTTCCTTGTTCAAATTTTGACAAAAGAGGTCAACCAATTCTTTGTCTAGAATGGTATAAGGTAATCATTTTATTAAATATCTCCATCTTTGTAAAAATGACACAAAAGATTCTCCTTGTTTTTTTTGGTGTTAAAAAGGTTTGTCATGGCCACTTTAAGTTCACAATTGAAACTATAATTGGAGACAAATTTATCAGCCAGTTCTTGAAAATATTTGATGGTCGAGGGTAATCGTGAAAACCATTCCATAGCTTCTCCTCCTAGACTGTGAGGGAATAATATCATAAGGTATGTCTCATCAACTACAAATTCCAAGGTAGCAGCACAAAATTCTCTTAGGTGGTCTTTGGGATCTCCTTTTCTCTTATATTTATCAAGTCTCGGTATCTCCTAGTGACTAGGAAAAGGTGGCATTGGTATAATTAGATCAAAAGGATAAGGGAATATATCTTCAATGGAGAACTTTTGGGATGATGTTTTATTGTTCTTGAAAGTATCCAATTCTTGTCTCTGTTCTCTAAGCTCATCCACAATAGGATTGTTTGTAGGTGCAGGTTTTGACGTCTTTGAAGATCTCTTGTAACTAGGTTGTAAATAAAAGGGCATGTGATCTTTGATTCTATCCTCATTGTTTATTTTTGTATGCTTAGGTTCACTAGATTCATGTTTTTCATTCATCATGAGTAAGGATATTTCAAAATCAAGAGGTAGTTTGATTCCATCATCAACAAGGGCCTTGAAGTATTATTGCGGATTGCGCTTGACTACCTTTGTAAGTAGTTTAGCGAATCTATGATCATTAAGTGCTTCTATATGGGATTGGGTTATTTCTTCCTTATCTATTTCATTTGTTTCACTAGTTGCAACACTAATGTGATCTTCCCCATCAAAGTCTTTTCCCCAAGGGTTCCCTTCTTCTTGAAACATTTTTACTCTTGTTCTAGGGGTCATGGGTGATTGTTTTGATATTCAACCCAAGACAAGATAATGTATGAGATCTAAGATTAGGATATGAATCTAAGATGAGATATGAGAATGGTATGGTATGATAATATTGATATGATAAGAATGCAAGAGCTCAAGGCAACTCTAGGTCCAAAGCTAATTATGATGCAAGGCTTTACTTGTGCTATGATGGATAAACACAAGGATAAGTGATCAAGAGAGGGTATGTAGGAGATGATGAAATCCAAAAAGATTTACCTACTCCAGGATAATGGTAATTCCCTAACTCAAGGATGATAGACCTCAAGTGATACGAGCGACTAATAGTCAAAGGTTTGATTTCAAGACCCAAGAAGAGTAACCTAAGTACAAGCTAAAAGTTTGTTTGACCAATGATGGATATGAAAGGGAAGAGGATATGCAAGGACTAGGCAGAATGCAAGGATTGAAATATTAGAACTGAAGGATGATGCCCGCAAGAGATTTAAATTATAGGTTTATTTTGGATGTTTTTGCTATTTGACTTTTTGGGGTTTGTAAGGTTGAGATGTTGCCAATTTCTAGGTGTGATGTTTAGTTGAGATTTGTTTTGAACACACACGCAAGACACAAAAAACATAATGTTTTTTTTGAGTTTGATATTGATGTGAAATGGAAAAAAAAATACTGTGTACAACCTAGGATAGGAAGAGATACTACCTGCTAGATCCCCACTTGGATTTCTCCAGCCACTTAAACAAGGTAGACATCTAGAGACTTGGTGACATTGGCTCCCCCTTACATGGCATAGGCACACCAATTCTCATTCCCCCAAAGAGGAATTTCTACCTCTACACATGAATAGTGAATATGTGGGGTGACTTTAGAATGACCGTTCCTGTGCTAGCAAGTAAAAAGGATTTTGGCCACTAAAACAAAGGTTCTTAGTTTGTGTTCTGGGGAAATACTGATGCCTATGCACGAGGAAATATTAGCTAAATTAAGAGGCCTCCCAGTCCCTTTCTAAGAAAGGATTTTGATGTGTCATGTAGACATTAGGGGTGGCACTTGTCTACATAGGACATCCTCACTAGGTGATCAAAGACTTTCCAAATGATCACGATAATTTAAATAGTGGACTGACATAGTGTTGCTTGGGTCGTTCCCTCTTTCAAGGCATGCCCTCTAAAGGGTAAAAAAAGTGAGGAAGTACATTATTTTTGATCTCCTAGATCACACTAAGCACAAGGAGAGAGCATTCACAATGAATTTTCCTCACACTCGCATGGGGTTCATTTTAAATCCAAATCGAAATGTGTGGGTGGTTATACAAAATTTCAAAGGAATGCTTTTGGTTCTCAAGATCACCAAGTGGTGTGAGAGAAGAGCATACACATCCAAATATAACATGTAAACCACAAGACAATGCAAGCACTAGTTAATTTTAACCCTGCTTATGATGTCATAGAAAACACTCGAGTTCTTTTTAGACCAACTAATCTAAATGTGATCTAATCTAAAAAAATAAGACACAATGTTTCAAGTTAGATTCTCTGACAATTGAACTTGCAACACACTAATTAGTATTTTTATGCCCCCAATCTTTGACAAACAAAAGTTTAAGTTTTTGCTTTTCAAGTCTTGGATAAACTAACCCGCAAAAAAGCCAAATCAACAAAAGATTAGCCTTGAAATCAAAATTAAACTAGAAAAGAAAATATTATTAATCCTATTAACAAACAAAATTTAATCTAAAGCTAAAAAAATAAAAATCAACTTAATCTAATTAATCTAAATCAACTAAATTAAAAACTTGACTTATATTAATCTAAACTAAAATTTAACCTAAATTAATCAAACTAATATTAATCTAAATCAAAACTAATATTAATCAAAATTAAAATTAACAAATTAATCTAACTAACAAAATATTGGAAGAGGCTATGGGTCAATCTGTGGGTCCTGAAGTGGATCATGTTTCTAACTCTTTGTGCTCCCCTAATTGTCTTGTTTTGGTGCATGTTGCTGCTTCTTCTCCTCCACTGGATGGGGCTTCTAAGCTGGGGGGTGGTAGTGGTGAGTTGGTAGTTGAGGATACAAGATCCAAAGGTGAAGAATATTTCATTATGGTGAGAGTCAGGAAGAAGAAATCCTCGACTTCTCCACCTCCCCAAATTCATAGGGGAGTCACCACTGTTGAAAATGAAGGTAAACTTGTAGTAAAAATGTAGCTTAAAACTTGTAAATCCTGTGTAACTGTAGATTCAATTTTAGCATTCTTTGTCACAATCTCTTGTGTATGATTAATCTTGAATTAGATCAATTTTAATGTTGTAGAAAGTAGATAGAAGATTTTAAAAGAAATATAAGACAAAATAGAAAGGACACAACATGTACATGGAGAAACCCTTTTGGGAAAAAAATCCACCAGAATTGGTCTTGATTGTATTATTTAACCTTTGATTAAGATTAAAATAACATCGATTCAATTATCCTTGATATACTTCCTTTGTTCTTCAACAAATCTTCTTCACAACCTGCAATATTTTCTCACAAAACTCTCTCATACAATTTCTGTAATAATAGAAAATATTCTTGCTTACAAACTCATAAGAGTTATCAAATATATAATCACAAAGCGTCTTGAGAAAATCCATGCCTTGGGTTGCCAAGTTGAGTTCTCATATGAATGCACAAGTCAAACAAGTGTCTCCCTCAAAGTTGGCACCCAACACTGAAGTGTTAACCTTGTAGTTGTCAAAAATATCTCATTCAAGCTCATCCTCAAAGTAGGCACCCAAATTGGGTCCCACTTAACTGATCATTGAAAATATCTTTTCCATGCAATAGTTGTAACTCAAAGATGCCAACTTGGGCGCCCAAGGTGGGCCCAAGTTAATCTTTGTTAACTGAAACACATCTGTCACCGATTCATGCAAAACAATATGCATGAATGATCCTCCATTTGTTAACTAAATGTATCCACCTGTTATCTGTCCATGCAACTCAAGTCAGTGAAATTAACTAACATGCAACTGAAGATAATTGAAACATAACCTCACCTCACCTCACCTCACCTCGTAAACATCAATCCCTATTTCATAGGAACTCAACATGCATAAATCAAAATCCCTATTTTGTAGGAACCTAAGATGCATTTATGAAGTGTACTCAATTCACCAACCGGTTAACTGAATCAAGGTGGATCCCACCTCCCATGTAGGCACCCATGTTCTCCTATTTTGTAGGAGCTCTCCCAAGGCATCCCCACATGCTCCTATTATTTAGGAATAACTACATATGCCAAATTAAATGTTTATTTCATTCTAATTAATCTCTTCCTAATCTTAGTGTTGTGCAACACATTTCAAGGACTTAGGAGATACATGAAATATGTTTAGAATGCAATTAAATGGCATCCTATTCCCAACAACCACTAGGGGGCAAAAGGTGGACTGTGGATATGAACTAAGGAGCCTGGAAAGGCCTTCCTTTCATAAGAGCAGGGAGAAGGATTGTAAGTGAGACATTGCTGAAGGGGTCTAGAAAACCCTCTTTAATCTGTTCTCAAAGAGCACTCCATCTTCTTGTAAATGAACATTATTTTATAGAATATTAGGGGCTTGAATAATTTGCACAAAAAAGACCTCCTGAAGAATTTGGTCTGGTTTCATAAGCCAAATATCTTGCTGATTCAAGAGACTAAAATGAAAATTGATAAGTTGGAAGCTCTGAAATCTCTCTTTCTCAAGGATTGTGGCTTTCATGGGAGGAGCTCTGAGGGAGCTTCAAGTGGTGTTGCTACTTTTTGGAATGCGAAATTAATTAAAGGTGTTCCGATTGTAGATGGGTTTAATCATGCAGAGACTAAGTTTGTATGGATTAGGGATTCTTATACCTAGGTCATTTCTAATGTGTATGCCCCTAATCAGAAGAGGGCTAGGAAGAAGATGTGGGAGGACCTGGGGGAGTTGAGGCTTAGATTTTTGGATTATCCCTGGCTTGTGATGGGAGACTTCAATACGCCTCTTTGTGACAATGAAAAGATGGGTGGTTCACAGGCCAATCTTGATAGTCATCTAGACTTGAGAGTGTTCATTGATGACAATGCTGGGGCTAAGTTGACCTAGTCTAATAGGTGGGTTGGTGTGGAGAATATTCAAGTCAAATTGGACAGATCTCTGGTTTTGGCGTCCTAGTTTGTGGACTTTTCTTGTTCGCTTTCCTCTATCACGAGGTGTGGTTCTGACCATTTCCCCATCTCCTTTGTGGCTGACAAGTTTGGAGGTAAAAAAAACTTCCCCTTTAGGTTTGAAGCTATGTGGCTAAGGGATCCCATATTTTTGGACTGCATTAAGGATTGGTGGCAAGTTAAAATTGATGGTTGTGCGATGTATATATTAGCTAAAAAATTGACCTATGTTAAGAACCTTAAGAAATGGAACAAAGAATCATTTGGTCATATCTTTGAGTCTAAATCCTTGGTTCTCCAAGGATTGAATGATATCTAGAAAGATATTCAGATCAAGGGCTTGTCAGAGTCTCCAACTGTAGGAGGATAAGTTGCTTGCTCAACTACATGAAATTGTGGCAAAGGAGGAAGATTTTTGGCAACAGAGATCGCGTGCTATTTGGTTAAAATCTGGTGATCAAATTTCTAAGTTCTTCCACCTTACAACCCTTAGGCATAAGACGCCCAATATGATTTCTTATATTTTGGCTGATGGGGTGTTGTTGGAAGATGAGACAAAAATTAGGAGGGCGACTGCTAGCTTCTTTGACAATATGCTTAAGGATGACCTTTTGTGGGATCAAGATAAGGCGGGGGCTTCTTTGGAGGTCATCCCCAACCTTGTCTCTAATGATTTGAGCAAGCTGCTTACGACCATTCCCTCTACTTCAAAAATTAAAGATGTAGTTTTCTCTTTTGAAGGAAATAAGGCCCTTGGGTTGGATGAATTTTTGTTTCCACTTTTTCAATCATGTTGGGAAATTATTGTGGATGATGTTATTAATGCCACTATGGAGCTCTTTGGGTCCAGAAAGTTGCTCAGAGAATTGAATGCGACCTCCATTGTTTTGATTCCCAAATCTGTAGATGCTAAGAGCTTTGGTGAGTATCGTCCCACCAGTCTTTGTAATTATGTGTATAAAATTTTCTCAAAGGTTCTTGCTTCTAGACTTCAGAAATGTCTTCCAAACTTGATTTTAGTTCAACAAAGTGGTTTTGTCAAGGGCTGTCAGATTATTGACTCTATTGTTATGGTTCATGAACTTTCTCACTCTATTTATACTTTGAAGAAACTAGGGTTTTTCCTTAAGCTAGACCTCTTGAAAGCTTAAATGATAGGGTTAACTGGAGATACCTGTTGGAAGTTCTGGGGCATTTTGGTTTCTACAGTAAGTTTCTATAGCTGGTTGAACAACTTGTCTCTACCCCCTCCTTTGTGATTATTGTGAATGGATCCCCTTCCCCTTTTTTCAGGAGCTCTCGGGGGCTGCAACAAGGTGATCCTATTTCCCCTTTTCTTTTCATTTTGATGGCGGAGGCTCTGGAGAGGAATATTTAGAAGGCTTTGGTCACGGGGGCTCTAAAAGGTCTTTCTCCTTCTTCGAGATGTGATCTTGTTACCCACCAAAAATTCGTGGATGACACTATGATGATGGGTGAATCCCATGTTCATGAAGTCATAACTATGAAGGGTCCAATTGAGGATTATGAGAAGGCTTCTAGTCAACATATCAATCTGCCGAAGAGTCAAATTTTCTTCCTTAATACTCCTGAAGTTTTGCAGTTGAAGCTTGCTAGGATCCTGTCTTGCAATAGGGGTGACCTCCCATCCACTTACTTGAGCTTCCCTCTGTGCATCTCTAAGATCCGAGAGTCCTTTTGGTTGGTCTTGTTGGACAAGTTCAGTAGGAAGTTGGCTGGTTGGAAGGGGGCATTGCTTAGCTAGGCCGGGAAGCTGCAACTAATTATTTCTACTCTTCAAAATCTGCCAATGTATGCTATGAGCCTTTTCATAATTCCTGCCAAATTTGAAGAGAAGATGGAACAAATTATGAGAATATTTTTGTGGTCTAGTGTAGAAGCCAAAGCTAGAATTCCTCTGGTGGCTTGGGATTTGGTCTATAAGCCAAAGAATTGGGGTGGTCTTGGAATCAGAAACCTTAAAGCCTTTAATAAGGCTCTTCTTTCGAAGAATGTTTGGAGGCTCCTTAATGGTGAAGAAAGTTGGGCTTCTGTGGCCATTAATAAGTATTTGCATGGTGTCAAGAGATCCTGGAATATGTTATCTACTGATGATATTCCGACTGGTTCCTAATTTTGGAGGAGTATTGCTCCTTGCAGGGAGCTGATTGCTGATGGTGTGAAATGGCTGATGGGTGACAGTAGGAAAATTATCTTTTGGGAAGATACTTGGTGTGGCGAGAAGCCTTTGATCAGTTTTCAATGGGCCACCCCCCTTTCTCCATTGTGTAAGAGGTTTTTTGGCTACCGGGTGGCTGATTATTTCCATAATGGTGAATGGAAAAATTTTCAGGATCGGGACCCGTAGTTGAAAGTTCTCCAAGACTTCTTAAGAGTGGTCCATATTCCCACTTTTCCTAGGCCAAATAGAGTTGTTTGGTCCTATTGTGCTAAGGGTGATTTTTCTGTTGCTTCTGCCCTTACTAAGTTGGTGGAAAGTCCTACCTCTATTCCTTTTTGGGGAAAATTATGTTACAAAAAGCTGGTCCCCAAAGTGAATATTTTATTTTGGCTTCTCATGCAAGGCAAAGTTTTAATACAGGACAATCTTTGTAAAAAGGGGATTCGCTCTCCCCAATAGGTGTGTACTTTATGAGGAGGATGTGTTAAGTGTACTCCATATCTTCATTAGATCTAAATTCTCCTCTCTACTTTGGAGTAAATTTCTTGGTGTTTGGAATTTGGTTTGGGTGTTCCCAAATTCCCTAGAAAACTTTGTTTAACAATGGAGATGCTGGTCTTCTTCTCTTGTTCTCTTGTTCTCCATGGTCTCTAGGATCTAATGGCCCCACACATTGCTTGGAATAATTGGAAAGAATGAAACAATAGAATCTTTCATGATTATAAGATTGAAGTTGACAAAATTTTCTTCAAAGCTCGAAGGGTGATTTTGGAAAATTTTTCCATCTGCTTTCTTGAATATCCCTATTGTGACCTTGCTCTATGTCTGACTAGCTATGATTTTTTTGTGATATCCAACTAGAAGATTCCTTCTATTCTTTCTATAAACTTGAACTCAAGTTTGAACAAGAGATTAAACACCAAGTGGAAACCACCTCCTTAGGGGTGGGTTAAAGTTAATTTTGATGGGGTAGCAAAGGGGAATCCTGGGCTTGCAGGTTGTGGGGGGGTGTTGAGGAATGAGGACAAAAAATTCTTAGGTGCGGTGGCAATCCCGTTGGGAATTCATACCAATCACCGCACTGAGGCGGAAGCTGTGTATGCAAGTATTAAATTTGCTATGGACAAAGGGTACTCCAAATTATGGGTCAAAGATGACTCCTTAAACATTATCAATTACCTATGTGGCACCCATGTGCTGAGCTGAAATGTGGAGCATATAATGAAGGATTGCATAATGATGTTAAGGGAGTTTGATGAGACTCGCGTGTCACACATTTTCTGAGAAGGTAATTCATTGGCATATTTTTTTCCAACGAGGTTGTCGGAAACAATGAATCTCGAACGTGGGAGGAGGGAATGATCATTCTAGAGAGAGCTAGGAGTTTAATGCGAAATGATGGAGTGGGATGATTTTTGGTGGTGGAGGCTTTTAAGCCATTGTACTTTGATCCAACTCACACGTATTGTGGATCTTTATCAGATTGCTGGATATTTTCCCAATAATTTTTGTAAGGGTTTTTTCTATCTAATGTCTACAAAAATGGGTGGTGACAGAAGTAGAATAGAGCCACATACTTGCATGGGCTTGAGAAAGAAGGAAAAACTATGGAAGATTTTGTGCCATGAAAACTTTACACCATTCCTTGAACGTCTTCGTGGTCACGACTCCAATGCATCATAAAAAAATTGTTTCTTACTGGCATAATAGGAAACTAATCAAAGGTTTATAAGTGGAGGTGAATGAGGAGCTGGTTGCTGCTGTGATGGGGATGTTGATGGTAGATGGTTGTTAGAATATGTAGTCTAATTAGGAAGTAAACTAACACACCAATGAAACATTAGATTGAAAGAAACTAATTAAAAAAGTAAAACAAACTCTAAATAACAACTTCTTCAAATTCATCCCATTGTTCTTTATCTCCAAGGATTTGATTAAAGTTAATGGCTCTCAGTTGGTTTAAGCAACAACTTTTTGAAATGACAACTTAGGAGAACAAGATTGATTGAAAATGCATGTCCATTGATAATGATTTAAGCTACGAAATTGAAGAACTAAAAATGCTATGATATTGCTAAAATGTTGATATGTTGATTTGAATGCAACTATAGTAACTATGTATGTGTAATGTTCCCCTTTTGGCAGTGATCCTGTCATTAGCTCATCAGTCTATCCCGGAATCCTGTAGGCTCGTTGAGGTGTTTCAAAGGGTCCCAGTCTTGGAGGTTTTGTGGTTCTTTCTCATTATTTACTATTTATAGTAAATACTATTTCTGGCAGTAAGCAGTTGTCAGCCTTCAAGTTCATTACATCATGGGAAGCAGTTGTCAGTATTAAGCCTTGGCCATTAAAATATTAATCTTAATGAATTTATTCATTAATTGAGCAATTGGTTCTAATTTGCAGTTGACCCCCTTGGCCTAAGGAATGAACTTAAGTTGTTTTGAAAAGGGGTCTTTGAGGGTGGCGCCACATGAAGAAGTCCAAAGGTTTTATTTTATTAATTCCTCATTTCTCAAGTGGGGCATATTTTTGAAGAGTTGTTTCATTTTTTGGAAATGTGAAGAGTCTTGGCTATTGGCGTACCTTCTTGGGGGACTTGAACAGTTTCCTATTTTCCTTTAAAAGTAAGGCTTGGCTCCAGCATTGGGACATCCATTATTTTGCTAAAGTTATGTTGTCAAAATGATTTATCATTTTCTACTTCGAGGAATGCTGACCTCCTAGTTCTTCATTCAATTTCGTGTTTGCAAGACAACACCTAGTTGAATTATTGCTGCTTCTCATTCAGACTAACAGATTGTGTTTCAAGGTGAATTATTGATGTATTTTCCAGTTTTACAGTTGCTGTTTGCATATAGCTGAATGTTGTTTTTGCTCATGGTTAATTGTACGAATTTTGTATTGTTCTGGGCATTTGATAATAATACTTCTAAGGTCTAGGCGACCATCTCCAAGCATTTTTGGATTTTATTTTGGAGTGTGCAATTTTATAATGAAAATTGCCCCTCTCAAGGGCCGTACCTTTCAGCCTTGCATTGGGAATTGCACCATTAATCCTTGTAGGTATTTGGAGCTGTTTTCGGCGTCTCAATAGGGGCGCCTATCTTTCATTTGATCCATGCCTGTGATTTCACGCCATTTAGAGGTATCTTGATCGAGTTATGAGTTTTTATATAATTTTGTAGTTGCTGATTTCCATTTCCAGAATTACAGTTTCAGAGATACATCAATTCATTCTCTACTTTCATATTCTATCTTCTCTCCTCTCGTTCTCTAACTCGGAAAACATTGTATAAGCATGGTGCTTAGAAATTGGTGTTGAACATTGTAATTTGCAGCTTTACACTTTGTATGAATTGTTAAACAGTAGTACTGTTTCAGCTTTAGCTTTGCTGCATTAATTAATTAGCTTCACACTAAAGCACCCCTGGATGGTATACCGCCAATGTGGATAATTCTGTTTTGTAACCTTCTTCCCCCCATTGTTTGGTGGTAGCGTGGAAAGCTCTTTGGCTGGTTATCCGCCTTGTTCTTTTAATTCAGCAGTAGTACTCCACCATATGTTAGCACCTCGCCTGCAAAGGGATCTTGAGTGCACATTCTTGGTGTCGAGTTTAATATTCCTCTCTCTGTATAATCTCGTACTTGTTGATTTAGTAGATCCTAGGGATCCTCTGACCATATGCTCGACCCTCCTCCTTAAGTGGTTTTAGGGCGCATTCTTGGTTAGAGTTCTTTCATGTACGTTTTGGTTATGCTAATCTTAACGGGTGATTGATTCTATTGTAAATGTTTGGTTTGAAAATCGAAAAAATTGAGAGAGAATATTTAAATGTTATCAAAGCAAAAGTTCCTGCCATCCTGTGTCTACTAGTCTTCCAGTTGACAAATGAGTGACAGAGCAACCAGATACTTCATCAGAACTCAGGCCAGATCTCAGTTACAGTTTCCGCCAGTGCTAGAAGTAGATACTTTGTCAGAAGCTTTGAGGGAAACGGGTAAAACAGTTGAGAGAATGTCAGAAGAGTCTCGTCTTTCGATGGAGGAAAAAGATGCAAGAGCAGAAAAAAAGTTTGATAACATGTTAGAGATGATGGCACGTTTGCTAGATAAATTGGATTAGCAAACTACTCAAAATAATATTCAGCCCCAACCAAATCATGCTGGTGAAAACAGCAGTAATAGTGGTCATAATACTTTAGCAATTAATGGAAGGGATAGAACTGTTGGACAGCATGTTACAAATACAAGAGGATCTTCATCCAGACCTCTCCTCCCTACATTCACTCCAAGAGATGAACAACAACCTGAAATTGGAGTACCTTTTGCGGATGATGCTAGGCAAGCCTATATGGAGTACATCTCCTTACCCCCTAATATGAGAGATGCATGGACCTTTGATCAATTCATGAATCAAAGAAGCAGAAGGAACGGTGGAAGGAATGAACAACGCCCTTTCACAAATCATAGGAATGATTTTCAACGAGCATTGGGTAAGATTACTTTGGACCATTTTGATGGAAATAATAAGTGTGCAGCAAGAGCATGGGTTCAGAAGTTAGATAACTATCTCTCACTTAGACCAATGTCGAAGGAAGATGCAATTAAGTTTGCCACATTACACTTGGATGGAGTGGCTCACGAATGGTGGACTCATGGTTTGGTTACTCTTGGCCATAACCTCATTCACACCTATGAGGAGTTTACCAATAAATTAATTGAAAGATTTGATACCAGAGATACTGAGTTGAGTTTCCGAGAATTGGCACAATTGAAACAACACGGATCTTTAGATACCTATGTTGCTGATTTTCAAAGGTTGTCGATAATGGTGCCTAACATTACTAAAAGAAGACTTGTGGTTCTATTTGCAGAAGGTTTGATGGAACCTTTGAAAGGATGGCTCAAAGCCTTTGATCCTCCATCATTGGATGAAGCAATCACGAAAGCAAGGAGCATGGAGTTGGCTGCTCCAAGGCCAAAATTTCAATCTAAACTATTCAAAAAGGATAAGAAGAAGTTCACTCCTAATCAGCCCAACAAGTATCCACAAAGAATATCTGATGAACTCCGTGATTAACTCGGAAAAGAGGGAGTTTGTTATACTTGTCGTGAACCTTGAACAAGGGGTCACCGTTGTTATGGGAAAGGTAAAGTTCAACAAATGGAGGGCTATTCTGATTATGGATCAGAATCTGATCCACTTGATCAGCAGTATGAAACAGCAAGTGATGAGGAAGAACAAGCCCCAGAAGAGAAACCAGAAGTTGGAGATGGTAGTGTTTTTGCCCAACTATCCAGTTTCCAAAAGAATGAATCCTTTCGAGTACGAGGAATGGTTAACTCTCAAAGGATTGTTGCTCTAATTGATACAAGAGCAACTCATAATTTCATTGATGAAGGCCTAGTTACCAAAAGAGGATTGAAGACTGAAGATTTTGAAGGATTCAAGGTAATGGTAGCAAATGGCTTTACCATATCATGCACCAAGAAAATTCATAATCTCTCTATGCAATTGGGGAATTATGAGGTGAAGGATGACTTCTATGTGGTTGGCATTGGTGATACCGATGCTGTTTTGGGAATACAATGGCTGCGATCTCTTGGAGAGATCACATTGAATCTGCAATCTATGGAATTGAAATTCCAAGCTGATGGGAAGAAGGTAGTTTTGAGAGGCATGTCCAATGGAGGGCCACGGGTTGTGTCCTTGAAACGAATGGAGAGGCTGATCCGTCATGATCAAGTTGAGTGGGAAGCAGAGTGTATGATCTTACCAGCTGATCCGGTTGTAGAGAAAAGACAATATCCCCCTGATATACAAGCTCTTCTTTCTAAAAAGAGCAAGGTTTTTGGCGACTTACCTTCAGGGAGACCACCTGAAAGAGGGTGTGAGCATGTGATTGAATTAGAAGAAGGTATCAAACCGATCATTACTACTTCTTACCGCTACCCAAAGAAGCAGAAGGATGAGATAGAGAAGACTATCAAAGAACTTCTTGAGGTAGGGTTCATCAAACCAAGCAAAAGCCCATTTGCTTCGGCAGTAGTATTGGTCAAAAAGAAAGATGGTACAATGCGGATGTGTGTTGATTATCATGCATTGAATCGGAAAACCATCAAGAATAGATATCCTATTCCTAGGATAGATGAGCTTATTGATGAGCTCCATGGGGCCATGTTCTTTTCAAAGATTGATCTTCGATCTGGTTACCATCAAATCAAAATGAGAGAAGGAGAAATTGAGAAAACAGCTTTCAGATGTCACTATGCGCACTTTGAGTTCCTTGTCATGCCATTCAGTTTGACTAACGCTCCAGCAACATTTCAATCATGTATGAACAAGACTTTCAAGCAGCAGTTGAGGAAGTTTGTGCTTATCTTCTTTGACGACATTCTTGTTTTCAGTAAGTCTTGGGAGGAGCACCTTCAGCACTTGGAGGAAGTGCTTAGCATTTTGGAGGCTGAATGCATGTTTGCCAAGGAATCTAAATGTGAGTTTGGGATGACTGAGCTTCTCTATCTTGGCCATATTATCAGTTCTAAAGGGGTCAAAGTTGATCCTGAAAAGATTAGAGCCATTGTTGATTGGCCACCTCCGAAAAACCTGACTCACTTGAAGGGATTTTTGGGCTTATGTGGGTTTTATAGAAGATTTTTCAAGGGGTATTCTCACATGGCAGCACCTCTTACAGATCTCACCAAAAAGGGAGTTTTTCTATGGACAGATAAAGCACAAGGAGTGTTTGATAAGTTCAAACAAATTATGAGTTCATGTCCCGTATTGGCTTTGCCTGATTTTAAAAAGCCTTTTGAATTACAATGTGATGCTTCAGGAGAGGGAGTTGGAGTTGTTCTTATGCAAGACAAACACCCTATTGTCTTTGAGAGCAGAAAATTGAGAGGAGCAGAAAGGTTGTACTCAATTTATGATAAAGAGATGCTTGCCATCATGCATGCCTTGTCTAACTTCCGCCAATACTTGGTGGGAAGTAAATTCGTGGTTAAAACTGATCATAATAGTCTTAAACATTTCATGAGGCAAAAGGATTTGAATGAAAGACAACAGAAATGGGTAAGCAAGCTTCAAGCTTATGACTTCGATATTGAGTATGTTAAAGGGAAAAACAATGTAGTTGCGGATGCTTTGTCCAGAAGGCCTTATTTGCAATCACTTTGTGAGCTTTCAGCAGATTGGAGAGAGTTGATTGTTGCTGATTATGCAAAAAATCAGTTTACTACCAGCATTATAGAAGGCCATTTGGTTGATGAAAGGTATAACTTGGTTGATGGTTTGATTATGTATAAGGGTAGGATCTTTTTGGTACCCGAATCCAAGCTTAAGAAGAAGATTTTTCAGTCATTTCATGATGTTCCTCTTGCTGGTCATCAAGGTATGTTCAAGACTTACAAGCAGATAAGAGAAAGGTTTCCTTGGAAGGGAATGAAGGATCAAGTCATGAACTACATAAGGGAATGTCCTACATGTCAAAGGAATAAAAATAAACATTCTTTTCCTGCTGGTTTGTTGCAGCCCCTGCCTATTCCAAATCAGAAATGGGAAAGTATTGCTATGGACTTCATCACCGGGTTACCCAAGGTGCAAGGCCGTGATTGCATTTATGTTGTGGTGGATAGATTAACTAAATATGCTCATTTTTATGCTATCACTACTACATTTACAGCAGCTCAAGTAGCTAAGTTATTCTTTAGAGAAGTTTTCAGTTTGCATGGGTTGCCTAAGACCATTGTCAGTGATAGGGACGCAAATTCCTAAGTGTGTTTTGGCAAGAGATTTTCAAATTGAGTGGTACAGTGCTCACTCCAAGCACTAGTTATCACCCGCAAACGGATGGGCAATCAGAGATTGTCAATAAGTGGTTAGAAAGCTACCTTAAAAATTATGTTTCAGGGCAGCAAAAGGCTTGGGTTAAGTGGCTTCATTTGGGAGAGTTTTGTTACAACTCCTCTTATCACATGTCAACTAAGATGTCTCCTTTTATGGCACTCTATGGGTATGATGCTCCTAACTTTGTAGACTTGGTGTTTGGTGATAGTAGAGCTCCCCAGGCAAGAGATATGCTTCAGCACAATCAAGACATCTTAAAGTCACTAAAAGAAAATCTGCAGCAAGCCCAAAATCAGCAGAAGTTGTACGCTGATCAGCAGCATATTGAACGTTCATTTGAGGTAGGAGACATGGTTTACTTGAGGCTTCAGCCCTACAGACAGTCTTCTCTCAAAAAGAGTGGTGCAAAAAAGTTGAAGCCACGTTTTTATGGTCCGTTTAGAGTCACCAAAAGGATTGGTGAAGTGGCATATGAGTTGGAGCTTCCAGCAGACAACCAAGTTCACAATGTCTTTCATGTTTCCCGCCTCAAGAAGGCACTCGGGCATAATGTGGTAGCTACTTCAGAATTACCTCCTTGAAACGAAGAAGGGCAGTTGGTGTTGCTTCCGGAAGAGATCCTTGACAGTAGGGAGCGGTCATTGAGGAGGCGAACAATCAAGGAGTATTTGGTAAGATGGAAAAATTTACCTATTGAAGATGCTACTTGGGAAGGTGAACAAATTTTGCAACATCCAGCTTTGCAGTTGCTTGAGGACAAGCAATTTCGAGGGGGGCGGACTATAATGTTCCCCTTTTGGCAGTGATCTTATCATTAGCTCATCAACCTATCCCGGAATCCTGTAGGCTCGTTGAGGTGTTTTAAAGGGTTCCAGTCTTGGAGGTTTTCTGATTTTTCCTCATTATTTACTATTTATAGTAAATACTATTTCTGGCAGTAAGCAGTTGTCAGCCTTCAAGTTCATCACGTCATTGGAAGCAATTGTCAGTATTATGTTAGAATATTAAGTTTCTTTTATGTTAATGGTCACTTTAATGTTTTATTTTGCTTTTACTGTTGCTACAGTAATCGATCTACTGTTGCTACAGTAGTCTCTCCTCTTATATATTTTGTAATCTGTTTTTTATGTTAATGATATGAAAACCCTTTACCATTTACATGGTATCAGAGCCTTAGGGTTTCTAGTCACGTTTTTTATTCCTCCTGGGTTTGTTTGAAGAAATCGACCTTTGCTAGGCGCGATTTACAGACCTGGCCGCGCATTTTTGAAGACACGTTTTTTTAAAATCGCGTTTTTTTCCCTGTGAAATTCGTGTCTCAGTCTGGGCGCGACCTCCTTTTCTACCTGCGCGACCTTCTGGTGACTGCATGCGACCACCTCATTTCATTTTTTTTTGCTGTGACAACGTTTGGTTTTGGCCGCGTGTTCTTCCCCTGCGCGATTCTGGCCGCGTTTTTCTGTTCTTTCCCTACAGATTTTGGCCGCATTTTTCTGTTTTTCTGCTCGTGGGACTGTTGCTGTGTGAGCCGCGACCTCCTTTGCTGTGACGACGTGTTCTTCAGACTTTTTTTCTGCAATTTTCTGGTCTTCAATGGCGGCCTAGGGCTTGTGAAAATTTCGACCTGGTTTTTGACCAGTTTTTTGAGCTCGAAAAATTATTTTGAGACTAGATTCCTTGTGGGTTTTCCCAGATCTCAACTGGGTCGTCGTCCATTTTTTCTGGGTATCTCGTTTTCTGTGCCTCGAAATTTGTGTTGTCAAAATTTTCTGGGTATTCTTCCATCCTTCTGGGTTTTTATTTTTCTTTTCTGGGTTTTCAGTAAAACCTCAAAATCCGTGTTCGGGTTTCTGTATTTCTGTTTTCTTTGCATTATCTTGCCTTCACCTGTTTTACCGCAAGGTATGTGATGGCATCTCTCACGAACATAATGCTCAAAAGCAGCCAGAAGTTTAACGGGAAGAATTACAACACTTGGAAGCAGCGCATGATTACGATCTTCGAATATCGTTGCCTCGATCAGATCGTTTTGGGGAACTCGCCTCGTCCCACTGTAGTCGGAAAGGACCAGAACAAATGGGATGAACGCAACTGGGAAGCTGTTATGCTCATCAAACTCTTCGTCACGGATGAGCAGCTACCTCAGGTACCGTCTGGCAAAACTGTTTTGGAAATTTGGGATCACTTGAAGGCCCTTCATGAAACCTCCGACAAGAGCAGAGCGTTCTTTCTCAAGAACATGCTCTTTTCCATCATGATGGATGAGAAAATGTCCTTACAGAAACATCTCATGAAGATTAAGGACATTCGTGATCAGTTGGAGGCGATTGGTCGAACCATGGAGTAAGAAGACATGGTTGTCATTACTCTGAAGAGTCTTCCGCGTTCGTATGAGCACTTCATCGAGACGCTAAATATCACATCACCAATGTTGATCTCAAGTTTGACGATCTTTGCAACAAGCTCTTGCAGCAGGATCGCTGGCGACAACAGTTTGGAAGCAGTACAAGTTCTACCTCCACATAGCAAGCGTTCTCCGCCAAATCTTTTGCTAAGAACAAAGGGAAGGCTCAATCTTCTCAGCCGAAAGGCTCTGGTTCTTCTCAGGACAGCAAGAAGAAGAAGAACGTTCAGTGCAATTATTGCCATAAATTTGATCATATGAAGGCTGATTGTCGAATTCGGATGGCTTCTGAACAAAAGAAGCAGGGAGGGTCTCAACAAAAGGCAAATGTCGCGGAGCACACTGAGCAGAAAGAGTCTACATTCTATGCTTTTATGGCCAAGAGAATTGCAAATCCAATCCAATCTTCTACCTGGTATATTGATTCTGGGGCTTCTCGGCATTTTACTCATCGTCGAGATTGGTTCACCAAATTTGAACCATTCACTGATTCCGTGATCTTTGGCGACGGCGAAGAGTACACCGTTGCTGGTAAGGGCAATGTTCAGATTCACTCTGGAGGAAGAAATTTACTCTTTCTTGATGTCTACTATGTTCCAGGCATGGAGCATAATCTTCTCTCTGTTAGCCAGATCATGAAGCATTCTCCTCAGTTGGAAGTTATTTTCAGTTCGTCCACTTGCAGCATTGTTGACAAGGCGACGCGTACCCCGATTGCTATGGGCCTTGAGGATCATGGTCTGTACAGACTTGCTGATTCCGGTGATTCTCAGGAGCACGCTCTGGCAGCAAGGAATACTTCCATCAGCAAACTTTGGCATCAGCGTTATGGGCACTTGAACGTGCACTATCTCTCTCAACTGTCTCGGGAGGGTTTGGTAGCTGGTCTACCTGAGATCCAAACCCAAAATCATGGAGTTTGTGGAGCCTGTCAAGCTGGAAAGCAGCATCGGACACCGTTCTCGGATGGTGATTCTTGGCGTGCCTCCAAGCTACTTCAATTGGTTCACGCTGATGTATGTGGACCGATGAACACTCCATCTGTTACTGGGTCCAGGTATTTTTTGTTATTTGTTGATGATTTTAGTCGAAAAATGTGGGTGTATTTTTTGAAAAACAAATCAGATGTGTTTAGTACATTTCAGCAGTATAAGGCCTTGGTTGAGAAAGAATCAGGTTCTCACATTGTTACTGTAAGGTCAGATAATGGGGGGGAGTTTTGTTCAACTGACTTCTCTACTTTTTGTGCTACACACGGCATCAAACGCCAACTCACTACACCATACACCTCTCAGCAGAATGGTGTCGTAGAACGTAGGAATCGCACCATTACTGAAATGGCTCGTTCTATGATGGAGTACCGCCATGTACCTAAGAAATACTGGGCTGAAGCAATTTATACTGCAGTCTACCTCCTGAATCGATCACCTACGCAGGTCGTTAAGAAGATGACTCCAGAAGAAGCCTGGTCAGGACGTAAGCCTAAAGTGGGCCATCTGAAAGTCTTTGGTTCTACCACTCATGTATGGATTCCAGACACCAAGCGTGCCAAGTTGGACTCCAAGAGCCAGAAACTTATGTTTACTGGTTACAGCGACAATCACAAGGCGTACAGGTTGATTGATGTGGAGACAGACCGTCTCATATTCAGTCGTGATGTTGTGATTGATGAGACTACTGGTCCCTTTGTTCCTACAACCAGCCCTGAGGATCAGCCTCTCCAGGTTCCTGATGATGGTGTTCGTCTTCCTCTTGGTTCCCCTGATGGGAGGGCTTCAGAGCATTCTGACTCTGAAGATGAGGAGTCTACCGGTCATGATATAGCACCACCTGATCTTCCTCAGGATTCCGCTCCAGATGACGTTGTTCCACACATTCCAGCAGATGTTGTTTCTCCTACTCTAGATGTTGGTACTTCTACTCGTCGACCTAAGTGGTGGCTCAAAACTATCGGAGATCTTCATAATGATGAACTCGTTGAGGGTAGATCCACTCATAATAAGAGCAAGCAGCACAACACAGTCAATTATGCTCTTATGGCCAACATACACAGCATCTATGAGCCTCAGACATATTCAGAGGCTAAAGGCATTCCTGAGTGGGAAACGGCTATGCAAACAGAATATCATAGTCTTCTGAAGAATCACACTTGGGATCTCTTTGATCTTCCTCCTGGGAAGAAACCTATTAGCTGCAAATGGGTCTATAAGGTCAAGTATCATGCCGATGGCACTTTGGATAAATACAAGGCCAGATTAGTTGCTCGGGGATTACCCTTTACCATTTACATATTAAGCCTTGGCCATTAAAATATTAATCTTAATGAATTTTTTCATTAATTGAGCAATTGGTTCTATTTTGCAGTTGCCCCCTTGGCCTAAGGAATGAACTTAAGTTGTTTTAAAAAGGGGTCTTTGAGGGTGGCGCCGCATAAAGAAGTCAAAAGGTTTTCTTTGATTAATTCCTCATTTCTCAAGTGGGGCGTATTTTTGATGAATTGTTTCTTTTTTGGATATGTGAAGAGTCTTGGCTATTGGCGTACCTTCTTGGGGGACTTGAACAGTTTCCTATTTTCCTTTAAAAGTAAGGCTTGGCTCTAGCATTGAGACATCCATTATTTTGCTAAAGTTATGCTGTCAAAATGATTTATCATTTTCTACTTCGAGGAATGCTGACCTCCTAGTTCTTCATTCAATTTCG
The DNA here is from genome assembly GCA_007115665.2 of Sequoiadendron giganteum. Taxonomy (NCBI): domain Eukaryota; kingdom Viridiplantae; phylum Streptophyta; class Pinopsida; order Cupressales; family Cupressaceae; genus Sequoiadendron; species Sequoiadendron giganteum. Next base: position 48,694,652 of record CM021106.1, read on the forward strand.
TGTTTGTAAGACAACTCCTAGTTGAATTATTGCTACTTCTCATCCAGACTAGCAGATTGTGTTTCAAGGTGAATTATTGATGTATTTTCCAGTTTTACAGTTGTTGTTTGCATACAGCTGAATGTTGTTTTGTTCATGGTTGAATGTACGAATTTTATATTGTTCTGGGCATTTAATAATAAGATTCCTAAGGTCTAGGTGACCATCTCCAAGCAATTTCGGATTTTATTTTGGAGTATGCATTTTTATAATGAAAACCCTTCTCAAGGGTTGTACCTTTCAACATTGCATTGGGAAGTGTGTCATTAATCATTGCAGGTATTTGGAGTTGTTTTCTGTGTCTCAACAGGGGCGCCTATCTTCCATTTGATCCATGCCTGTGATTTCACGCCATTCGGAGGTATCTTGATCGAGTTATGAGCTTTTTATATAATTCTGTAGTTGCTGATTTCCATTTCTAGAATTACAGTTTTCAGAGATAAAGCAATTCATTCGCTACTTTCATATTCTATCTTCTCTCCTCTCGTTCTCTAACTCGGAAAACATTGTATAAGAGTGGTGCTTAGAAATTGGTGTTGAACATTGTAATTTGCAGCTTTACACTTTGTATGAACTATTAAATAGTAGTATTGTTTCAGCTTTAGCTTGCTGCATTAATTAATTAGCTTCACACTAAAGCACCCCTGGATGGTATACCGCCAGTGTGGATAATTCTGTTTTGTAATATTCTTCCCCCCACTATTTGGTGGTAGCGTGGAAAGCTCTTTGGCTGGTTATCCGCCTTGTTCTTTTAATTCAGCAGTAGTACTCCACCATATGTTAGCACCTCGCCTGCAAAGGGATCTTGAGTGCACATTCTTGGTGTCGAGTTTAATATTCCTCTCTCTGTATAATCTCGTACTTGTTGATTTAGTAGATCCTAGGGATCCTCTGACCATATGCTCGCCCCTCCTCCTTAAGTGGTTTTAGGGCGCATTATTGGTTAGAGTTCTTCCATGTACGTTTTGGTTATGCTAGCCTTAACGGGTGATTGATTCTATTGTAAATGTTTGGTTTGAAAATCGAAATTGAGAGATAATTATCAGAAGTCTATATGACTTGACATGAGGGATATACCACACCTAAGGAACAACAAAAGTGTGCAAACTTGTGAAATCCCTCTAGTTTGAAATAGAATCCCATAGCTTGATATATTAAGATCGATGAGCATTTACTCCAACATGGATTCACTGAGAATCCTTATGATCCCAACCTCTACCTCAAAGACTAAGGAGGGAGAACGCAATTTTGATTGTATATGTAAATGATCTGGTCACCACGAGTAGTTCTCAATAAATGGTTGCAGCAACAAAGAATGATCTCAAACATTCAGCATGAGAGATCTCGAGCTTTTGTCTTATTGTCTTGGACTTGAAGTGTGGCAAGAGAAAAAACTAAGATATTTGTATCTTAGACGAAATATGCCAAGACATTGCTCAAGAAATTCAAGATAGAAGATTGCAAGCCCCATGTCAACCCCAATGGAGATTGCATTGCAACTTTCCAGCATGGTCCATCACTTCAAGTGAATACTACTCTTTATCACTAGCTGATTAGGAGTCTCATTTACCGCCAAATATCAGCTATGCTGTCAATTATCTTTCGTGGTATATGCAGGAACCCAAGGTTTTATGTTGGAAAGTAGTTAAGTGAGTTTTGAGAAACATCTATGGTATAATGTAGTATGGCCTCAAATATAAATTGAAAGAACATTTTTCTTTGCAAGGATATAAGGATGCAGATTATGTAGATCTTTGGATGACAAGAAGACTACTTCATGGTTTGATTTCTTTTTGGGATCTTGTCCAATATCATGGGGGGCTAAAAGGCAAACCATTAGTGCTCACTCTTCCATAGAAGTAGAATATCATGCCATAAGTGGAGCTATCTATGAAGCAATATCTTATGTCACATCTTAACAAGACTAGCCACAGTCTACAATTGTATTTTGCAACAATCAAGGAGTGTTGAAGCTTGTTGATAATCCAATTTTTCATTAGCACACTAAACACTTTGAGGTTAAGTGCCACTGCATCCGCAAGCACATGCACCAACAAAATATTCAACTCCAATATTGCTCGACTCAAAAAACAATGTGTAGATATTTTCACAAAATCTCTTGCTGCCATCAAATTTGAGGTTTTCAAGAGCTTCTTGACTTGTCTTCTTGATAAAATGATGTAATAAGGGGGTATTGTTAGAATAAATCAATGTTGAATTATACATCATTGTAAGAATTACTTTATTATTCCCTATGGCAGCCAAGTGGGTGGTGTCGGAGATTGGTGTCGTCGGAGGTAGTTGGCTGGCGGCATAGGCTTGGCCGGCACGGTAAGGCAGAGTGGTGGCAGAGGGAGCTTATGAATGTGAGGTGGCGAAAGTCGGGCACCTTAAGGGTTGGTTGCATTAATGTTAGGTCTTGTCAAAGGACAAATGCATTGATGAAGGGTGATTATTATACCGGACTTGATCAAGGTGTCATTCATTCTCTCCAGAAAGCAATTGAGTCTCCAATATCTTTGTCGTCTGCGAGGAGGTTGTGGGCTTTCTACGAGAGAATCTTCCATGGGAGGTTGTAGTCAGTCTTTCGAGATTGAGACGAGCTTGTTCTAGGAGCAGCAGAATTGCTGCTAGGAGAAGAATACATAAACACGACTGAGAGGTGGAGAACCAATCCAAACATAGCGGCGAGGTTCCTTGCGTTGCTACTAGATTTGGAAGTGTCGAAGGCAATGGTTCTTTTATTGGCAAGGAAGCTGTTATGGGAGAGTTTACAGGAGGGTGTCATGGATGTTGTAATTGCTGTTGAATTAGGGGTGGGGATTCCTCAATCACGTGACCTTCAGAGGGCTCTCCTTTTTGGGGCATGCATCAAGTTGTACCCGTTCATTTTGGATATCAATGGGGAGACGCTTCAACGACATCGTGAACGGGCTACCTGCGAGCTCATCTTCTTAAAACATCATCTGTATTTGGAGCCGTCTGGTGGGGTGGATGGGCGTCTTTTGTTCAGGGGTCTTCTAGTGGCTGAAGGTGTGTTATCAGAGGATTAATTGGTGTCTTTGGCCTCTGGTGACGATTATCAACTATTTGTTTCGATATTAGCGCAGGTTGGTCTAAGCTTTGATAGTGGTATCTGGTCAAATGCTGGGGTCCTGGGTCAGTTGAGTCCGTTTGGTTTTGGCTGTATGTTGGGAAGGTGTGAGGTGGGTGTGGGTTTCTTTTGCTGAACATGATCAGACTGTAATATCTTTTGAAAGCAATTAATAAAAAATATTTACATATCAAAAAGAAAAAAATCACTTTATTATTATTGTTAATAACTATGCAATTCTAGGTGGTTGATGACTTTGTTTTTTTATAATTAAACATTTCTCTTTGTATGTATTTCTCCTCTCGTGAATAATAGATTGCTCATTACATTCCTAAATGTGTATTTATGGAGTGAAATCAAATAGCATTCCATCTTGTAACCAATGGAAAGAGTTTTCCAATGCTTTAAAATGAAAAAAAGAGAATCAATATTCAAAATTTATGGCTGTTTTGGTACGCCTAAAGACATTTTTGTGCACCTAGCAAACATTTTGGCAATTTTCAACTTTCAGTTAGGTTTCCCAAAGCACATCAACAAATTGGTTTGTGTCACTTCGAGCAATTTTTACATTTTCCAATATATGTTTCTATCAACATGCTTGACTTGAATTCCTCTTTGTTCACCTCCATTTTCAAGAAATTTGGGAAACTTTGAAAATGTGCCAAAGTGTACCTAGTAACAACATATTTTTGGCAACTTGTACACTGCCAAAACTATTAGTTGGTGCACCTCTCCTATTTTTATATTTTTCACTCTTTTAAATTATAATTTCACTATCTTCTAGCCATCAAAATGATCTTTCCAAAATAGTTTGGTGGTGGACAATATGCAGCAGTTATTTGAGAAGGATAAGATCAATCAGACGGCCAGCCTTCTAGTCAAAATCAATAGCAGGAGATCCGATTTGGAAAAGAGCTTGAAGACAAATTAAGTTGTTTGTTTCAGTCCCATAGACTGTTTAGTCTCGTAGACGTCATTAAAATCTTTCATGCATTCATTCAATGTTTCAAAAAGGACGAGGATTCTAGATGCAAAGGTTATGCCTATTTTGGTGGCTTGAAAAACATTTGAAGTACTTGGCACACTGCAGAATCTCTCTCTCTCTCTCTCTCTCTCTCTCTCTCATTCTCATTTGGGCAACTTCGAAAAATGTGCCAAAGTGTACCTAGCAACATATTTTGGGCAACTTGTATATATATATATATGGTAGGATTGAAAAAATTAAGCATAGACTAGAAACATCATGCACTCTAAATTCCTACACGTATCATAACAAAAAAATTATATTCTCCCTCCAACTTCAAAAGCACTCCTTAACAAAACTAACACATATATCATGGAAATAGACAAGTACTCCAATGTATTTCTGCCGTGAACAAGGAAAGAGTAGCAATAAAGTGCAACTTTTGTTGGATTGTGGTATTGGGTGCACCTATTTGTTGTTGGTCACTACGGCTTCACAGTAAAATTATTTGATGAGGAAACATGAAACCAATTCGTTGTATTAGAGGTACAGAAAAAGATTTGGAGCAGTCCAATATGAAAAAAATGCCAATTCAGAGGCTTGACAGAGTGGAAGAGTTTACACCTGTCAATATCCATTTTCTTTAAAAATATATATTGATTATTTCAACAGGCACAACTCATTCTTGTCCAGTAACAGTTACAGTGCATGCATGATTCCTTTCTCTGAATCATTCGTCAAAAGAGTGTTTGTTCAATTAGAATGGATCACATTTAACATAAGGCCATCATGAGAGTCAACAGTGCAATGTGCAAACTAAAAACAAATTGCAAATAGTTAAAGAAAGATCTCCATACCCTAAGCCAAACTATCCCTTGGCAGAAAAGATAAAAAGGAGAAACCTAAACTGCTTACCAATTTTTAAAGCCACATTTTTCTGCATACGCCAACCTGTGCTATTGCCCACAGATTTAGTTTTTTCGCTCACAGATTTATATATTGCAGATTTTATCAAGCAATTCAATTCAGATTTTCATGACCATAGCTCTGATACCAAATTAAAATGGTTAGCGCACAGAAAACAATTGCACTAGAGCATTATTGCACAAATGAAGATAGCATATTATTCAGGATGATTAAGGATTAATATACATTTCAATATATGGCTTTTTAACGCTATTACTGTATAGTCAACTTACTGACCTCCACACATCTGACAACAAACTAACTACTAACATAGATTTATTTATTTATTTAACATCTATTTTACTAATCTAAAACACTAACAATATTTATTTACATATAAACCTACTATAGTATGATGTAATATTTCCAACAGTTTCTTAATGGGGAATGTAAATGTAATCAAATCTTTATCAAATAGGATCCTAAGAAATCTAAGGAAAAACACTAAGGTCTGAAATTCTGTGTGAGAATTCTAAGTCAAAATACTAATTTCCAGATTTCTTCTCTTTATGCTGAATGTGCTGATTGCAGAACATTAATAAATTTCGATGTTTGCATATCAATGAGGGAACCACTATAAGTATGTTGGAGACCCGCCTCTAAGAGACGTGTCTTATGAGAGGATGTGTCTCCACAAGTGGAGACACGTCCGCTCATGGGACGTGTCCCTTCGAGCGCGCGGGTTCCACACACAACCGACTTACATTCGGTTAGTATTTTCACACACACATAACCTTATATGTGGCGGGTATAATATGAGTTCCGATTTATATTTAAATGCAGAATTTAACATCATTCATTATATCGAATTTATGCATGCTTACAAATTCAATTTCACTTATTCTCCAGAAATATAATAAGGATTAATTTCGATCATATATAAATGATGATGATGCTATTTAGCAATCATCATTTATATCTGACCGAAGCTATATCTCATTAACACTCCCTCTTAGCTAGGGAAGATATTTCAAATCAAATAAGTGGAGATATCACCTTCACACGTGATATCAAAGATATGATATGTTTTCTCAATGTTGTTAAGTCACATGACATTCTTCTTAACACATCTTTATTATGGTATGTGCATTGACAACAAGTCACATGATGTCTACCATAATTCATGGCATATCCACGGATATATAAATATCCACCATGATTATCTCTTAAGGATCACAATGATCTTCAAATGATATCAAGTCCCATGATATTCATCAAAGTGTCCAAGAGATACTATCATGACATGTCCACAGATATCAAGTCACATGATATCTATCATGATAGTTCAACTCATCATTGTAGAGTCGTCACTTTACAATGTCAAATACAAGTGTTCATTATTAGAAAGATCGTCACCTTTCAATAATGTACACGAGGGGAGTAGGCCCATAAGGTCATGGAGTCACACACATAACAAAAGAGTTTACATATTAAACATCTTTATATATTAGTAAAATTTATAAACAATTTGAATTTCAAACATAAATATCAAATTACATTTCAACCATACCAAGTTTCTTCCTGAAGTGCTCTACCTTGATTTGGGAGAGAGGCTTGGTGAGAATGTCTGTAGCTTGATCATTTGTACTAACATACTCCAACTGGATCACTTTCCTTTCCACCATATCTCTTACATAATGATAGGGGATCTCAATGTGCTTAGATCTATCATGGAAGACAGGATTTACAGAGAGTTTGATGCAACTCTGATTATCACAATGAATAATTGTAGGATTCAAGTGCTCACCAAAGAGTCCCACAAACAATTTACAAAGCCAAACCGCTTCTCTTGCTCCCATAGAGGCTGCAATGTATTCAGCTTATGTTGAGCTCTGTGCAACTGAAGACTATTTTCTGCAAATCCAGGAAATCATAGCCAATCCTAAACTAAAGCAACATCCTGATGTGCTTTTCCGATCAGTTACACTTTCAGCCCAATCTAAATCAAAGTACCCATGTAGATCTAGTTGGTCATTCTTGTAAAGAAGACCATATCCAATAGTGCCTTGAAGATATCTCAAAATATGTTTCACAGCCATTAGGTGAATTTCCTTTGGCTCACACATGAACTGGCTGAGAACATTCACTGCATAGCAAATATCAGGTCTGGTGTTAACCAGATACATCAAGGATCCAATCATCTGTCTATAAAGGGTTGGATCTGCATACTTGGATTTTGCTGCTGCTTCTTTCAGTTTGTAAAGGTTGGTTTCCATAGGTGTAGACATCGGTCTACAATCCAACATTCTGAATCTCTTCAGAATATCAATAGTATACTTCCCTTGGTTTAGTATAATACCCTCTGATTTCTGCCATACTTCCAAACCTAGGAAATAGTGTAGAATGCCCAAGTCTTTCATGTCAAATTCAAAAATTAGATCCTGCTTTCCTTGAGCAATGAGGTGATCTTCTCCTGTTATCAGCAGGTCATCAACATATAAAATAATTATTAGCATATCACCTTTGATTACCTTGAAGTAGAGATTGGAGTCAACATCATTCTTTGAGAATCCCAGTCCCAAGAGATAGCCGTCAATTCTTTCATACCAAACCCTGGGAGCCTGTTTAAGTCTATAGAGGGCTTTCTTCAGTCTGCACACATGTGAGTCAGGTTTATGTATCACAAAACCTTCAAGCTGTTCCAAATAGACTTCCTCTTCAATGGTTCCATTCAGGAAGGCAGTTTTCTTATCCATTTGATGGATCTTCCAGCCTTTAGCTGCAGCAATGGCTAACACTGCTCTCACCAATGTGTAACGGGCAACAAGTGCAAATGTTTCTTCATAATCAATGCCTTCCTTTTGAGAAAAACCTCTTGCCACAAAACGTGCTTTATGTTTTTCTATACTGCCATCAGCAGCATGCTTGATTTTGAAGAGCCATTTGGAAGAGACAACAGATTTATCTTTCAGTCTAGGCACTATATCCCATACATCATTCTTTAGAATGGATTGATATTCCTCTATCATTGCATCCTTCCATGCTTGATATCTGAAGGCTTCTGTAACACTGACAGGTTCTGAGTTTATGATGTTGTTCATTAGAGCAACATAGCTAGAGAACCGTTTGGGTCTTTTACTTTCCCTAAACGTTCCTTTGGGTGTTGCATGATCCTTGGCTTCTTTGATCATCTTTCTAGCCCAAAGTGGCCTCTTTATGCCGTTGTCATTAGTATTCTCATCTGAAGTAGAAGGAAGTTCATGTGGCATTTCCTCAGGATGCTCCCTCTGAATCTCAAGAGCAGGTTCCATTTCAGGTACTCTAGGGGAATAGGTTTCTATCTCACTAGAACTTCTTGCCCTCTTGAATGCAACGTCTTCTTCAAAGATGACATTTCTGCTCAATTCAATTTGTTTCTGCCTGGGTATGAATATCCTGTAGGCTTTGGAGGTTTCACTATAACCCACAAATATCCCCTTTTTTCCGGAAGGTTCTAGTTTGAATCTCTTCTCTTTGGGCACATGAAAATAGACAAGACAGCCAAAAATCCTAAAATGACTAATGTTAGGTTTTATGCCAGTAAAGGCTTCCTCAGGAGTTTTGTTATCAAGATGAGAATGAGGACATCTATTTTGGATATAGACAGCAGTCCTAGAGGCTTTTGCCCAGAAAGAAGTTTCAATGTTTTGGTCAAGCAACATTGCCTTAGCAGCTTCTACAATGGTTCTATTTTTCCTTTCAGCAACCCCATTTTGTTGAGGGTTGTAGGCAACTGTGAACTCCCTCTTAATTCCAGCACTCATACAGAATTCCTTAAAAATTTCAGAGGTGTATTCTTTCCCATTGTCTGTCCTTAAGGTTTTTGTTTTCTTTCCGGAGAAGTTTTCAGTAAGGGCTTTGAACTCTTTGAACCTTTTGAGGATTTCTATTGACTCTTTACACTTAGGAAATAGATCCAGGTTTTCCTAGAGAAGTCATCTATAAATATGACATAGTATAGAAATCCTGCTTTAGAGGGTACAGACATGGGTCCACATAAGTCTGAGTGAACCAGTTCTACCATATTTAGGGTTTTTCTCAAACTATTGGAAAAGGATCCCTTTGTATTCTTTCCTAAGGCACAACCTTTACAAGTTCCTTCATGAGATGGTTTTAACTTAGGTAAGCCTGTTACAAGTTTTTCCACATAAGGTAGGGCACGAAAATGGAGGTGTCCTAATCTTTTATGCCAAATCTCATTTGAATCAAAGGTGTCAAGGGTAAGGGCTTGTTTAACTTCAGTGCATAGTTTGTAAAGGTACCCTTGTCTTACACCTATGGTTTGGGCTTTCTTGATAGTTGAGTTCTTAGGCCATGCTAGAACTTTCCCATCCATAAAGGTAACTCTATATCCATTGTCTTCAAGGGCAGAGATGGATATTAGATTCCTCCTTATTCCAGGTACAAATAAGACTCCAGTGAGTTGAAGAGAAAGACCAGATTTCAGTTTGATGGAGCAAGTTCCAACCCCTTTTATAGGGTGTGAAGAATCATCCCCAATGGTTACTTCTTCATCAATCTTTTTAGTCAAAGTGTCTAGGTGTTCTCTGAATCCTGTGATATGTCTAGAGGAACCACTATCAATTACTCAGTTGTGGGTGTTGTTAGATACTTGACTAGATAAGGCTGTATAGAACACAAAGTTCTCAGATTCATGATCTGAATTTGTCTTTCCTACTTTGGCAAAAGATGCTTGTTGCTTTGATCTGTCAAGGCACTTCATTGCATAGTGGCCATATTGATCACATCTAAAGCATTGCACTTGAGAGATGTCTTTCTTCTTAGAAGATCCCTTTCCATTGGAATTTCTCTTTCTTTTAAAAGATCCTCTCTTGTAGGAGTTTTTCTTATTCCTTTTATTAGACGTTGTGTTGAGTACATGAATATCTTCATCTATGTTCTTCTGTTTATTTTTTTTTGTGGAGAGTCTTGTTTCTTCTTGAAGGTAGTCAGTTCTTAGCCTATCAAACTTGGGGAGTTTAGATCTCGCACTTATTCCTTGAACAAATGCCTCCCATGAGTTTGGTAGGCCTCCTAGTGCAATCAGAGTTAACTCTTTGCTATCAATCTAATATCCAATTGTGGATAATTGATCCCTTAGTTCAATGATCCTCATGAAGTATGCATTAATTGACTCTCCTTTGTTTATTTGAGCATTGTTGATTTGCCTCTTTAATGCAAGTCTTACTAGTGTTGTTGATCTCATAGGTACTCTCAAGAGATTTGAACATATGATATGCAGTTTCATGTTTTGCTAGGATGGGCACTATATGATCCCTAATTGCATCTACTAAGATTTTCATGGCTTTTTCATTGTTTTCAATCCATTGAGTTTTCTCAGGATCAGCCTCTGGTTCCCTTTTATTTTCTCTCACAAGTGAATCTAATTTATTCATTTTAAGGATCATCATGATTCTAAATTTCCACGATGTGAAGTTGTCTGCTCCTGCAAGACGATCTTCAAATCTGATCACACTTGACATTATGAAGAATGTGATGTGAATTCGATTTTAGAAAATACGAATTTTCTAGAGCAATCTGATATCTAGATTTGATTTGGATTAACACAACTTGGCTCTGATACCATGTAAATGTAATCAAATCTTTATCAAATAGGATCCTAAGAAATCTAAGGAAAAACACTAAGGTCTGAAATTCTGTGTGAGAATTCTAAGTCAAAATACTAATTTCCAGATTTCTTCTCTTTATGCTGAATGTGTTGATTGCAGAACATTAATAAATTTCGATGTTTGCATATCAATGAGGGAACCACTATAAGTATGTTGGAGACCCACCTCTAAGAGACGCGTCCCATGAGCAGACGTGTCTCCACTTGTGGAGACACGTCTGCTCATGGGACGCGTCTCTTAGAGGTGGGTCTCCAACATACTTAAGTGGAGACACGTCTGCTCATGGGACGCGTCTCTTAGAGGTGGGTCTCCAACATACTTATAGTGGTTCCTTTGAGCACGTGGGTTCCACACACAACCGACTAACATTCGGTTAGTATTTTAACACACACATAACCTTATATGTGGCGGGTATAATATGAGTTCCGATTTATATTTAAATGCAGAATTTAACATCATTCATTATATCAAATTTATGCATGCTTACAAATTCGATTTCACTTATTTTCCAGAAATATAATAAGGATTAATTTCGATCATATATAAATGATGATGATGCTATTTAGCAATCATCATTTATATCTGACTGAAGCTATATCTCATTAACAGGGAAGCTTGAGAGTTTATTGCAAATCTTTCTCTTATAGCAATGTGCTTGAATTGTTCATCCTTATGTTCACAAATGTTCTTGATTGCAGCATGTCCTATTAAAGACATCTTTGGACCTTATTTGTTTCAAGAGCTGTGAGATTCTAGAAGGTTATGCTTTGAAAAGATTCCAACATCTACCAGATCAACGTAGAAGATAAATTTACATATAAACTAGAAACCTTGTTGATGGGAAGCGTAAATTCAGGATGATTAAGGATTAATATGCATTTCAATATATGGCTTTTTAACGCTATCACTGTTTATCCAACTTACTGACCTCCACACATCTGACAACAAATTAACTACTAACATAGATTTATTTATTTACTTAACTATTTTACTAATCTAGAACACTAACAATATTTATTTACCTATAAACCTACTACAGTATGATGTAACATTTCCAACAGTTTCTTAATGGGGGAGGCTTGAGAGTTTATTCCAAATCTTTCTTTTACAGCAATGTGCTTGAATTGTTCATCCTTATGTTCACAAATGTTCTTGATTGCAGCATGTCCTATCAAAGACATCTTTGGACCTTATTTGTTTCAAGAGCTGTGAGATTCTAGAAGGTTATGCTTTGAAAAGATTCCAACATCTACCAGATCAACGTAGAAGATAAATTTACATATAAACTTGAAACCCTGTTGATGGGAAGTTTAAATTCAGGATCATTAAGGATTAATATGCATTTCAATATATGGCTTTTAAACGCTATCACTGTTTAGCCAACTTACTGACCTCCACACATCTGACAACAAACTAACTACTAACATAGATTTATTTATTTACTTGTTGGTGTACATTTTATCATTCACCGAACATTTAGAATAAAATGTCAAGGACACTCTACCCTCTCTTGAACAAAATCACTACGTGCGCCAAGATTGCAAGAAAGACCACACGGCAATTCCAAGGTTTATATGTGTGAACGAGCGACTTTATGTGGGATAGTTTTTGTTGGTTATGTATGCTGAAATACAAGGGGGATCAACGCTTAAGAATCATTCACAAGCTAGGGAGCAAAGAGTTTTTCCTGCTCGGCTCGCCAATTTTATGTTGGTGCGTTAGGAAGAGGCAAGCACGTGGATGATACAAAAGTAGTGGATGAAAGAGTTCTTTTTTTTTTTTTTGGATTTTCAGTTTGGAATTTCACAAAAAAGGGAAAAAGGATAAGGGTTTAGAAGTTCTATGCTACTTCTAAGAACTCAAGAGACGGTAAAGACTAGGTGAAACCAATAATAAATACTTTGCTTCACCACATAGATGACAACTACACAAAGTAAGTGCAATATTCTAGGGTTGTGCTTAAGATTTTCATACCATGAAATAATATTATCAATAGAACAATATTTTATCCAAAATAGAAGTTGAAGCATCCACAATATAAGCTCAGGCTAACTTTACGCATTGAACAAAAATCATTCATTCAAAGAAAGTATGAGCAAAAGCTTCACCAATCTATACTATCAAATCCTTCATTCATCTAACAAGCATGCAAATCAAATTCTATTCTAAATTTATTCTATGTTGAAGGAGATATGCAACCATGCAACCACTTGATAACAAGAAGGATTCAAAGCAATCTTGCAATATGAACTTTTATCATCCAAGTAGCTCTAAGCAACAATTTTATAAAACTCTCTTCACAATATGAAATGAGAGAATAGGAGTTTATATAGAGTTTTGAAAAACAAATGAAAGGCCGAGATCAATCTAAGATTAACAATTGAGATCAAGACACGACAACCCTAATTAGGGTTTTCCAAAATAACATCAACAGCAAGTGCATGGAGGACAAGTGGCACGAGGAGCTATCTTCAAGGAGGCGCATCCTTATCTTCTCGAGCGGCAGTATGTTCAATGAATCTAGACACGATCAGGATGACCTCCTCCATCATGACATGTGGCAGCATATTCAACTTGAATTCCAATCCATCCAAGTCCTCAACACACCCGGCAAAAGCAATCTCCCACTCCAATTTCTGTTTTTGGAAGGCATCCCGGATAGACAAGAAGTTCGATGCCTTAGTTAAATTCTGCTTCAGGACCGGTCTAGTGATGGTGAAGAAAATCTCCTGAGTTCTGAGTTTTAGACTTTCCAACTGCATATCATTTTCTCAGATAATCTCTTTCTCAAGTACATCCGCAACTACAAGGAAAATCTTATTTTGAATCTCTTTTATCTGCTCCTCAGCTTTGATTCCATCGGCCTTCACTTTTTCTAAGACCTCGCTCTGTGCAATCAATGCCCAATACCAATTGTTGAAATCATAAGCAGTCCTTGCTGCAATCACTTTTCCATCAATCAATTCCTGCTTTGGGATTCCTTTAACTACTCTAAGGCACAGGATAATTCTGTCTTAAACATCCTGAAGGTTATCCCATGCTTCTGCCATGACTGCGATTCTAGAAAGCAAAGAAGAAGTCTGCCCATAGGCCAATATTAATCTTTCCACAAATGTGGTTGCTTCTTCACTTTTGTTCGCCATCCACTCCTTGGTATCTCTAGCCATTACCATCTCTTCATCAAAATCCTTGATTGCTTCATGTGAAGAATTCAAAAGTGGAGGAGCCACTAAATCGCCCTGATCAAGAGGCCTGGTCAAGTGCTGAATATATTCTTTCAGATGCTCAATTTCCTTCTTGTATTCTCTTTTTTTTCCTACCTCCTCCAATCTTGCCTTCATGGAAGCAACTAAATTGTCTAAGTCCTCAACCTCTTGACCCTTTGTAGTTGGTCCCAAGTCAATAATAGTGATTGTATACTCTTGAAGAGTAATATCTTCCTTTGCTTTGTCCACTGTTGGTACAACAATTTGCACTAAACGGCAGCCGACTTCATCTCTTTGGATCATGGAAAACTTCTTGGCTGGCTTCTTTGCAGTGACCTTCTCTAATCTAGCCAAGAAATCGGTCGTATCATCCTCTTCTTGAATCTCCACTGGTGCTTGCATCTTCAATCTTTCTTTTAACCAATCAGGAATTGTAGGCTACTCAATGCCTTCCTCTTCCTGGTTACTTTCTTCACATGGAATATCCTGAACTCCTTTAAGAGCGGAAATCATTCCCTCTTGAAATTCTTCATCCAAAATATCCATCTCATTTTCCAATTCAAGTATCTTCGTGCCTATAGGAGATGGGGGCTCATCATCGTCTTGCTAGATTGATTCAATATTCCCCTCATGGATTGGAGAAGGAATCCTTATTTCAGCTAATGACTCATCATCAATAGTTAACACCTTTGTTGTACCCAAACCAAATTTTTTGCTTCATTAAGGCATTTTGCTTAAAATCGTCTAAACCTTGTAAATATGGGGTCAAAACTCAGTTTTTGGGCAAATAAAGTATGGGCTTTTAGTCAGTGTGATGCCAGGAAGATACTGAAAAAATTTGGAAATTTTGAAAATTAGGGTTTCCGAACTCTATTTTTAGGTCAAAACCCTAAAAAATAGGAACTTGTCAGAATTAGCTGAAATTAATTTTGATTGGCTTATTTCACATCACGATCATAGTGGTGAAGTCAATTTCAGTTAAAAGTCGGTTTAAGGCTGGTGGGTAGTTTTCACTTTTTCAGGAGAAAAGTTAGGACCACTGAGGTCATCAATGGCAGTTGGCCAGTACCAGGTATCAATATCTAAGCCTGAAACTCAAAGCAAAATGCTCTACGATGAAAGATGTTGAAAAATATGCTTTTTGACAGAGGGGATTTTCAGATTGGCAAAAAGTGCTAAAATATTCTAAGTCTGGGAACTTTTCATTATGTAACATGGGAAACACTTGTGCAATCAACGTGCAAATCAACTTTACAGTGTTCGTACATGTGAAAATGATGAAGTATAGTTATACACACACCTCAGCAGTCATATATTTTGGTAGGCTCAACCTCAACAGTGGATACAGTGTTTGTAAAGCATAAAATGGTGAAAAACAATGAATTTAGAGCAAATTTGCGCCCCTGTAGCTCAAGGGCGCCCTTCCATTTGAAAGTCAAGATTTGATTGCTTTGGATAAAGAATACATTCATTGTGTTCAGTTTTCAGTTAGCTTTCCGACTAACTATGGAGCAAGGTCAACTGAATTATAGAACTCCGGTAAACGAAGGCGGAAGTAGAGGTTACAAAGGAGATACACATCAACGGAGATAGTGTAGAAATGCAGATCTGCGCCCCTAGGCTTTTTGAAGGCCTAGATCTGGATGCATGTGTGTGCTGATAGATTCAGTCTTTGCAGAATCAGTCTAGCTTTTCAACAAGCTATCAAGCGGAAGCATGTTCACTGCAGAACTCTGGTTATCAATGTCAGAAGTAGAAACTGCAAGCAAGATGCATATGAACAAAGATTGCCAGTAGATGCTTTGAGCGCCCCTGAAGCTCAGGGGCACCCTTGAATATGACTTGTTAGATGGATGAGTTTGCAAATAGGGTCTTTCTAAGATCTTTTCCAGTTCAGTCCAGCTTCGTAACGCACCCGTTCACAAGACGATCCGGCTTTCTAAGAGACCGTGACAAAGGTTCTACCAAGCACATAAAACAGAGGATGGTGAAGCGTGGCTACACAAAGCTGCATATCTGTAGGCTAGGGGCGCCCAGCCTTTAGGCCTGCCAAATGGAGTTATTTGCAATTGCAATCTTCACAAGACTTGTGTGCAATTACTCCGACCATTCAACGAGTCCATCTGACAGCCTCCGGGATTTGGTGAATGCTCGTACGTGTGAGGTCAAGGTGACAATGTTGTAAAGTGGAGGTGGTTGAAGACAGTTCAAAAAATGACTAAGTATAAGACTAGAATTTTCCTTGAAAAAGGCAATTCTCTTTTAAGAGCTTTAGAAACAGTTTTTTGGCTTCGTCTTCTCCAAAGAACATCTCTTGCAAGTTGACCAAACTGTACAGAGAGACAAGCGGCACGCGAATCGGAGCATTCCAGCTCCCGGTATCAAGGGTCAAAGTATGGTGTTTGGATGAAAGTGACACTTTTGTCAAAATGGTATTTGTGCTATCACAGAATAGGGGCACCCATCCTTTTGGGGTTCTTGATACAATTTTCAGATACCTTACATACAGTCATTGGATGAAGAGTACTTCCAGTCACGCAATGAATCTATTATTCAGTCGGCAGGGTTCATCATTCACCGTCAACGGCAGTTTGAAGCATCATAAGGCAATACGAAGAAATGGCTCAAGTCTGGAATCAATGCATCAATTTAATCAGAGGTGCCTAATTTTCGAAGGTGTCAAATGATGATTTTAGCAGTTGTTGCTCCCAACAAACATTTCATCCTTGTTATACAGGCTTCACAATGGATATCTCAGCACGGTCGCAAGATCATTCAATCATCCGGAAATCAAAGTTGAACATGGTCAGATATAATTTCGTAGTCAGCTATCAAATAGGAGATTCTCAAAAATCTCATAACTCTTGCAAATGGACGCCTAAAAGATCAAAATTTGACTTTTTAGAATCAGTGAAGTGTGTTGAGAACAGCGAGAGGCTATTTTTGGCAAAATGATTAAAAAATATTTTTTGCATGCAGAGCATTAAAAAGTGACAAATTTCTTCAAAGATAAATATTGGCGCCACTTTTAGTTCTTTGCATGTTTTGAAATTAAAATATTGTTTTTAGTCTGAGACTCAGAAACAGTGGCAGTTCAACTGGTAAAGGGCCAATCGAATTCCTTCTTCACAATTAGGGTTTCAGCATGCATGCATGAGGGTACAATTTCATCTATTTAACCAAGCATGGCATCTTTTCTCATTCACACAGCTTTGAAAGTTCGAATTTCCTCAAAGAGATTAGCGAATTTTCATCAGATAATCAAGCTCGAAGGCGATAGGTAAATTCTTTTGCAGGTTCAAGTCCAGATTCAACACCAAATTCAAAGACAAAGTGGCGATTTTGAAAGAAGAGGGCACAAAAAACAATTAAAATAATAAAAAGCGTCTTTTTCTCTTCTATATTTCTTCCATCTTCTTGTCTTAAATTCTCTCGCATGTTCGAAGTGTTGGCAGATTTTGGCGAAACAAAGTATATGGGTTGATTCAGAAGAGCTTTCTCAGCAAAACCCATGTGCCAGAATTTTTCAGGAAAATTTGTTCCAGAACATCCGTTCTTGAAGCTTTAATTTTCTCAACCGAAATTCTTTTGCATGGCTGAGTAAAGGGCAAATTTTTACATTTCTGACATTTTGGGTTGTCTTAGGATCACTTTCTAGACAAAACCCATATCACAGATTTTTCTGTAAAAATTCTCATCTGACAAGCTATTTTTAGCCTCAGCAGGCTATTTTTGGCTTTCCAGAAAAGTTGTTAGAATATAGCCGTGTTCATAGTCAACAGGCGAGTTTTTCAAGATGCAGTTCACGCAGAACGAATTCAAGACCAAGTCCGTCTTAATTCATGATTTCATCATAAAAGCTAACACCAATTTGTATCAAGCGCATCCGAAAGGTTGACAGGGGTAGTCACTCAAGTCCGCATGGTTTCATGCCTCGTATAGTTGATTGTCTTCCCAGGCCAGTTTAGAGGGTTGATACTGTTGGGTTTCTGCATGTGCAACAAGTTCATTTGCATTTCTCGCAACCAGAGAGTTCGCAGTCAAACTTCGTAGTTTCATCATGCAACCCTCTTCCATAAACAAAAGCATGAAAAACGTGAGAAGCGTCAAGCTGCAGAAGAAACAGTGACCATCACTTCAGTTACAGAGCCGCCAGAGTTACCAGCCAGTGAAGGGCCAGTTTAAGTATGCAGAGATTTTCAAGTTTGCTTGAGTTACTGACAAGTAGTGAATTGACAGTTGCGACATGTGACGACCTCTAGATGGTGATGCAGTCACTAACCTCGTGGAGGGGTTATTTGCTCGAGATCAAGGTCAGTGAACTTCAGTTCAAGGCGTCCCACCTTTTCCAAGATAGACATTAGACACAGGAGTTAAACTCAAGGCTTCTTTTCGAGTTAACTGGTTGTTACACATTGCATGCCATGTCTTTCTTGGAAACATCTACAAACACTTGGAGCTTAGATTAGATCTTTCAGTTAACTGATGATAGCATTCCAGTTAACTTGCTTTCAATAAGGACGTGCATGCTTGCACCTTGTCCATTTAGATTAGATGTTTCAGTTAACTGATGATAGTTTCCCAATTAACTGTATAGTTTCATTCAATTAGGGTTTAGGAATAAGATCTTGCATGTCTTGCAGGACTGTAGTTGACTCAAGGTGATTTTAGGGTTGCCTACACCTTGAAGTCTATAAATAAGAGCGTTTAGCTCATTTGTAATTTAACTTTTGCTTGATAGCATACATGTTGCGCCTACCTTGCCTATAGTATTGCTATTACTGTATCTGTTCAAGAGTGATTGTTGTTATAATAAATTGTTGCGCCTACCTTGCCTTCATGTTATTGTCATGGTGTTTATTCAATCTTAGTTAAATGGGGTTGCTGGTTTGATCGTTATTGCATGCGTGTTTCGTCTATACAATATACTGTCCCAGTTGCTTACCTTGTGTTTGTTTATCATGAGCCTATTCAAAAGAGCAAATAGTTGTGCCCACCTTGCCTTCATGTTGCAAAACTATACTTAAAGCTTATTGTTTGATGTGTGTGATAGTAGATTCATTCAGCCAAGCAGATAGTTGCGCCTACCTTGCCTTCATGTTGTGAAGCTATACCAGGTTTACCGTTTATTCGTTTGTTTTAATAAACTTCTTCCCGGATAAGCAAATAGTTGCGCCTCCCTTGCCTTCATGTTGTGAACCCACACCTGAGGTTTATCGTGTAATACATTCCTGCTCCATTTCCTCATGCTCTGTTTCTTGAGGAAACTGGATAGATTTAAAGAAGTTAGCTTAGTTGTAGTTAGATGATCTGTGAAACCAGAAAATACTTAGTTGCAACATTCTAGGTTTTCTTAACCTTGTGCCTCTACCAGCTGAGAACAAAAAGATAGGATTTAGTTTAGTTTTGTATTCCATGCATTCCAGCACAACGAGGGAGCTTCCCCTCCTAATTTGAAGAGCACTCATTACGTAGTGTGCATAGCTGTACGTGCAAACTCACACTCCAGAGGTGTTAGTTCTTACGCCAACAACCTTGTTCACATTCTTGGATGTGGCAAAATGGGATTGCTCCAATCTCTGCTTCTTCTGAACAAGTTCCTCGTTTATAGTTTTCTTCCCCTTCGACCTGATAGAGTCATCAACTGCTTACTTCCTTTTCTTGGAATTGGTGCTTTCAATTAATCCGGCACTTTGGGATGCTCCTACATTCGAAGAATATGACTCCATTTCGCCTATCAGGTTATAGGTGAGGGTCAAGTTTCTTAGCCTTAGCTCTTAGATTTGTTGATCAACCCACCACTGTGAGTACTTAACAATTGACTTCATCAAGGTGGATAGATCCGCAAGCTCTGGTTCTGACCATTTCATAGGAGGAAGAGGCCAACTCTCATCAAAGCGCGGTTGAACATATTCTCCATCATCCTCTAACTGGTCTAGCACACAAAAAAGCTCGGTTGTTCTGATCAAGTTCACTGGCAATTTGGACCATAATCTTTTCCTGATATCATACTCATCTGCAACATTTGCCCAAAAATCCTCCAAGTCTACCCTATGTCTATACTTTTCTCCATTCACTGTCCCAATGAGGTTGTGAGGATCGAAATCAGCCCTGGATTAGTAAAAGGTGAATGGATACCACTGCATTTCCAACCTAGCGCTCTCGGCCGCCTGCGTCGTTGGGCAAGACTCCAACATATTCCCAATGAAAAATGGAAAGGTATGGCTGCTTTTTGCTTTGTTCTCTGGAAGCCTTGATATGTTTCCAATTGTCTAAGGACTTCAAGCAAGACCATCCTATTGGTAGGGTAAATCGGAAGTCGGTAAGGACATCCGGTAAATCCTTGAACTCTTATATAGGTGAATTTTGGATACTGGATAAACCAGGATCCATACTTGTTTATCAGGCTCTTGGCCTCCTGAGTGAGCCTCTGATGAGTTCCTCCCCGCAATATCCTGGTGATATACATCAAGAAGGCATCATTTTCCCTTCTAAAGTGAGTTTTCTCACTGAGCTGCAACTGTGGATAACAGTCATAGGACTTAAACTCATTTTCGCCATTGCCTACCACGCCTCTACAAATCAATCCTGTATATCTGTAATTTCTAGCTAGCAAGTAGACAATGTAGGAGCTCATGTAAAAGGACTTTGTCCTTTCCAAATTTTTCAACTGTTCATTGAGGTTATCGCTGATTATCTGGGACCAATTGAATATTTTGACACCTGAGGTGATCTCATCAATGAAATAGTACATCCAGGTTTCAAATGGCACACCCTGAGGGTTACCCATTACTCTATTCAACAGTAAAATGATATCACCATATTCCTCCTTGAAGTCAGTACAAAGCAACTTCTTTGGCACTTTCTTTATGGAAGGCCTTGGCTTTTCTAACCAAGACTTATTGACATTTGTTGCACAGAGCTCAAGCTGGTCCTCGTAAAGTTTTTTGGTGTCTTCTTTG
Source organism: Sequoiadendron giganteum (assembly GCA_007115665.2). Lineage (NCBI taxonomy): Eukaryota > Viridiplantae > Streptophyta > Pinopsida > Cupressales > Cupressaceae > Sequoiadendron > Sequoiadendron giganteum. Next base: position 48,715,492 of record CM021106.1, read on the forward strand.
GTTTTATAGGAGGTTCGGTTGTAATTTGGTATTCCAAATGCTTCCTGAATGTCTAACTCTCCAAGATGAGCCAATACTCTCCCATCTAGCACAATAATCTGTCTTTCTTGTGCATTGTAATGTATGGCACACTCAATCATCAATTCAATGCACTCTATAGCCGGTGGAAACCCAATCGCTTGGACAATGCCATTTCTCATCATTCGGCGAGTAATAAGTGTTGGCAAGAATCCATCATGCCCATACATTCTCCTTTTGAAATCTTTGAAATACACGTGCCCGAAGTTGGTGTCTGTGACATTTTTCCATTTGGAATTGATCTTTGAGTCCGGCTGCAATCCTTTACTAGCGAACTTCATCTAAGATTTTCTTGAAGATCCTCTTTTAGTGGTCATCAACCTACAATAAACATGACGAAAATTAACAAAGATTTTAATTCTGATTTTTTTGGACCTTTGCTCGAAAATTTCACTTTCAGCCTGTCAAAAAGGTAATTTCTGTGAAAAAACAGACTAAAAGTGAAAAGAATTTGGCTAAGTACTTAACAAATTTTTGCTAGAATAAGCGAATAAGACAGAAGAAGGATGAAAGAATTTTAGCCAAACTCAGATTTTGAACCTTCGAAACTATTTTTGGCTATGAATCGATTTTTAATTCTAAAAATTCAGAAAAAACACTTTATTTTGTATCCTTCAACTCAAAAATTCACTTTATTCTTCAAAAATCTTCCTTCAAACATATTATCTTTCGCAACCCTGAGAGAGTAAAAACCTTTTCACTATCGAACTTTGGAGAGAATGATTTGAAAGTAACAAGTTAAAACTTAATATAGAGCTGGAGAGTTTGATGATTTTAGTAACTTCATGTTTTTCCTTAGATTCATCGAACTCGGACTTGTTTTATTTCTTCCAAAATGGCAATTTAATCTTCATCAAAAATCTTCTAGAGAAAGTTTCTAACTTTCACTATGGCGCCATCCTTAGCCAAAATATTCTGAGTTGGCACGGAATCTTATAGAGTTTCTTCAATTCAAAAATTTCCTAAGTGTTGGATTTTATGAAAATTTCTTCTAAGTGTTGGAAAAATATAAAAATATATCCTAAGTGTTGAATTTTATTTTCCAACCTTTTCATCTTTTAATTATGGCGAAATTTTATTTTATCCATGGCAAAATTCATGTCATTTTCATCTCTCCTTAGCTGGGCGGACTTCATGGGTGGCTAGACAAGCTTGGTATGGTGGACTTTGAAGCTAGCCGAACATCCTCATGCTAGGGCGGACTTTGTGAGTGTTCATGCCAATTCTATTCTCCTAGGGCGGATTTTGAAGTTATCCTGCCATTTCCTTCTTTGGGCGGACTTTACTTTCCCTTGGATATCTTCTTTCTTGGAGGGCGAACTTCACCTTGGTCTTGCCATCTCCTCTCTTGGGCGGACTTTGCCAATGTCTTGCCATTTCCTTCTTTGGGCGGACTTTACTTTGTCTTGGACATACTTGGGCGGACTTGGCCTTGGTCTTGCCATCTCCTCTCTTGGGCGAACTTTGCCAATGTCTTGCCATCTCCTCTCTCAGGCGGACTTTGAAGCTAGCCGAACATCCATTCCCACCTTGGGCGCACTTCATGCTTCTCATGTCATTAATTCTAGCACTAGTATCATGTTTATCTGGAACAAACCTTGCCTAGAAATTTTCCCTTGCTTTTTATACTCGGAGAGATAAATTTTTTATTCTGAAGATAGGAACGTGGTTACCATGACCTGAGGGACCCAATCCTAGGTCAACTTTCAAAAAAGCTGGAAAAAGAAAAAAGCAAAAAGCAAAAAGTAGGCCAAAAAGGCTACTTCCCGAATTGGTCCCAAAATGCCAAAAAGCAAAAAAGCAAAAAAACAGAATCCCTAAAAAATAGGAAGGTGTCAAAATTGACCCAAAGCAATAGCGTTTTTCGCCTCCCGAGCCTTCTGAGCACTTTGACGATGTCCAGGCACTGATCTGAGCCTAAATTCCCTACTTGACTCGGATGACTTCTCAAAAACTCCAACTTCAAACTCTCAAAGAAATGGACTTATGAAATTGCAATGCTACGACAAAACCCTAAGAAACAAACTATTGGGGGTCCCCATTTGCAATGGGGCAATGTGTGAAATAGGTCACAACATTACTTAACTATTTTACTAATCTAAAACACTAACAATATTTATTTACCTATAAACCTACTATAGTATGATGTAACATTTCCAACAGTTTCTTAACGGGGGGGGCTTGAGAGTTTATTGCAAATCTTTCTCTTACAGCAATGTGCTTGAATTGTTCATCCTTAATAGTTATGTTCACAAATGTTCTTGATTGCAGCATGTCCTATCAAAGACATCTTTGGACCTTGTTAGTGTTTTGTAGCGGCAGGAGGTATTTCCTAAGAATAATCTATTTAAGGCAAGTCAGCCTTTCTATTATAAAACAAATATTATATTGTCTAGGTCGGCTCAAGAGGAGAGCTCGCCTATGTCTTGTATATATTGGAGATGGAGTCTCCACTTTATTAAATCAATTCATTCCATCTCAATTTGGTTGCCTATCACTTAAGGAGTAGATTCGCACTCAAGGAGGAGATTCAAATTCAAGAAGAAGAGTTAATATTCTTGGTGACTAAGAATTTCGCACTATCTTCAAGTGCTAGTCTATTGTATGATATTTGGCCTTTCTAGGGCCTGATTCAGTGTGCTATTTCTGCACTATTATCTGATTTATAAGAGAATAATTTTCTGCTGGGTCTTTTCCCTTGTGAAGGGTTTTCCCAAGATAAATTGTTGTGTTGTCTACTTTGTTGTTTCTTTTGCTTATTGTTCATTTCTGATCTGAAAATTAACATGGTATCAGAGTGGGTTTAGGGAAGATCTGATCAGATTTGACTAAGCATTCTTCAATGAATATCATTCCCATTCGGAGCAGATCTTGGAAGCGAATTATTGCAAACCTTGAAGGCGAATTATTGCAGACCTAAGGAGGTGAATTTATGCAGACCTAAGGGCAGACCTTGAAGGCGAATTATTGCAGACCTAAGGGCAAACTTTGAAGGTGAATTTGTGCAGATCTAAAAATCAGATATTTGGAGGAGCAAATCTACAGCAGAAACCTAGGGCACTTAGAAAAAGAAGATGGTGACCAGTGTCAAGGTAGAAGATAGACTTGATGGAGCTTCAAACTTCAACTCTTGGAAACCTAGGGTACTCATTGCCTTAGAGGAGAATGATCTTCTAGAATTCGTAGAAAATGACATACCTGAGCCGTCTGAAGACACAGAGAAAATCCAGTGGAAGAAAAATGGTACGTAGGCTAGAAAGATCATGATAGACTCCATGATGGATCACCTAATACCGACCATCTCCAAGATGAAGACAGCTAAACAAATGTTTGAGGCTCTAAAAGGATTGTATGAGATCAACAATACCAGCAGAGCCCTTGCTTTGAGACAACAGCTCCATCATGTAAAAATGGCTAAGGGAGATTCAGTCATTTCATTATTTATGAAGATTTCAGATTTGAGAGATCAGTTGAGCACTATTGGGGATATAATTGCAGACAGAGATCTTGTTATTTTGGCACTAAATGGTCTTCCCCAATCTTGGGATCCTTTTATTTAGAGCATCAGTGGGAGATCCAAGTTGCCCAAGTTTGATTGCCTTTGAGCTGACTGTATTCAAGAAGAAACCAGATTAGCAGCAAGAGGAAATGGGTGAAACTCTCATAATGAAGAAAATCAAGTTCTTGTTGCACATGCTACTAGAGGTAAAGGAAGAGAAGGAAAAAGAGGCACCTTCAAGAGGAATAGAGACAAAAATTCAGATTCTGTTCCAAAACCGAAGAAGGATCTCTCTCACATTCAATGTTACAGGTGTGACAAGTATGGACACTTTGCTCGAGATTGCAAATTAAAGTTATTGCAGCATGTTTCTACTACAGAAATTGACAAAGAGACATCTAAGAAGGAGTCAAGTCATTCTAAAGTCGATTCAGAAGGATTCCTATTCATCTCCGCTCTTTCAAGTAATGTACAATCTGACAATGATACTTGGTTAATAGATAGTGGTGCTTCACATCACATTTAAGGCTACAAAGAGCATCTTACAGACTTAGTAGAGAAAGTGTCTAATTTACAAGTTATAATTGGAGATGATGCTAGTTATGTCGTAAAGGGAGCTGGGGCCACTTCCTTCCAGCTAGGCTCAGGTATCCCTCTTCAATTGAGTGATGTATTGTTCGTACCTGGGATCAAAAGGAACCTTGTCTCCATTTCAGCCTTGGAGGACAAAGGGTACAAGGTTGCCTTCTCTGAAGGAAAGGTTCTTGCATGGCCAAAGAACTCCAGCATAAATTCAGCTCGTGTGATTGGTATTCGTCAAGAGAGCCTATACAGATTGTCATTTTGACCAGTTACTTCGAAGAGGAGGAAACCTTCAGGAGATCTAAAGGATACGTCATGGAGGAGGAAATGACATTCAGAGGGAGTTAGATTCCAAGAATTCTAGGCTCGAGTTGAGATCATGTCCAGGAAGTGGATTAAGGTTTTGGTGGAGGAAAGCAATCCAGCTCCAGAGGGAGTAATAGCTTCATTAAGATGTATATTTCTCTAAGACGAAGAAATATGAGATGAAAGCCCTTGTAATGTATATTTCTCTGAGACAGAGAAATATGAGGTGAAAGCCCTTGTAGCGTATATTTCTCTAAGACAGAGAAATATGAGGTGAAAGCCCTTGTAGTGTATATTTCTCTGAAACTGAGAAATATGAGGTGAAACCCTTTGTAGTGTATATTTCTCTGAGACTGAGAAATATGAGGTGAAAGCCCCTATACAAGATCACATCTCTAAGACTAGGCTGTGTTTTCCACAATTGGGTGTAGCCATTGTGGACGTCATGTTGAGAGACTCCATGACAAAGATATTTGAGAATACCTCCCTAGCTAAGAGGGAGTGTTATTGTTTTGTAGCGGCAAGAGGTATTTCCTAAGAATAATCTATTTAAGGCAAGTCGGCCTTTCTATTATAAAACAAATATTATATTGTCTAGGTCGGCTCAAGAGGAGAGCTCGCCTATGTCTTGTATATATTGGAGATGGAGTCTCCACTTTATTCAATCAATTCATTCCATCTCAATTCAGTTGCCTACCACTTAAGGAGCAGATTTGCACTCAAGGAGCAGATTCGAATTCAAGAAGAAGAGTTTATATTCTTGGTGACTAAGAATTTCGCACTATCTTCAAGTGTTGGTCTATTGTATGATATTCGGCCTTTCTAGGGCCTGATTCAAAGTGCTATTTCTGCACTATTATCTGATTTATAAGAGAATAATTTGCTGCTGGGTTTTTTCCCTTTTGAAGGGTTTTCCCAGGATAAATTGCTGTGTTGTCTACTTTGTTGTTTCTTTTGCTTATTGTTCATTTCTGATCTGAAAATTAGCAGACCTTATTTGCTTTGAGAGCTGTGAGATTCTAGAAAATTATGCTTTGAAAAGATTCCAACATCTACCAGATCAACGTAGAAGATAAATTTACATATAAACTTGAAACCCTGTTGATGGGATGTTTTAAGGACTGTTTGAGCCGAAATGATGAGATGAAAATGAGAACAACTAAATTTACTAGAGGGGTGTGACACATCCTGTAAAATTAAACCCAAGTGTGAATGATTAAGGGGCTGTGAAAACCTCTTGTTCACTAAGGGATTTAATGTTGGCACCGGCTCTAGGTAATGTTTACAGAATTTTCTTATGTACAAATTTAGAAATAGTGCACACTCACATATCTATACTGGGATGTGGCACCCATAACCTAGTTACTGTAAAGATCTTTGATTGAAGCAATAAAATGTGTCTATGTCAATTTGTAGCTATTCTCTCAATACTAGCTAAAAGAAACAATTTCTAGAAACAACAATCTAACTGAATTTATGAATGGTCCAAGAGTCCAAAGCCTTTCTTATTTTAGCCATATGCCCAAGAAAGTCCACAAAAAGGAAATGTTACTGTGGAATAGAATGGACTAGAACAGATCAGAAGTTGCATCAAGAGTTTCCACATTCGTTCTCCAATGAATAATAAGTATAAAATGTGCAACACCAATTAAGATTTTATCAAGCCTACAGTTTGCGTTTCAAATGGGAATTTGGCCCGAAACCTAAAAGAAGGGTGCTAAATATAGCATCTCAATGGACAAGTCAGAAATTACAAGAGCTTTGGTAAGATGAAAAAAAATTTAAAACTTTTCATTAAGTAACATTCTCCATTTTAAGCAAATGACATGACTAGTCTCTTTCAACAAGTGATTTGATGGATTTAGATATTTCATCCTCATGTGATAATGCATTTACATATCTCCCAACAGAAAACACTTGCTACTCTAAATCAACATAAAATGCAAAAGAAATATATTTTATTTTATAAACATCAGAACAAAAATGCTTACAGGAAGGCCAAATGCCATAGCTTCAATAGTTACTCTTCCAAATGTCTCTCCAATACCCTACAAACAAGGCCCATTTTTGTATTTAGTAAACAGCATCATTTTAGATGAATAAGAGACTATGCACTGCCGAAACTAAAATGTCATTAACATATTTATAAATTAAACACACAATGCTACATGATAAGAAAATAGAATAAATTCCAAAGCCAAATCAATTGAAAGAATCCAACGGAGCAGTTAAATTAAAAAATAAAAACAATGATAGAAAATATGATATGCAAAATCGAGAATGAGTAATGCTTCAAGATAACCATATAAATGATCATAAAACTAATCTTAAATCATGGTAAGAAGTAAATATGCTCTCTCTGTTGTGTAATGGTAATGTGTTCGCTATCGTTCTAGATTGACTCAATCCTACTCCCACCCTCATCCACTTGCAATGCTATTAGCTTTTTCATAAATCGTACTCCTTGATGTGTTTATTAAGAATGATATATATACTTGACATTACCCTAGGTATCCCCTCACCAACCCACCTTGCCCCACCCTCTCTTTTCCCCTCTCCATCCCTCTTTTCATCCCCCTCTGCATCCTTGGCCTCCCCCTTTTTGGCACTAACTCAGAGTAAATTCTAGGCACAGTTGTTGTACTTTTTGTTATCTTCAGTATACTTATGTGAATCTCAATCTCACATCTCTGGTACACCTAAATTGCACTTTTGCATTTTTACATCTTTCTACTTGCTGTTCTTGCATCTCATGACTGATCTACTTTATTTTATTATCATTTTTTGCACAATACATCGTCAATATACAAAATACATGATCCATTGCATTATCATTTCTATTTTGCACATTCAGTCTCAAGCTCTGTTAGCCCAAATGCTCTTTGTTTTCAGTAGTATCATCTGTAGCATCATCTTTAAAATGATATTTTGCTTCTAGAGATTACATTATGATTTTAGAGCATTCTTGAGCCAACTAGTAAATTTGATCTTTCCTTGGATTTGCTATAAAACACAAATTTAAAACAAAAAACTCAAGTATGATCCTTTATCCTGAATATTTTTTGCAAGTAGAATTAAACTTTTGCGTGTTGTTTGAAGAAACCTTGACCTAGCATAATCACACATCTAATATACTTCCATTTTATTCTTTTCCTTAAAAGTAATGTGTTGTTTGGCTTTACTTCCCTTCTACACTTGATTAAGTTGTGAAGTTATTGAGAATGACTTGTTTGCTGTTTGGATTAGATTGGCCTTTACCTCTCAGAATTTAGATTAGATTTTGGAGGCACATGCCTTTGAATATGTGCTCTTCTTATATAATGCTGCTTAATCTAGTCCATTCTTATAGTAGATTCCCCAGAAGAATTTTCCTAGACTATTTATAATTCTTTTACTTCCTCCTCTCCATTCAGTTTTCAGATGACTATACCCAATCAGGATCAACTCCTCAGAACTGGGTGAATCCCATATGTAATGCAATCTGTTGTGATAACTTCAAATCAGAACAGTGCTGATCAGAAGCTCTATCAACATATACGTCAATCCACACCTTACCTTGCTTCATATGTCTCCATTTTCAAGCCCTCAGCATACACTATGAGGCAGTCTGAGTAATTTTGGTAACAAAGAGCCTATTTCAAGCCCTTGACATACACTATGAGACAACTGAGCAATTTTGCTAGCAAAGCCTATCGCCAAAGACAGTTTCTTCAACAAGCCCAAGCCAACCAACAAAATTAGGCCCATCAACCCAAGCAATAAAATCCTTGAGTCCATCTTTTTGTGATATTTTGGCAACCAACTCAACCTTTGGAAGTCATTCTACAAAGTGAAACACTTATTTTTTCTTTCATATAGATTCAAACAAAGAATATCAGGGAGATAAATGTGTATATAGGGAATAGGCTCTCATTAGTCTGAGATTTGAAACTCACAATTGACAAATATATTTTACAGAGCACAAGGATTGGATATTTGCAAATGAAGTTCACACACAACTTCTCCTACTCAAGCTTAAAGAGTGAGTTGTAGACAAGTTTGTAGAATTAAAGGAAAAAGAAAAATAAATTAATCCTACAAAGTTGTATGTATATCGACATCCACATCACAATGGAAGGAAACAATCATGGAGGTACAATGTGGAGCATGAGTGGAGCAATGACCTATGGGCTATGGCTACACATGTGGTACATTGATTAAAGAATCAGAAACTATGCATATGCAAGACATCACAATAGCAATGACTGTCGATATGAATGGAATCGAAGGAGCAACTATAATTATACAAAACAAAAGAGGATAAAGTTCACATTTTGATGGATAAATGATTGACCATGGCATCAAGTGTATATAGATTTGCAAAGATCTTACACTTGGTTTCTTCTTGTATTTTAGGGATGACACATGTTAAGGTAGGAAGAATGTTAGGATATGAGGTAGAATGTTTTACACCTAGGACCCTTGCCTTGTGATATATAGGTAATGTCCCCTTTTGTGGAGTAGTTGGAAATGACCCATTTAGCCTATTTAATTCCCATAAGCTAATTTTGAGCTATATCAAAGAATAAATTAATTAATTATATAAATTTGTCCAATTAAATAATTTTTGAATGACTTTATTTTAATTAATTTAATAAAGTGACTTAAATGTTTTAAAAGAGAAATACTATAAAGTCACTTTATAAAAGTGCATTAAATATATTTTGAGTAGGAAATCAAAATGTAACTTTGGCTGAGTTCTATGGGAAATCAAATTATAAAAGGAGATTCGAAAGCTCATTTGCATATACTTGTTTATTTTTCAATTTGTTGAAATTTGAGCTTTGAGCTTGAGCAAACCCTAGGATGAAATCCCTAGAGGTGTCGATTTTGGTAGTGAAACATCTACCCTAGTTGATTACAGGTGGAATCACATAGGTTTCACGTAGGTGGATAGCGATTGCATGATTTGTGAAGTCTTGTAGGCAAGACTATAATGGCCACCCTATATATATTGTTTTATGAATAAGATTATGTGTTTTGATCATAATATAGCCAATGCACTCAAATAAAAATACTTACAATGATATTCATAAGGCATCAACACTAAATAATTTAAATATTTGAAATTACCAACTAGCTGGAAATGAATTATAGAATTATAGTAGAGTTTCTACAGCAATATAACAGTGAATTTTACAATGCCCGGACAAAAAAATCATCTCAAGATAACAAGACAAACATACCAATTTGTTGTTGTGCGTAAATGGTCTAGAAATGGACTATAAACAGCAACATGTGGCTCCAAAATGACAACAGACTCCTCCAAATCCTAGCTGTTCCAACTCCAATTTTATTGCTGAGTGTTCCTCACATCATGGCACCCCCCAAACCAATCAAAATTTCCCTCAAAACCTAGGTGCCTTGGCCTAGGAACCCCACGTCCTTCCTCCATGCTGACAGCTTACAGAAAGATGGCACAACCAGCAAATGAAGGGTCCAAACTGAATATTTTGACACTCATAAATTGTTGTTTAGTCTTTACAAAATCTTCCCACAATGGTCTGCTTTATTGCTTGGCAAACAAACTGAAATTTTGCATGAATAAAGCTCCTATGTAGTTCCTGAATGAAACCACCAACAAATCAGCTAGGAAAGATCTTTCACTTTCAAAGCTAATGTCCTCTATGATGGTTTTCATCCTCACAAAGCCCTTGGACGAACGATGTTCAAACCAACAACTACCTATTATCAATCCTCAAGCATATCCCCCAAATGAGCTCCAAAACTCCTTTTAAAATATTTCCAAAAGCTTTTCAAAAAATATAATATAAAATCACTTTATAAATTAAATAAGCCTTATTACTCCAAAAAGTGATCTATTTTTTTTTAAACATTCCCAATGCATAAACTCATTTAATCAGCATCCAACGTTTAAAACTTTTCATCCTTTTTCCGATGAGCTATTATACTAAGGTGCCCATTAAATTATTTTAATTAAATTAGCAACCTTAGTAAAAATAATTAACTTATAGCTCATTAATACATCCAAGTTGCAAAAACTGTTGAAAAGCATCGGACTCAAAATCTGATTGCATTGAAGTGATATTGATGATGAATAATGAGAATTGAACTTGACCAAGTGGCTTACTATAAATAGACGCTCTCTCTAAGAGTCTTGGAGAGCACACCAAAATTCGGAAATAACTTCAAAAAGTGATATATGAGTCCTCTAGATCATCTAAGCTCAAGCGATAACTTCAAAAAAACCCTCTAATAAGGTTGACACACACCGAGAAGGGCAAAGCCAACTACAATGCAATAGAACCAAAAAATGGGGACATTATAGTCCACCCTCCCCAAAGATCGCTTGTCCTCAAGCAATGTTGGCACAACCTCAAAATCACCCGATTGAACCAGACTAAAACCAAGTGTGATCCCAAGGTCCCAAATCAATCTCTAGAAAAACCCACCATGTGTAGTCGGTCGAGAGTATACTTGGTCGACTATGAGTCGATATAGTCGGTTGAGAGTGTACTTGGTCGGTTGTAAGTCATAAGCAAATAAGACTTTAGTTAATATTAATAATCCATGTACTTATGTACGTGTCATGTTAGTTGTCTCGGGAATTAAGTTCCTGACAAAGTAATTAGTTATAATGAAGGGATGCGACGGTTGGTACCTCAACCACCACCAACGTACTATATGTACTTGAGTCATGTAGTCGGGAATATGTTATGTTAGGATTGATGACACTGTGACATCCATATTATTGTACATGTTGATATTTACTGCATATGAATAGAAGCATTCCATATTTCAAGCATCTTGTGTTCTCAAATATGTAGTTCTATTATATGTTATATGTATACTCTAGTTTACTTCTGTAGTACGTTGAATTGCACCCAGTGAAGTAAACACCATGTTTTCATTGCGCCACTTTGATTAAAGTTGTCAACTCATCATGACAGGTCTATGCTCTCCTCTATTGTGATCACAAAATGTAATCATCCTCTAACCCAAAATGAAATACCTATTAAGACTGAAATCTATACTATGAAAGATCTCCTACCAAGGCATCTCTATAAGGTCCACATCTACAATTCCACTACTTGACACAATCCTAGGCAACAAGAAAAACAATTTGCTCAATAGGAGAACATGGTACTCAGCATCTCTCATCATAGAGTCCCAAAAGTGATGCAGATTAAGCCTTGACAAGTGGATGATATAAAAAGTAACAATAGTATCAATTATAAAATTAGCAATCCTGGGAATGCTCCCGCTATCATAAACTAATAATACCTCATCGGCATTTAACCTCCAAGTGTCATAAAGGTGGTCCTAAGCACACCAATTCACCCAGCCTGTTGCAATCATTAAAGCATGATCTGAAGATATATATATCAACATCATGAAATGACTGCAATAACACTCCCTCACCAAGGTAGAAACTAGAAAAAGATGCACCAAAACTGAAAATTCTCCCACAACCTGCTGCTAATAAACTTGTAAGTATTCAAAGTCAATCTGCCCATAAACTAATGTTGCATAATCAACGTGGAAATGCAAGGGCAGCAACTGTCATAAAAAATTACTCCTGAAAACATAGGATATGTGAACATGGAAAAGACTGAAAAGACTTCTCCAATGACTAGATTACCTCTACCATTCAACTCCAACTGGAAAATACTCCACTGGTTGGCTGGAAAAACTTGCCAATCCTTATGTATGCAAGTAACAAAATTCATGTGTTGGCTGATTGGAAGGTTAGCAACTACTCCACATCTAAAACTTTGACCCCATAGAATAGTTACTTTGTCATCATAAACTTCCAATATACCAATCTAATGAGTTTCAGCAAAAATATTCCACAAGGAAATGGCTCCACCTAGTTTGGGTTGTGCTACTTTGATATGCATAATGGTTTCCTCATAGATAGGAAAGTGTGCCTCCCATCTTCTTGACTTGCCATGGAGAAGGTTTTCCCTACTTCTTGACAAACTCAAAATTGTACACTTGAATTCATTCCATATGCCAACTAGAAAAAGAGTCTTCAAGATGAGGAAGTCTTCACAAATCATCCCATTCCATGGGTAAACTATAACCTCAATTCTTCCTTCTTTGTTAGGTGGTCTATCAAGAGGTTCACCAATCAAAATCTTGTCATTCTTGATCACATAACTATGCAACTCACTCAAACCTGATTTATTGTCTACATACAAACCAAAGGGCCAATCATGATAGAAACTATCCTTTATCCATTCAGTCCCTGGAAATCCTTCATCCCAATTCCGAGTTATCATCTCAAGACTGAAAACTTCACCAAGATTCCATATCCTATGATTACCAAAAGCATCATAAGAGAATTGCTCCTCAATTCCCATGAGATTGCACTCTTGATGCTCTTCCCATAGACTATCAACATTTTGAATCTTTGCGGTACAAGGAACGCTGAAATCATTGTGCATTATTCCATCACTTCTGCATTCTTTTTCATGTTTCCAAAGGTAGCTTGGCTCCAAATTACAATACATGTGAAGCACATCAATTTTTTCAATTATTTGTTTGACTTCCATGGTCTTTGTGTTATATTCTTCTTCCTTGGGTATAGCTGCAATAGATGACTGAATTTCAACTTGATAGAGAGAGTAGTGAGCTAAGCTAAGGTTGAAGCAAAGCCTATCAACCTCATTCTCCTTCTCTTAGTATGCATCCAAGGTCTCTTCTACAAACTTGATGGCATGATCCCTATCCGAGAGAAAATGCAAATAATCTATCTTCATTGTTTCCACTGCTTCTTTGATAGTTTCCAAATTAAAAAGAGTGACTCTATCCTTCACTCTCTTCTATCTCTCTTCAGTCGAAACATTCCAGTAGAGTTCTTCAATTAAACTATGTGTGCTATCAAAACTTGATAAATATTGAAATGAGAGAGGAAAAAAACAAGATTGCTCTTGAATCAAAATACTGTCATTCACATTACACTAAAAAACTATTACATTGAATTGCCTTTATAATGCTATTATTCCCATACAATAACTACCAAAACTACCAAAACTAAATTTATTTAATAAATTAACAATAACATGTTAATTTATTTATTATTAACTAATTTATGTCATGTACTAAATTCTAAATTCGAACACCCCCCTTAGTACTAACATAGAGAAAAACTAGAAATTATAAACCCTAAAACCAAATCCGAATTCACTGTTGTTGTGCAATCCCTCACTGGAAATAAGAGGCCATCACCCAAATCCGCTACTTATGATTCTTCATCATCATCTACTTCTAAAAGACCGGATAGGGATTGTTATGACAGTCAAGTGAAAATGACCAAGTTTGAAGGTCAACTAAAATTTCGCTCAATTCCCACATTAGTCCTCAACCTCCAATCACTCATCAAATGCCTGCTATTACAGCAGATGGTGTCTCTACATTCAAAGTTCAACAGGAGGAGATGATTTCAGATGTTTATAAAAATCTAATGTTTGAATAACTGGAAAACCTTGGAGACGCCGATTTTTTCGGTTTTTGTTCCATATTTTTATGATGAGCAAATTTGATGCATTCTTAACAATCCAATGAAGAAGCTTGCTTTGTTGCTATTCCATTGGGTTTCTATGCCAATCGCCCTCTGCACTTCTAAAAACATGACTTTTGCAACAAATTGTTGGTAAGAATGAACAAATGCATCAACTATGTAGTTAACAGATCGCTGGCAGGCGGGGATCTGCAAGAAAATACGGCCGTTGGAAGAGGCATTTGTTAATTTTCAGATCAGAAATGCAATTAATCAGAAAATACAACACAAAGAAGACAACACAACAATTTATCCTGGAAAAACCCTTCTACACAAGGGAAAAACCCAGTAGCAAATTATTCTCTTATAAATCAGAAATAGAAGAGCAAAAATAGCACTCAGAATCAGTCCTAGAAAGGTTGAATCTCATACAATAAATCAACACTTGAAGATAGTGTGAATTCCTTAGATACACAAAAGACCAACTCTTCTCCTTGAAGCAAATCTTCTCCTCTAGAATGCGAATCTGCTGCTAAAGGAAATCGAATTTAGAAATGGAATAAATTGATTGCTTAATGTGGAGACTCTATCTCCATTATATACCAAACTAGGCAAGCTCTCTTCATGAGCCGACCTAGAAAATATAGCATTTGATTTATAATAGAAAGGCCGACTTGCCTTGAAGCTTCATTCTTAAGGAAAATACCTCACGCAACTACAAAAACACTAATAGCATTCGTTGTGTTTGATTTTGCCACTTGTAATATGCCACCCAATTTTGCACTTGATTTTTTTTTGTGTTTTTGATGAGCGTTTTGAGATGTTTTAACAATGTTTGATACCACAATATATTGCAGCAAAAATAGAAGATATTGCAATTAAACTTTCAACTCAAAAGTGAACATTATATAAAGGGTTTACAGCTGAAAATTCCAAACTTTTCTACAAGCTTAAATACTTAGCTTTTTACCAAAATAATGATAACCCAATTCATAAAATATCCCCTAATATCTAAATCAACAATATCCAGAAAATCTGGGAGTTACAATTTTGCAACTCACGGGAGAAATGTGCTTGAAGAACCTTCTAAAATGGACGCCAGTTGCAAGAATCACCTCTAATGGCAGAAAATTTGCATGCACGAAGCTCTCCAACCTTGGACGACCCCAAATGAAGCATTACAACCTCCAAAAACCCTAGCCGCCTTTGCAAACGATCAACCCTCTCTCCAAGATGTATGGCCAGCCTAGGAAGATGGTACGGCCAGCAATAAAGGCACTAAAACTTCTTAAATCTGCTGCTAGTGTATTCAAATCTGCCCTACAATACAAACTCTCCAATCTGAAATATAACTTTGATGCACAAACTGTAAGTCCCAATCTGTAATGAAGCTCATCTGTGATTCCTGAAGTGAAATCACCAAGAATTCTCCAAACTGTATCTTTCAACAGCGTAGAGAATGTTGCTTGCAAGGGTTTCTGTAATGTCCCTTACCCGATTTGCCCTAGAGTTCATCTATTGATTAGGTTTAAGAATTCTTCTTTTCCAAATGAATGTTCTCTTAATGCAATAACCCTAGATAAGAATCCTGTAATTACCATATTAACAACAAATCTATTAGCATTAATATCTAGATATCAAAATATAAGCATAATCAAAAAATAATAATGAAGACATAAGAGGAGTGGCATGGGTAGATCCTCCCGAAGCTATCCATCTAAGCCCAAGGGCACAAGCATCCCCTAAGGACAACCCACCCCTTGGCTCTGAGTTGAACATCCAAAATAAGACCATTTCATACTCGGAGTGGCCTGCTTAGTGGAAACACTGGTACCTGCTTTCTCTACCCATTTCAGCACCTCAGAAGACACTTGACTTATTGGGGATAGTCGGGGGAACTGATAAGTGGCCCGAGCCTACCACCCCTCCAGGGCTGCAGCGGACTATGAGTGGAACCCCCACCCCTCCATGGCCCACCCAGGCCTTGGGATTGGGCGGACTATGAGTAGAATTTCCACCCCTCCAAGGCCCATCCCTGCCTTGGGTTCTGGGGGCGGACTTAAGTGGGGTTTTTAGGCACCACTTCCCTCACACCCTTCCTCCCAATAAGCTTGCAAACACAAGGAAGACAATCTTTTAGCAATCAAATACATTTGTTTTTATTACTGATTCTTGAAGTTAATATCAACATCATTATCATCATGATAATATTAAAGAAAGCATTACGCCAATAATCAGACTAGCTATATTTATTTCTTCTATTCAAAATATGCTAAATATTATTGCTAATTGAGTACATCACCTGAGTTGCTATATCTCTCCATGTTTCCTTACTCGCCTCCTTCAACCTTATACTAGTATGAGGACAATTCATAAATATACATAATCTACTCATGTTTATATTAAAGAGGCATCATTACTTATAGGTATCATTATTGCATAATCATGTATATGTATATATATATATAATTATTCTTTTACTTATATCCATTTGTATTCATATAATTATTCCTTCCTTATTCATATATATTCTTTATTTATTGAATATTATTCATTAGAAAATTTATCTATATCTATGCATACATACTTGTATGCCTATTAAATTTTATATATATATATATATATATTAAATGACTATATTCCAATGCATAACAATCATTGTTGCTGCTGTTCTAAATTGCAAATTGTATTTCTCCATGTTTTCCCTCCCTTCCTTATTTTCCTTCCTTTTATTTATACCATTCAAGGTAGGTGACTCATGGGGGGGAATGTATTGTTTGGTGGAAGAGGTGACTTTTCATAAAATACATCCCTTTGTTAGATTTAATTGCTGCCTTTATTATCATAATAATATCTATTTTTAAAATAATATATTATTACTATAATTATGATATTTCAGATTTCTATTTATTTTATTATTTTATTTTGATGTTTTATTGAACATATTTTAACATTAAAGTATCATAATAAAACAATTTGTTAATATCTTACTATTATTTTATTCTAATGTATTACAATTTTTTATGTGTAATGATTATAATATTTATTTATTATTATTATTTTTGATATTAAGTTATTTAATAATAGAATGTAATAACAATAATTTGCCTATATATTATTATTATATTTGTTATTTAATATTTATATATTTTTATATTGATATGATACACATTTATTTTATATTTTAATATTAATATTGCTATTTATTTTATTTATTAATTTATTTGAATTTTAACACTTGGTCTTTATAGTTCTGCTATTTCGGGGACATGACAATTTCCGTCCTCACAAACCCTGAGAAGATAACTCTCCTCCAAAACCAAAACCAATTTCAATATCTTCATCCAACCTCTCAAATGAGCTCTCAACTCCCCCTTTATAAAAAACTCCTTGATCTTCTAGAAAGAGCCAAGAAGAGTGTTCAACAAGCTTCTTAGAAGAATATTTTAATACTCCTTGATGTGACCTCTTGATGTGACCCCTTGATGTGACATCTTGATGTGACCCTTTGATGTGACTCTTTGATGTGGCCCTTTGATGTGACTCTCTCTAATACTTAAGTCACTTTTTGAAGATATATTAATAAAGTGACTTTATTAATTTATCATTAAAGTATGCCACTTTATAACCTTTGAATATAATTATTTAATATTACCCTTTTGACTTTGCACTTTTTGCCTAGTAACATTAAATAATTAAAATAATGATTATTCCTTAAGAGGGCCGGAAAACGGGGACATTACACCTCTAGAGGGTGGAAGCAATGTCTTCACAAATTTTCAAAAAATGTTGCATTCAACATTCAAACCAAATTAATCTTCATCAAACACCTAATCTACTACTTCAAACATTTGGCACTTCTACAAATCTTTAGATATTAATTTTTTTATTTTTCAGATTTTGAATATGAACATGAATAGTATGGAGGAAAAACAATGAAAGGAGTGACCAAGATGGAAAGAGAGAAGAAATGCAAATGAGTGATGAATGTCACGGATTTGCACGTGGTCTGCACTGCTCCTCTATTGAAAAAATGCAAGAATGGTGGACGAACATCAATGGCTATTACATGTGGTTTGCACTGCTTAGCCCTTGAATGAACCGCTTTGGATGAAAACAAACGAATGGAAGGAGATCAAAGAGAGGTCCAAGAAGTAACCTCCTCTAATACCATATTGAAATGAGAGAGGAAAAAAACTAGATTGCTCTCGAATCAAAATATTGTCATTCACATTACACTAAAACACTATTACATTGAATTGCCTTTATAAGGCCATTATTCCCGTACAATAACTACCAAAACTAAATTTATTTAATAAATTAACAATAATATGCTAGTTTATTTATTATTAGCTAATTTATGTCATGTACTAAATTCTAACAATAAAGCTTTCACTATCTTCCCTTTTGGAACCATTAATTTATCCTTCAAAACTTGCAGCTCTCTAAGCCCTTGATCAAACTCAGCAAAGAAACTTTGCTCAACAAACCTCAAATTTTCTAATTTGTCTTCTAGGACATGTTCATTAAAATCAGCTACCTCTCTAACATTCTCTTTGCATAATTCTTGAGGTGAAGTTAAGACAGCTCTTTGCTTAAGCAAAGAATCTCCACTAATGTGTTCATCATTGGATTTTGATACCAATAAACCTAGATCCCATGGTCTTATAATTTTCTGATTTTGTTTTGAAAAATTAGGCTCATCTAACTCTCCATGCATGGCTGATTTTTTTAACATTTTTCTTTCATTTTCATGATGATCTGATTTTTGCATTGATAACAAACTAAAATCAGCTTTTCCAATTGGGAAACCTTTCTCAACTAAATCAGTCCCAAAACCATTCTAGAAAAGAGGTGACATGGGAATTTCTCACTCATTTTTTGAATTATCATTACCGAAATGATGTACATGCTTCATCTTAGTTGTTGTTTTGAAAACTTTAGTGACCTCAAACTCTTCATTAGTAGCTGCATTTCCTTCAAATAAATCATTTTGAAGCTCTACCATACATTCCTTATGATTAGTGACATTATCTTCTTCATGGGAAGGCTTATAAATGCATCTTCCTCGATTTCAACAATGTCATTATGTGCATCTACTCCACTAGTGTCATCAAGAAACCTGGTAGTCAAAGCAATCCCATTGGATAGGTCTGATCTTGCAACTAAGGCTCCTGTTTTTTTTTTCTCCTCATGCACAATCTCATCAACAATAGTTGCATGCATGTCTAAGAAGTCATCCTGAGACTCTTATCATACATTCCTCATGTGATAAGGAATTTTCTTCATCAAACTTTTTTATTTGAATCCTTATTTTTCCTCATGCTCCTCGTTTGTCAAGAGAGGTTTCAGCTTCTTCTCACAATGAGCAATCATAGTTTCAGGCTTCAGCTAAGGCCTGCTCAACTGATAAGATTCCTTGATTACCCTTCCTTTGCAAGTCTTGATTATAAGGTCTACCACCCTTGTGTGGTCTATGCTTCATCCTAAGATCCTTGTAGTCATTGAAAGACATTTCATCCTAAAAATCGACACTTGAATCCCTCCAATCTTGTAACATATGATCTTGCAACTCTTGTCGTGTGAGTTCATTTTCAATTTGAGGGTTATTCATTGCAGGAAAATTAAGCATTAGAGATTGGCTGTTACAGTCCTCGTACGCTGATTTGCAGCTTGGTTATTAATTGAACCATCCCCATTTCTATTGTTTCTTTCATGCCCATTGTTCCCACCATTGTTGTTGTTGTTTCCCTAAAGACATTGGGTCATTAAGGTACAAATTTGAGCAATATTATGATGCAACTCACACTGCCCTCTAGCAAGATCAATTAAAATGTCTCTCGTGCTTGGTTTCCCGTGGTCTCTATATTCTCTGGCACTCATATCTACTTCAACCCCTTTCAACACCCACAAATATATCTGTTTCTGATGGTCCTTCAAGGTTTGGATTTAATTTGTTTCTCCTTAGGTAATATTGATGTGTTTTAGGTTGCATTACTCATTCCAATGACGTGTAAACTATTCATTCACACACAACCCTCCAAGATGGCAGGATACTCTGCTCTAATACTCTGTAATGCAATCAAATAAAAATACTCGCAATGATATTCGTAAGGCATCAACACTGAATAATTTAAATATTTGAAATTACCCACTAGCTGGAAATGAATTACAGAATTATAATAGAGTTTGGACAACAATATAATAGTGATTTTTATGGTACCCAGACGGCCAAATCATCTCAAGATGACAATACAAAATACCCATTTGTTGTTGTGCATAAATGGTCTGAAAATGGATTGTAAACAGCAACTTGTGGCTCCAAAATGGCAACTCGTCCAAACCCTAGCTGTTCCAACTCCATTTTATTGTTGAGTGTTCCTCACATCATGGCACCCCCTAAACAAGTCAAAATTCCCTTCAAAGCCTAGGCACCTTGCCTTGGGAACCCCATGCCCTTCCTCCAGGTTGAACAGCCTACACAAAGATGGTGCGACCAGCAAATGAAGGGTCCAAACTGAATATTTTGACACTCATAAATTGTTGTTTAGTCTTCACAAATCTGCCCACCGTGGTTTCCTTTATTGCTTGGCAAATAAACTGATTTTGCATCAATGAAGCTCCTACGTAGTTCATAAATGAAACCACCAGCAAATCAGCCAAAAAAGATCTTTCACTTTCGCAACTAATGTCCTCTATAAGGGTTTTTTTGTCCTCACAAAGCCCTTGGATGAACAAAGTTCAAACCAACAACCTATTATCAATTCTCAAGCATATCCGCCAAATGAGCTCCCAAAACTCTTTTTATAACATTTCTGAAAGCTTTTCAGAAAATATGATATAAAATCACTTTATAAATTAAATAAACCTTATTTCTCCAAAAAATTATTATTTTATTTTTTTAAACATTCCTAGTGCATAAAGTCATTTTATCAACGTCCAACATTTAAAACTTTCCACTCTTTCCGACAAGCTATTATACCAAGGTGCATATTAAATTATTTTAATTAAACTAGCAACCTTAGTAAAAATAATTAAATTATAGCTCATTATTACATCCGAATTGCGGAAACTATCGAAAAGCATCAGACTGCATTGGAGTGATACCGATGAATAATGAGAATTAGACCCAATTGAGTGACTTACTATAAATAGGCGCTCTCTCCAACAATTTGAGAGAACACACTAGAAGCCAAAAATAACATCGAAAAGTGACATTTGAATCCTCTAGATCATCTAAGCTAACTAATAACATCAAATAACCCCTCTAGTAAGGTTGACACACCGAGAAGGTCAGAGCCAACTGCAATGCAAGAGAACCAAAAAATGGGGACATTACAAAGACAAATTATCTTAACAATTCACAAGAGGAAGAATCGGCAAGAAATTAAAAATATTAGTGTTGTGGATGTCCCCACCTTTTCAATGAAGCCAAAACGGAATTAGAATTAATTAATTAATTATTTAAATGGTCTTTATTTATCTTTTAAGACTTTTTTAATTATTTAATTAATTAATAATTATATTGTGACTTGATAAAGTCACTAATAAAGCCCTTAATTGAAATAATTTAGTTTATTAAACTGAAAGTTGGCGAAATATAATGGTGATCGGGCGAACTGAATAATCAACACGAGAGAAGCTTGAATGAAGTTTGGATTCTAGTAATGAAAAATTTGAGAATGATACCTCTCAAATACAGAGGGTCATGGTTGGACGGAAACCCAACCATGGGCATTTGAACAATTTCATTATACATTGTTTAAAGCATGAATGGCAGATTGATGGTAGCCGATTTGCAAAGTCGAAGGTGATAATCTCTATTCATGAGTAGCGTTCCAGAAAAGCTCACGGAACCATGATATATGGTTCCCATAACATTTACGACGTCTTATAAATATTCCAATTCATATTGTTGGACGTTTGACAAGGGTCTTATTATCTATTTTGCATTCCATATATACTTTGTCCATACTGTTGGATGATTGACAGAAGATGTTCTTTGTTGAGGCGATTAGCATCCAGAATCTTGCATTTCAATTCACATTGCTACCATTCGTTGTTCTTCTGTAAAAGCGATTGGAAACGGATCAAAATATCTATGGCACATTTTGACATGAGTATCAATGGTGTTATTCCATCCCGATATTGGGATTACCTATCTCACTAAATACGTATTCTCATCACGTCCTCTAGTTATTGCTCATATCTAGTGATATTGATTATTATAATTGCCATTGTGTCCTCTATACTGGCGATTGTTCTTGAAGACGACTCTTGTCCATATTGCTAGTGAATCCATCTGTAGAAGCCGAAGATTTATTTGTTGTTGACTATGGCTAAAGCGATTAAATACACTTTGTGTGGGTCGAATGACAACTGAGCACGGGTATGTTCCTATGAATAAAGAGCTTTAGTATTTGTGTGACTCTTGTAGCGTACTTTATGCTCCATATATATGATGTTATGGGTCTGTCCATGTATTATGGAGTTGAATGTTTATATACTGCCATTCCTGCAATACCTAGAAAGTTTGTATTGAATCTATAATGTACTACTGCCTTAATTTGCAATGAACTGTCTTAACTTAACCATTATGTGAGAGCTTCCAATGCACTATATTAAACCAATACATCAAACAATTGTAAACAACGGCAATAAAACCATTCTAAAAACGTTGGATCATAAAGGTGTTGGAACACAACAATCTATTGAGAAGGGTGGGGGGAATCTATTGAGAAGGGTGGGGGAGGGGGGTTGAATCAGTAGATCAAATAAAATATTACTTTTTAACCCTTTTAATACAGATTAAACAAACATGCAAAGATCACACACAAATACGAATAACACCAAATATACGTGGAAAACCCAATATGGGAAAAAGCACGGTGAGAATAGCTACTAGGATCTACTGTCCTAATCTAGCCTCACAATAGAACCTCATCGGTTACAATGTTTAAGGGAACCAACTCTAAGGAGACACCAATCCCCTAATTTAGGAGCACCAACTCCAAGGAAGCACTCACTCCCTACACTAAGCACCAACTTAGCTATCTGATGGCACCAACCAATCAGATTTACAATATAAGAGTTATGGATCTACAACTCCAAATGATTCAAATGAATCCAATTCTGTGTTACAGACTTATTCTGCAACTGCTCAATCTCTGCTTTGCTTCCATGCAAGCACACTCTCTATCTTTGTTGCTGCTAACTCAGCAACTCATACCTCTACTCTACTCTTTTTCTTATCTGCAATCTGCACTTTAAACCATCCTTTGTTCTAACTCTCTCTTGCTCTATTTAGTAGTCTCTTTGCACTACTTCACACAAATTGGAAACCATCTCAAAACAACTTCATTCAAACTGTTTTGACAAAATTCCTGTACACTAAAATTGCGAGAAACTGCAAAAAATTGGTATAGAAAATTTTGACGTGTTATTACAAAATACAAGGTTAGGCAACAATTGACTTGTGCTAAACAAAAACCATGTTTTGATTGTTAGAGTGGAAAACCAAGTTTTCAAGTTCCTTTAAGTTAGAGATACTTGTGGTATACAATTTGGTTATGCTAGCTTCTAAGTGTGACTTCACATATAAATGTTCCTTGCATATGTAACTTCCAATTATGATCGTAGCGAAGATTTGTAAACTCTCTAGCAATACTTACAATTACTAGTAGAATTTGCAAAATCACACATTTTCAACTAAAGTTAAAATGTTTGAAATTTTGAAGACCATATTTGTATTGTGTTGTAAATGAGAAGACAAAAAGTAAATGCAACAAAAATTATCAATGAAAAACAAGAAGAGGAAGTGGAAGACTGATTTTATCCTAGAAACTTCATTACACAAAGCAACTACACATACACACACATATAATATTTTTAAAACTACCAGAAATTACTCCTAAGTACATAGTTAATATTGAAATCATATGAAATCAACTTACAAGATAAAATCCTACCAAGGGATGAGTTTGATCTATGACTACTCACAAGAGAAGATGAAACAACAAAGGATGCAGATAATATTAAAGTCATACCTTCCTTATTGGAACAGCTATAATAGAAAAATTAATTGTATGACCACTTAAATAATACTGAGCCTTAAGATACTTGCGATCCAAGGGGAGATTCAACAATCAAAGCAAACTCCACCTTGCACTTAGAATATGAGACGGAGAAATATGAGATGAAAGCCCTTGTAGTGTATATTTCTCTGAGACTGAGAAATATGAGGTGAAAGCCCTTGTACAAGATAACATATTTGAGACTGAGTTGTGCTTTCCACAATTGGGTGTAGCCATTGTGGACGTCATGTTGAGAGACTCCATGACCAAGATATTTGAGAATACCTCGCTAGCTAAGAGGGAGTGTTAGTGTCTTATAGCTGCGGGAGGTATTTCCCTAAGCAAAATTATTCAAAGGCAAGTCGGCCTTTCTTTTTGTAAAACAAATATCGTACTTTCTAGGTCGGCCCTAGAAGAGAGCTCTCCTAGCTTGCTATATAAAGGAGAAGGTGTCTCCACATTTTAGCATCAATTCATTCCATTCCAATTCGAATTTCTTTAGCAGCAGGTTTGCCCTTCATGAGCAGCAGATTCGACTCAAGGAGAAGAGGTATTATTTTGTGTATTCAAAGAAATTGCACTATCTTCAAGTGCAGATTCATTGTATGAGATTCAGCCTTGCTAGGGTCTGATTTTGAGTGCTATTTCTGCACTTATTATTTTGATTTATAAGAGAATATCTTGCTGTGTTTTTCTCCCTCGAGTAGGAGGGTTTTCCCAAGGTAAAATACTGTGTTCATTGTTCTATGTGTTGTATTTACTTGCTTAATGTTCATCTCTGATCTAAACAACAACATTTATTTCTGCATATGGGCACTAGGGTTTGGTGAAGTTTGAGGCAGTTTGGAGCTACAAGTTGGCATTTAGTTGTAGGTTTCATCTCATACTTGGACGGCTAGGTCTGAAAATTATTTTGAAGGACTTTACAATCAAAAATCTGAAGTGGGTTTGCAGATTTTGAAGAAAAAGTGACAAATAAGGCGTATAAGGTTTCATTAACTTCATTTGGCATCAATTTTGGTTAGGGTTTGAATGAATATTTGCTGATCAGAATTTTATTTGAAGGTGTTAGGGTTTTGGCAACCCTTATTTGGTGGAAAAAGTTGTAGATTTAATATTTCCAGAATTTTATATGATTTTTGGTGACATGGGTATTGCATATTTTGAAGCATTTCATCATTTTGCACCTAGGGTTTGAAAGGGAAAGTGCAGATCCGAATTTCAGTGTGTTATTGCAGCTTCTTTCAAAGATTCATTGCATATTTTTCATTCTTGGGAGCAGCCGTACCTTCCACCTTTGGAAATCACCTTTATCATTGCTCAAGTGGTGCCATATTCCATATTTTGGATGTTGAGACTTCATCTTTGAACCGAGTATGATTGTATTGTGCATGAGGATAATATTTTATGTATTTCATTGTAATATTCAGTTTTGATTTTTATATCAGAATTATATCAATTATGAATCTTATTGTATATCATCATTTATTTGAAGAAATAAAAGTCCTATTTGATAGTAGATTGCTTAGCTTTTATTGTATTATCATTATATGCAATTGTTTTATAAATATCTAATTGAAATGCCCTCCAGCATAATGTGCGACAGAGAAGCCATTTTGCACAGACAAAATCTAACAGAAAGGAGGTATAGAGCGCCTCGAATACAAACATCTAACAAAATATAAAAGGCTCAAATCCCGAGGTCACAATCCTAACTGACAAGATCTGACAGAATATAAGGTTCGAAACCCTAAGTTAAATTCTGCACAGGTACCAAGAACTGGTGCAAATTACAAGTCTGGAAACCAGATGATTTCTAGAAAAAATTCCGCCAAAAAATCAAAGGAGGTAGACACGTGCACAAAAACCTCACAGGTTGAGCAGATAAAAGACGAGCAGATACAAAAAAATCACAAAAACCCAGCAAAAATGAGAGTAGAACAAAGCTCAAATTCCTCACAGGTCGCAGCAAGAGAAGAAACATGTGCAGGAAGAGTAAATCTAAGGATCCACGATTTTGAGAAAATATGCCCAGACAAGCATTTGACCAACGCCCAAAATGATTGAAAACAAAAAAACGCATCCAAATTTTGCCCAAAAATTCATGTGCAAAAATATGTGTGCAAAAATCACACCCAGAAACGCATTCAGGAGGTCGCGCACCGAAAAAACCTCACGTCGTGCGATTTTTCAGAGAAAAATAGACGCCGCGACTTAGCAAAAGGTGGTCGCAATAGAGAAGAAGGCAATGAAGTCGCGCGATTTCTAGAAGACACAAAACCAGATGTGAAGGTCTCACAAAATCCTGAAGAAAATCTAAAGAGCTCTCAAGATTTCTCAAAAAAACGACGCAATACAAAAACGCAATTTACAGAGGTAGAATATTCATGTTTTTCTTCACACGACCACGATCTCTACTCAACACCACGAACACGCAATTCAAGCACCCAGAGACCAGACGCGATTTTGCAGAGGGAGGAATTCACTCTAAAAAAATCACGCAATTACAGAAGAGAGGCACAATTTTTCAAAAAACGAAGAGCACTGGAAAATTCCCGCTCTGATACCATGAAACGAAACAAAATCAATGAGATTTCAAATGATCGATATATAGAATGAGAAGCAAACGCTTCATAAATAGATTACAAAGATCGATGTTTCCATAATCCAGAATAGAAACCATCAAAATAACAAAAAAACGGAAACAAAACCATCGACAGCTAAATTATAGGCGTTACATACGTTACAAGAGATTGGAGCATTAAATAAATAATTACTAAATATAATTTTAATAGACAAAATGTCAAACAACCTAAACTGAAAAATTTGGACAGAATAAGTAGGGGTTCTTACAACCATCCACTCATTTCGCACATCGCAAATTGGCTACCTTCTTTTTGCTTCACAACAACAATGTGAAGCACAAACGCGATGTAACCAACACATGACACCTAGTCTTGCTAACATCATGTTCCACTAACTCCTTCCTATCACACATTGCAGAAAGCATACCTCCTTTTCACTTCACAATTGTGATGTGAAGCAGTGATGCAATAACCGTTAGATTTCCTTCGTTTGTTCTCAATCATTGATCTTTCTCTATCACATATCACACAAACACTAGGCCGCGGTAGACAGCAAACTACAATGTACACAACCCTTGTGATATATAGCTCGTCGCATATCGCAAAAATCCCATGCCGAAGTAGACATCAAAACGTGATGTGAAGACATCATGCGATAGTCGTTGGATCTCACATCCTTCATCCTTTACCATTGAACTTCTTCATCACACATTACAAATTAGACATGGTCGCGGTGAACTCAAACAACAATGTGAAGGAGTGTTGTGATGGACACCCCGTCGAACCAACCGGTAGCACTAGGTAAAGGGGCTAGTAACTTTGATGACACCAATTGTAATGTCCCTTACCCGATTTTCCCTATAGTTCATCTGTTGATTAGGTTTAATAATTCTTCTTTTCCAAATGAATGTTCTCTTAATGCAATAACCCTAGATAAGAATCCTGTATTCACCATATTAACAACATATCTGTTAGCATTAATATCTAGATATCAAAATATAAGCATAATCAAAAAGTAATAATGAAGACAAAAGAGGAGTGGCATGGGTAGATCCTCCTGAAGCTATCCATCTAAGCCCAAGGGCACAAGCATCCCCTCAGGACAACCCACCCCTCGGCTCCGAGTTGAACATCCAAACTAAGACCATTCCATACTCGGAGTGGCGTGCTTAGTGGAAACACTGGTACTCGCTTTCTCTACCCATGTCAGCACCTCAAAAGACACTTGACTTATTGGGGATAGTCGGGGGAACGGATAAGTGGCCCGAGCCAACCACCCCTCCAAGGCCGCAGCGGACTATGAGTGGAACCCCCACCCCTCCATGGCCCACCCAGGCCTTGGGATTGGGCAGACTATGAGTAGAATTTCCACCCCTCCAAGGCCCATCCTTGCCTTGGGTTCCGAGGGCGGACTTAAGTGGGGTTTCTAGGCACCACTTCCCTCACACCCTTCCTCGCAATAAGCTTGCAAACACAAGGAAGAAAATATTTTAGCAATCAAATACATTTTCTTTTATTAATGCTTCTTGAAGTCAATATCAACATCATTATTATCATGATAATATTAAAGAAAGCATTACGCCAATAATCAGACTAGCTATATTTATTTCGTATATTCAAAACATGCTAAATATTATTGCTAAGTGAGTACATCACCTGAGTTGCTATATCTCTCCATGTTTCCTTACTCGCCTTCTTCAACCTTATTCTAAATTGACCATAGGACGAGGACAATTCATAAATATGCATAATCTACTTATGTTTATATTAAAGTGTCATCATTACTTATAAGTATCATCCATAGTTGGAAAACTCAGACTTGCCGCAGACTCGGCAGCCCAAAAATATGACTCGGACTCGGGACTCGGGACAGACTCGGGAAAAGACTCGGCAAGGACTCGGCAAAAAAAAAAAACCGTAGTTTTACAAAAAAAACAAGAACAAATTAATGCATTTAGAGAATATAAGAGCTTAATTTGATTATCAAACACTCATAATTCAAAGATTACACATGTCATATGATCATCAAACACACAATAATTGAAATTTAATCATTCATAGTCATCAAATACTCATAGTTTCACTTTCAATGTATAACATCATAAGTTTATAAATGTTTACATATAATCATGTCAAAAAGAGGAAAACATTAACAACCACATATAATCTACATCTTCCTCTTTCCCCTCCCAATGGTACTCAATTTTGGAGGCCTAGAACTAGAAGGTGCCCGTGTTGTAGTATGCAAACGAGGACTAGGAGATCGAGCAGGGGAAAAATGATATTCAAATGTGTCTTCGTTGTCCTCCATGGCATCCAATCTTGCTGCTTCTTCTTCTTCTGCTGCTGCTCTCTCTAATTCAGCAATATCCTCATCAGTAAGTAAGACATCAGCCTCATCATTTTGTTCATTAATAGTCCATTCACCATATGGATCAATGTCATCCAAGTCGATGGACTCGTGTGAAACACCCTCCACCTTCCTAGTTCGAAGGCGAAGGTTGTACCGAACAAAAACTAAATCATTTAGGCGCTGCTGAGTCAACCTGTTTCTTTTCTTTGTGTGAATGTTTTCAAATAAACTCCAATTGCGTTCACACCCAGAAGCACTGCATGGCTGCGACAAGACACGTATGGCTAGCTTTTGAAGATTTGGTGTGCTAGCACCATAGTTCTCCCACCATAGATCTACAAAAACATGTTTAAAAAATATAAGTATTAAGAAATAAGAATAAAGTAAAAATCTATATGTAAGAATCAAGTTTCTAATTTCAATTTTTACCTGGTTGTTGTTTTCCTCTCCTTTCAATTGCTTGTTGGGAGGAAAAGAGTCTCCCCTCTGCACCCTTGTAGACCTTGAATAGATAAAAGAAAAAGTAAATCAAATATAGAAAATTCATAGATAGTCAAGGCTCAACATTGCAAATTCATAAATAAGATGTAACAAATCTCACCTCCAACTCATCAAGCACCTTATTCTCAGCTCACTATCAGGCACCATCCTATCAATGCAAGTGACAACACCGTCCATGACCTCCTCATCCGCCTTAAATGAGTCCGAGAAGTAGAACTTCGGATTCAAGAAGTAGGCAAAGGCATGAATCGGCTGGTGGAGTTGGTTTGTCCATCTCCGATCAATGATGCGCCATATGATTTCATATTTCTTTTTGTTGCCGCCATAGTAATGTGATATGGCCTCTTTGGCCCTATCCATGGCCTCATAGATGAAACCCATTGGCATGCCATCTCCATCCACCATACGAAGAACCCTCACCAAAGGCTCTGTCACCTAAAAAAATGAAAACAAATGTTAAATTATAACAAAATTAACCCCTCAAAAATAAAAAACAGCAAATAGATTATCATGTATAATTTTTTTTGTGTGATTGCTACTTACCCCCATCAGCTCCCCTCCATTTTTGATGAATGTCTCATCAAAAACTATGGTAACAATCCTCTCCCCTTCAGCTCTACTGGAAAATGAGGACTCCTTCCAAGCATCGGACACAAACATTTGCTTGAGATGACCAATGGCACCAAGAATGCTTTGCAATGTGAGGAAGTGGCTAGCAAATCGTGTCACTCCAGGTCGCACAAGGTCCTTGCCATTTGTGAATTTCCTCATCAAAGAAAGCACCCAAGTATGGTTGTAGATAAATTTTGTAACACTTTTTGCATCTTCAACCACTCTTTTGACCCATGAAATCTTCCCAATATCCTCTAACAATAGGTCCAAGCAATGTGCAGCACATGGAGACCATGCAATTGTGGGATACCTCTCCATAAGTAGCCTACCTGCAGCTACATATGCAGCTGCGTTGTCCGTGATAATTTGGACAACATTATCAACTCCAACCTCCTGGACCACCCCATCCAATAGACTGCATAAAGTCTCAGCATTTTTAACTTCATGGGAGGCATCTATTGATTTTAGGAACACCAATCCACCATTTGAGGCCACTAAAAAGTTCAGGAGAGTTCTATTCCGTCCATCTGTCCACCCATCAGATAAAATGCTGCAACCTTTTCTTCGCCAAAATTTCTTTTGCTCATCAACTACAAGCCGTGTATTCTTTACGGATTCCTCTAGCAATGGCCCACTCAAATCTTTAGCTGATGGGGTCTTAAACCCCTTTCCTGCAACTGTAAGGGCGTTCACTAGACCTTCCCAATATGGGCTGCTTGCAACATTGAAAGGTAGATTATTGTAGTACCAAAAGTTTGCAGCAGCCATCCTAGCTTCATGATGCTTTTCCTTATTCCAACCGGTACCTTCAAGTGAAGGTTGTGCTCCTGGAACATTACGTGGAATAAAATAATTTGGTCCTGATGAAGGACCGTGGCCAGCACTAGCAGTAGAATAGGAACCCTCAGGACTCTCACCAAAAGATGAATGTGGAGCACGAACACTTGGACTTGCAGCAGTAGCACCATGAGGCATAGTTGGTGTAGAAGGGGATCCACTCATCATTGATGCTAGGGCATTCTTTGTTTTTTGTCTTTCATCTTTTTTTAGCTCATAGTCAGCAAGAAGGGCCTTTATCTCTCTAATAATCTCAGGAGTAGTTTTAGGGCATCCCTCCACATTTTGCCCAGGTATCCTTGCAAGGTGGTATTTTAACCTGTTTATTCCTCCTGTCATCCATTTTTGACATTCAGTACATGTCACTTCACCTTTTTTGATTCCTGGTATTCCATACTTCCATGCAGGGTCTTTTCTCATTCCCTTTGGATTTGAAGACGACATTGCTGTTTCAAGTTCAACGTGGAAAAAAAAAAATCAGCAAGGGTTTGCAAAAAAATCAGCAAAAAAATGTGATTCAAAGTTTCATTTATTTGCAAAAAAAAAGAATGCAAAACCAAGCTAGAAATAATAGGAATTAGGCTATAATGGCTATTAAGGAAAATAGAAAAAAAATTTGGCAGCATATCCCCTTACTTTTCTTGATTTTTTTAAATTTTGAAAGCAAAAAAAGAAAAAAAAAGAAATGTTAGATCACTTACCTGGCTCTATTTTGATCTTTTTAGCTCCTCCTCCTGCCTTCTTTCAAGCTAAAACCAATTTGCAGACCTAAAAAACACCAATGCTTGAGCTAAAATGAACAAAAAAATTTTAAAAAAGTATGGGTTTTAACCCATTTAGACGCCCCAGCCGCGGACGAGAGTCCTGGGTCGGCACTCCCGAGTCCGACCTCTGGACTCGGCCCGACCCAGGACTCTTCTGGACTCGACTCCCGAGTCCGTGGCGAGTCGACTCGGCTCAGCCACGGACTCCCGAGTCCGCTGAGTCCGCGGCGAGTCCTGAAGAGTCCTCCAACTATGGTATCATCATTAGTATTCATATATATATGTTTATATAATTATTCTTTCCTTATTCATATATATTCTTTATTCATTATAAAATTTATCTATATCTATGCATATATACTTGCATGCCTATTAAATGATATATATATATATATATATATATATATATATATACTAAATGGCTCTATATTCTAATGCATAGCAATCATTGTTGCTGCTGTTCTAAATTGCAAATCGTATTTCTCCATGTTTTTCTCCCTTCCTTATTTTCCTTCCTTCTATTTATACTATTCAAGGTAGGTGACTCATGGGGGGAATGTATTGTTTGGTGAAAGAGGTGACTTTTCATAAAATGCATCCCTTTGTTAGATTTAATTGCTGCCTTTATTGTCACAATAATATCTATTTTTAAAATAATATATTATTACTATAATTATGATATTTCAGATTTATATTTATTTTATTATTTTATTTTAATGTTTTATTGAACATATTTTAACATTAAAGTATAACAATAAAACAATTTGCTAATATCTTATTATTATTTTATTCTAATGTATTACAATCTTTGATGTGCAATGATTATAATATTTATTTATTATTATTATTTTTTATATTAAGTTATTTAATAATAGAATGTAATAACAATAATTTGCCTATATATTATTATTATATTTGTTATTTCATATTTATATATTTTTATATTGATATGATACACATTTATTTTATATTTTAATATTAATATTGCTATTTATTTGTATTTTAACACTTGGTCTTTATAGTTCTGCTATTCCGGGGACATGACACCAATGGCTTAAGATATTTCTTAAGCAACCTGCAATCGCATGTACACAGTCAACATCAAAATTAGAAAAAGTTGTTCATCGCCATGACTGGAACACCTTAGGGTTTAACTGTAAAACCCTATTCATGTGCGAGAGCAGAAATAAAACAATTTTGAACACCATTTTTGTCCTCAAGATTTGCAAGTCACATCAATGGAAAGCTCTCGAAAAACCCACTTCAAATCAGGCCTTAGTTTTCTCTTCTGGCTTTCTGAAGTAACCTTTGCAATAACATGCCAAAATTGCATGACAACTTTGTATCTTTTTGAGCAACTTTGCAATATTTGCAAAACATGCTCTTCTCTCCAACACTTTCAAAATCTAATACACTGAGCCCAATGACATCCCCTTTGACATCAATGACACCTTTTGAAATCAATGACAACAATATGCCAACAGACCAACTATTGAGAATTGCTACCAAGAAGGGAAATCACTTTAACTCTTCCATAGGAGATGACATTGGCAAGAAGATAGCCAAAGCCTTCAACAACCAGCACATACAACGAAGGTGCAAGAGGGCAACCTTGTCAAATAAATCTAAAAAGGAAAATTGTTCAAACTAGATGCCATTGACTGTAAGGCAAGCAATAGCATACACAAAAGGTATTTGAATTGATTGAATAAAATTGGAGCCAGAGCCAAGAGCAATGAGTTTGGCTAAGATGAAAGAGCACTCAATTCTATCATAAGCTTTCTCAAAGTTGATTTTGATGAAGAGTACTTTTTGGTTAGGAATTCTAGCCAATCCCATACCTTCCCAAAAAGAAATGACATTGTCAAGCATATATCCACTTTGAATAAAACTAATTTTCTCCAACTAAATAAAAAGCGAGAGGAGTTATAAGTTATAAATGGCAATTGTTATCCTTGCAGATTAGTGGTGGGAAGATTATGGTGCCAAAACAACTAATCTTCAAAAGCTTGCCATTTGCATTTTATCTTGACCTTGTAGTGCTTTTGGTTGTGAGCGCAACTAGAGTGTTTTTGAGGCCATTCACACAAAGAAGAGCAATAGGTTGACTCAAAAGTGCTTGAATGACCTTGTCTATGTGCGGTACAACCTTCGGTTGCATGAGAAGAAGGTACAAGGGCAAGGTTCACATGAAGCACTTGACCTTAGTGACACTGATCCATACTCAAATTGGATTGTTGAGCCTAATAAAGTCGATGTCGAACCATGTTTAAGTGATGATGAGTTAGCTGAATTGGAGAGGGAGGTAGCTGAATGGGAAGCGGAAGCGGCAGCATATGAGGAGGTAGAAGTCAAGGTTGCTCAGCCAATAGAGGTAGTTTCCACACATACACAGCTTGATCCTATCACTATGGATGAGGCACCTATTGAGGCTCTTATTTGAGGATATTGCACCTACACCATCTACTTCAGCAACACCCACATAGCGGCAACAAAATCTTTTCAGTTTTAGTCGTAGAAGAAATTTATGATTTACAATTTTCATTGATACTGAAACTTGAAGTTGATATGTATTCAAAAGTTGAACTTGTTTTTTGGTCTATGATATGTATAAAACTCTAATTTTGATTTATATATGATGGAAATAAACAATATGCTCTACAAAATTAGTAATATGTGTTTTTGAAGAATATTTTTAAAAATTTATGTATTTTAAAATGTTCAATATAATTGCCGAATTATTGCCAGTTTTTGCCGAGTCTCAAGTTTTAAAATTTTTGGGCCTGCCGAGTTATTGTCGAGACCAAGTTTTCCAACTATGCTTGAAATGTGTCAGGTACGAGGACGGGAGTACCAAGGTAGGGGACGCCCCCCCGAGGAGCACTATTTATGAACAAAAGAAAATTATTTTCAGCTTGCTTTTTCCTTGAATCATGGGCCTTTATATAAAGAATCTGCTCTTTTGCTTTTAGCAGGGAAACCCAAGGACACGTCCCCGACTCTTTTTGACACGTCCCTATCTCTGAGATGTCCCAAGGATAGGGGGATGCGTCGGGGACATCCTCGGGCCATCTGCAAAATTTTCAAAAATGTGGGGAACGTCCCAGAAACTTGGGGACGACGATGATCTGCGAAGGGGACAGATGAGGGCATCTATGATGTCCACAAACTGTCCCGAGGACGACCAACCGTCCCCCTTTTCCAACGCAATTTTATAAAAAAAAAATGTTTATGAAGGTGAATTGTTAATGGATGATAGCTTCGGTCAGATATAAGTAACGAATGCTGAAAACATCTTCACTATTTATATGTGATCAAGGATTATCCTCATTACACATATTAATGGAAATCAAATTTATGAGCATATATAAATTCGTATTAATAAAAGATATTGTTATCTGCAGTAAATAAAATCGGAACTCATACTATATATGTCTGTCATATTTGTGAGGACTTATGTGTTAAGTGTTGTTAAAGCCGAGTGTTAGTCGGCTATCTAAGAGACCCCAAAGGGACACATCCCTCGAGCAGACATGTCTCCACATGTGGAGACACGTCCTCTCAAAGGACGCATCCCTTAGAGGCAAGTCTTTAAGGTATTAAACTTGGTTCCCACATTGATACGCAGACATCGAAATCTATTAATGTTCTGCAATCAGCACATTCGACATCAAGAGATAGAAATCTGGAGAAACGTCTTTGACAAATATAATCAGACCTATTTCTGTACTTCGATCCTTAACATGGTATCAGAGCTGCGTTATAACAAGTCTGAACAATATCATCGATTACATCAGAGGAATTGTTACAATTCAGTCCCACGATAGAAACTCCACAGAATTGGAGAGGATCCCGGATCTGAAAGAGTCGCCTATATGTTCAAGCGGATTGGTTGCTCGATGAAAAAGTCAGCCTTCGTGATATGAATCATCGTCCCGGGTGGAAAGCCGTGTCCCCAACAATGTATTCACAATAGATGTATCTTTTTTGGACTCCATGCGATTACACAGAGGTTTTGATCACGGATTTTGGATACGATTTCCAAGCATTTAGCAAGGATGTAGCCCCTAGCTATTTGCTCATAGGGCGCTGAGAGTGGCGGATTTTCCATCGCGTGGCTGAGTCTCCAGCTCTGGCCACGACCTCTACTTTCTTGGAGTCACCATCGGATCTACCAAGCACGCCCACGGAAGTATCAGTATCAATAATTGCAGCGAATAACATTGAGGCATCTCCAGAAGTTGGACAGGAGCTCTTGTTTGTGAAAGTCATTGATCCATCAATTCCCGTCTATCATCTCCAGGCGTCTTCACATACAGGGTCGTGATTTTCCAAATACAGGGTCGCGATTTTCCAAATTACAGGTTTCATCTACCAACGGGTATCTAAGTCGGACACATCATTCCCTGGAGACATCACGTTATCTCACGCGATCTATGGGAAAGTCAGGGTCATGGGTTGTTGAACCGATTCGATTGGATAGTTGAGCTTTTAAGGCCGGATTGTTTGTCTGGTTATGGGGGAGCCATAAATAGATATAATTTCCTAACGTGCTTAAGGGGGATGTTGTTCTCGGATAACCCACATAGAAGACGTTGGGTAATGCTGAGGAGAAAGAGGGTGGTATGAATGCTTATGTATATTCTCTTTATTTGTCGTTGTGGTTTTAAAATAGCCATACCATCTGATATTTGGAATAAATTTTGATAGTTGAGTATCCGATTGCAATGATGTGGTTCAATGAATCGATAATTTATTTTGTACCAACCCTTTCCCTATCATTAGTCAAGTGTATTGCTCGGGGAATGTGATATTTGATCTCGCATTTGATATTATGATCTATGTCAGTCATTTCCAAAAAGGGAAGATTGTGTGGGAAGTATTCTCTTTCGCTGCTTTGGAATTGCCTTGAAAACTACAGAAATGGACTATGTTGCGAGGTTGAAAATTGGAAAGAAGCATCAAATTCCATAGAAACTCTATAGTCATTGTCAGATCTTGATGGTTGATTCAATTTCTGTAATAATTAGCTGAGGGTGAGCTGCACGATTTATGTCCTTGCCAACGCCTTTTCTTGTCAGTTTACGATGAGAAGGGAGGTGCAGAGAAGACAGGAAAGAGGAAAACGTTCAGAGTCTTAAAAAAAAATCTATTTAAAATCCCTTGTGGATGTTCTAGACCTCACTTGGTATAGTCGAGAGTTTATCCTTCCATGAGTTGCTCGGTGTTGACTATGCGTAAAAGAAACCATTAACACATCGAAGGGAAAGCTATGGAGATTAAAATCTGAGTGACATCCTTGGTTAAAGAGATAAGTATTTCATGTTCTTATTAATGCTCATAAATTTTTTATGTAGTCATTAAATCATGATATAACATTGCATAAATAAAACTTGTATGCTACTAGCATTTATATTTCTCTTCCGAATAGTTAACTCATATGAACTATTAAGTAATCTCTTCTTAATTTGCATTAGGATGGATCAAGAAATTACTTTTCAGAGAAGAAGAGAATGGAGACAAGCTTGCAGCCATGAGACTGAATGATTGGCTGAAGACATCTCCTCGAAGAGAGAGATTAACCTTCAGAGGGAGTTCCATGATTCAAAGTTGCAAGGACAGATGCTAAATTCTTGAAGTACCTCTTCAGCAATTGAGATCAGAATTGCTCAAGTCAATCAACCTGGATTTAACATTGGTAGCTCCACAAACCTATTCTGAATAGAGTGATCTTGGAAAAGGTTGAAGAGACCAACCTGAATCCCTACAAAGGTGTGAGTTGGAAACCATTTCTCTAAAGCAAGTGTTACAGACGATCTTTGGACAAGGAGGTCAGGAGGCTGATGCATGTAATTAAAGCTTCAGAGGGAGTCACATCTTCACTTGTTGTAATGCATAATTCTCTGAGATAGAGAGATATGAGGTGAAAGCCCTTGTTCATCTTTGAGACTGAGATGAGGCGTCATGTTGAGAGACTCCATGACGACAGGTCCCAGGATCTAACTTCAGAAGAGCCCCCAGCACCCGCAGTGTGGCTTAAAGAGGGGGTGTTGGATATAAGCCACACCCGGACTGATAATGGGCTAGCCACAAGGGGCATGTAGCTCTGTTGATAGAGCACTCCTGCAACAAATGGAAGGTCCTAGTGAATGCTTTAAGCCAGTTCAAGTGTGAGCCAAAGGAAATTCACTTTATGGCTGTAAAACACATATTGAGATATCTTCACGGCACTATTGGATATGGTCTTCTTTACAGAAAAGACCAACTAGATCAACCTGGAAACTTTAAAATTCAGATTGGGCTGTGATCTCTTGGATCTACAGAAAACAGTCCTTTGTGGCACAAAGCTCAACAGAAACTGAATACATTGCAGCCTTTAATGAGGGCAAGAGAAGCAGTTTGGTCTCGTAAATTGCTTGTGAGACTCCTTGATCTAAGCACATTGAGATCCCCTACCATTATGAGACATGGTAGAAAGGAATGTGATCCAGTTAGAGTATATTAGTTCAAATGTTTAAACAGCGGACATACTCAACAAACTTCTCTCCAGAGTTAACTTTGAACTCTTCGGGAAGAAAACTTGGTATGTAATTTGATATTATGTTTGAAATTCAAATTTGTTTATAAGTTGTACTAATATATAAAGATGTTTAATGTGTAAACTCTTTTGTCATGTGTGTGACTCCATGACCTTATGGGCCTACTACCCTGTGTACATTATTGAAAGGTGACGATCTTTCTAATAATGAACACTTGTATTTGACATTGTAAAGTGACGACTCTACAATGATGAAACTATCATGATAGATATCATGTGACTTGATATCTGTGGACATGTCATGATAGTATCTCTTGGACACTTTGATGGATATCATGGGACTTGATGTCATCTGAAGATCATTGTGATCCTTAAGAGATAATCATGGTGGATATTTATATATCCGTGGATATGCCATGAATTATGGTAGACATCATGTGACTTGATGTCAGTGCACATACCATAATGAAGATATGTTATGAAGAATGTCATGTGACTTGACACTTTCAGAAGCATACCATATCTTCTGATATCATGAGTTAGGTGATATCAATTTTTACTTGATAGAAGTTATCTTCTCCAGTTGAAGAGGGAGTGTTGAATAAAGAAGATGTGTTATGGAGAATGTCGTGTGACTTGACACTCTCAGAAGCATATCATATCTTCTGATATCACGAGTTAGGTGATATCACTTTTGGAAGTTATCCACCCTAGATAAGAGGGAATGTTGAATAATGAAGATGTGTTATGGAGAATGTCACGTGGCTTGACAATTTTGAGAAATCATACCATCTCTTAGATATCACGTGTTAAGGTGATACCTCCACTTATTTTGATTTGAAATATCTTCCCTAGCTAAGAGGGAGTGTTAATGGATGATAGCTTCGATCAGATATAAGTAACAAATGCTGAAAGCATCTTCGCTATTTATATGTGATCAAGGATTATCCTCATTACACATATTAATGGAAATCGAATTTATGAGCATATATAAATTCGTATTAATAAAAGATATTGTTGTCTGCAGTAAATAAAATCGGAACTCATACTATATATGTCCGTCATATTTGTGAGGACTTATGTGTTAAGTGTTGTTAAAGCCGAGTGTTAGTCGGCTATCTAAGAGACCTGCGCGCCCAAAGCGACACGTCCCTTGAGTAGACGTGTCTCCACATGTGGAGACACGTCCTCTCAAAGGACGCATCCCTTAGAGGCAAGTCTCTAAGGTATTAAACTTGGTTCCCACATTGATATGCAGACATTGAAATCTATTAATGATCTGCAATCAGCACATTCGACATCAAGAGATAGAAATCTGGAGAAACGTCTTTGACAAATATAATCAGACCTGTTTCTATACTTCGATCCTTAACATGAATGATTGACTTGTTTTTAATATCAACACTTCAAAAGAGTATTAAAATAATTTTCTGTAGCAAATAAACTTACAATACCAACCTATGGTTTACAACTAGAGCAATATAGGCTGAAAATGCAATAAGAACCTATATGCAGCAGTCTATACTTTTTAACAGCTATAATATTTTCATCTCAAACTGAACTGAAGGTTCCTATGTCAGTAAACTTTTGGTACAGCAACATTACTCCCTTTACATGCAATGAATCCACCCTTAAGCAGTTGTATGAATTTATTGGTTAACCAATAGGAATTCGATCTAAAACTTGAACTCGTACTGCTCTTAAATTTCTTGGGACTGTTGATATGAAGCTACAAGTCTACAAATAATTTCCACCTCCCTCTACACAGTAAGCTACAGCTAAGTGCCTTGGAAAACTTGGACAAACATTAAAACCAAGTATGTAAATCTGAATGTGAATGGGATTTGATCTAATTGTAATTTTATACCCTCTAGAATATCCCATATTGGAATTGGTTTTTATTTCACCCAATGATAATTACACAAAGCGCATTACAACAATTGTTTCACAAAATATCTGTCAACTTCAAGCATCATTTTACCAGGTATGACGAATATAAAATGACCAGATTGCTAATTTGTTTGGCTTTGACTCTCATTTGAACCCTCAATTTAGCACAAATGTTATGTACTAAGATTCTATAATGTATATATGAATGCTTTATCAATTTTATCATATGAATATTTAAATTTTCCCTATATATTTTGAATTTTCCCTATTTTTTACATAGCCATCCCCAGGCTGTCACCAAAAATGACCCAAAAAATCGGGGACCCCAAAACACATCCCCCCGTCCCCTAACATCCCTGTCCTAGAAACTTGGAGTAACGTAGGTTTTTAGTAATATGTTTCACTTCTTATGAGCAAATTTTTGTATATGTAAGCAAACTTCAAACTTCAAACTCCAAAAATCCAATTGGCCATTTATAGAGTGCAAGCCTAATCACAACCTCACACAACTTTAAAAACTGCCACCCTTCAATGGAGTGCATGCCACTACATATAGATGGCCTCTTTTGTTTTGAAAAGTTTGTGCATCCATTATGAAGAGCGTACCTCTATGACTACTTGTAATTTTGTTTGCTGAAAACTTGTTAACCTTGATAATGGCACATGCTCCACTATATACCTTCACTTTTTGGTGTCTACAATTGATGTTGATCTTCTTTATTTTGGTGTCTCAATTTTCTGCTCTCAAAGACAATAGGGTGTTTGTCTTGCATGAGAACAGCTCCTACTCCTTCACCTGAAGCATCACATTGCAATTCAAATGGTTTCTTAAAATCAAGTAGAGCCAATACTGGACATGAGCTCATGATCTGCTTGAACTTATCAAAGACTCCTTGTGACTTATCTGTCCATAGGAAAGCTCCTTTCTTGGTAAGATCTGTAAGGGGGGCTGCCATGTGAGAATACCCCTTGACAAACCTTCTATAAAACTCACACAAGCCCAAAAATCCCTTCAAATGAGTCACATTCTTTGGAGGTGGCCAATCAATGATGGCTCTAATCTTCTCAGGATCAACTTTGACCCCTTTAGAACTGATAATATGGCCGAGATAGAGAAGCTCTGTCGTCCCGAACTCACATTTTGATTCTTTGGCAAACAAACATTCTGCCTCCAAAATACTAAGCACTTCTTCCAAATGCTGAAGGTGCTCCTCCCAAGACTTGCTAAAAATGAGAATATCGTCAAGAAGATAAGCACAAACTTCCTCAACTGCTGCTTGAAAATCTTGTTCATACAAGACTGGAATGTTGTTGGAGCATTTGTCAAACCGAATGGCATGACAAGGAATTCAAAATGCCCATAGTGGCATCTAAAAGCAGTCTTCTCAATATCCACTTCCCTCATCCTGATTTGCTGGTAACCGGATCGAAGATCAATCCTCGAGAAGTACATAGCCCCATGGAGCTCATCAATAAGCTCATCTATCCTAGGAATAGGATATCTATTCTTGATGATTTTCCGATTCAATGCGCGATAATCAACACACATGCGCATTGTGCCATCCTTCTTTTTAACCAACACCACTGCTGAAGCAAAAGGGCTTTTGCTTGGCCGAATGAACCCTGCCTCCAAAAGCTCCTTGATGGTCCTTTCTATCTCATCTTTCTGCTTCTTCAAATATCGGTATGGAGTAGTGATAACCGACTTTGCACCCTCTTCTAGCTCAATCACATGCTCACACCCCCTTTCAGGAGGTCTCCCAGGAGGTAAATCGCCAAAAACTTTGCTCTTCTTAGTAAGCAAGGCTTGCATATCAGGGGAATATTGTTTTTTCTCAACTACCGGATCAGCTGGTAGGATCATACATTATGTTGCCCATTCAACTTGATCATGACGGATCAGCCTCTCCATTCTTTTCAAAGACACAATTCGAGGGCCTCCATTAGACATCCCTCTCAAAACAACCTTCTTTCCTTCAGCTTGGAATTTCAATTCCATAGTTTGCAAATTCAAGGTGATCTCTCCAAGAAATCGCAGCCATTGTATTCCCAAAACAGCATCGGTGCACCAATGTCAACAACATAAAAATCATCTTTTATCTCATAATTTCCCAATTGCATGGAAAGATTGGGAATTTTCTTTGTGCATGATATGGTAAAACCATCTGCTACTATTACCTTGAATCCCTCAAACTCTTCAGTCTTTAATCCCCTTTTGACAACTAGTCCTTCATCGATAAACTTATGAGTTGCTCCTGTGTCAATTAGAGCAACAATCCATTGAGAGCCAACCACTCCACGAACCCGAAAGGATTCATTTTTTGAAAACTAGATAGTTGTGCAAAGGCACTACCATCTCCCATCTCTGGCTTCTCTTCTAGAACTTCTTCCTCATCATCACTTGCTGATTCGTATTGCTGTTCCAACGAATCAGATGCTGATCCATAATCAGAATAGCCTTCCATTCGATGTGCTTTGCCTTTCCCATAGCAACGGTGACCCTTTGACCAAGGTTCATGACATGTGTAGCAAACTCCTTCTTTTCTAAGCTGATCACGGAGTTCATCTAACATCTTTTGGGGATACTTATTGGTTTGACTTGGGGAAAACTTCTTCTTATCAGTCTTGAAAGGTTTAGACTGAAATTTTGGCCTTGGAGCAGCCAACTCCATGCTCCTTGCCTTCTTGATTGCTTCGTCCAAGGTTGGTGGATCAAAGGCTTTGACCCATCCCTTCAAAGGTTCCATTAATCCTTCTGCAAATAGTACCACAAGTCTTCTCTCAATAATGTTAGGCACCATTACTGACAATCTTTGA
This sequence comes from Sequoiadendron giganteum, assembly GCA_007115665.2. Classification (NCBI taxonomy): domain Eukaryota; kingdom Viridiplantae; phylum Streptophyta; class Pinopsida; order Cupressales; family Cupressaceae; genus Sequoiadendron; species Sequoiadendron giganteum. The sequence goes on from CM021106.1 coordinate 48,758,432, forward strand.
AAATCAGCCACATAATTTTCTAAAGATCCTTGTTGCTTCAGTTGCGCCAATTCTCGGAATCTCAACTCAGGATCTTTGGTATCAAATCGTTCAATCAGCTTGTTGGTAAATTCTTCATAAGTGTGGATGAGGTTATGGCCAAGAGTGACCAAACCGTGAGTCCACCATTCGTGGGCCACTCCATCCAAATGCAATGTGGCAAATTATATTGCATCTTCTTCCGACATTGGTCTAACCGAAAGACAGTTATCCAACTTTTGCACCCATGCCCTGGCTGTACACTTGTTACTACCATCAAAATGGTCCAAAGTTATCTTTCCCAAGGCTTGTTGAAAATCATTTCTATGATTCATTGGAGGATGATGTTCATTCCTTCCACCATTTCTTCTACTCCTTTGATTCATGAATTGATCAAAGGTCCAAGCATCTCTCATATCAGGTGGCAAAGTGATATACTCCATATATGCTTGTCTAGCATCATCTGCAAAAGGTATCCCAACTTCTGGTGGTGGTTCTTCCTCGGAGTGAATGTAGGGAGGAGAGGTCTAGATGAAGATCCCCTTGCGATTGTAACATGCTGTCCAACAATTCTATCCCTTCCATTTACCTCTGAACCATTATTACCATTATGGCCATAAGTTCCATTAACACCACTGTTACCACTGTTTTCACCAACTTGATTCTGTTGGGGCTAAGCATTGTTATGACTAGCCTGCTGATCCAATTTAGCTAGCAAACGTGCCATCATGTCTAACATGTTGTCAAACTTCTTTTCTGCTCTGGCATCTTTTTCTTCCATTGAAAGTCTAGGCTCTTCTGACATTCTTTCAACTGCTTTACCCGTCTCTCTCAAAGCTTCTGACAATGTCTCTGCTTTTGGCACTGGTGGGAACTGTATCTAAGATCTGGCCTGATTTCTGACGAAATATCTGGTTTCTCTGTCACTCATCTGTCGACTGAATGGCTGAAAGTCACAGGATGGCAGGAACTTCTGCTCTAATACCACTGAAAGATACCCTCTCAAAAAAATTTGATTTTCAATAGCAATTACAATGTAACCAAGCACCCGTTAAGGTTAGCTTTAAACCAAAACGATACGGAAAAGAACTCTAACCAAGAATGCACCCTAAAACCACTTGAGGAGGGGCGGGCATATGGTCAAAGGATCCCCAGGATCTACTTAATCAATACTGAAATGATTACAATTGAATGAGAGGAAACTCAACACCAAGAATGTGCACACAAGATCCTTTATAAGGCGAGGTGCTAACATATGGCGGAGTGCTAATTACAAATTGAAAAGAACTTAGGTGAATAACCAGCCATGAGAGAATTTCCACTTTTCCACTAAAACAGTGGGGGGAAAGAAATTACAATTAAACACTTCATCTGCTGCAGCAGGCATCCACTCTTGAGTGGGGATTCTCCACTTATCAGTGGGTACAATGAGAGATACAAAACTTATTCTCCACACTGGCGGTAAACCATCCAGGGGTAAATAATGTTGGCTTAGAAATTACAAGTAAATGCAGCAATAACATATGGTTGGATTAGTACTACTAATGCACAACCTTACAAACAATATAATCTGCAATTTACAAGTATTACAAAGATAGAACAATGCCAATATGTGAAGAATGATTCTCTCAAATTATAAAGCTCTCAAACACTAAAACAGAAGCCAAATTCTGATCTTTTTAAAGTCTGATAATTAAAACCAGCAAACTGAAACTGTAAATCAGCAACCTGTGAATCAATGAAATGCTTATATCTTTATCAGTTTACCTCTGAATTGAGTGAAATCAAGTGCAATGAACCTTTGGAGGATAGGCGCCCATGTCATGATGAAGAAACAGCTTCAAAAAGACAACATTTATTTACTAGCACAATTCCCAATGCACACAGAATGGTACGGCCCTTAGCAAAGGCGATTTTGCAAGAACAAATCACACACTTCAAACAAAAATCTGAAATTCACGAGGAAGGGTCACCATGACCTTAGTAATGAATTTATTAACTGCCCACAATGAAATAAAAATCATACAAGAAGCTGGAAATGAAATCAACCTTCAGCTGTGTAGAAACCAACAACTTGAAATCTAGAAATCACACCAAAATTCACCACTTTGAAGCTCTATCTACTAGTTTGATTTGAGAAGCAACCTGGCACCAATTAGGTGTTATCTTTCAAACACGAAATTGGAATGATACTAGGAGGTCAACATTCCTCGAAGTGCAAAATGAATAGTCATTTTGACAGCATAAGTTTGGCATAAACATGAGATAACAAATGTTGGAGCAAAGCCTCATTTTTAAAGATGAGATGACTCTTCAAGTACTCAAAATGGGACACCAAAAGCTTATGACATATTTTAAATTCAAAAAAGAATAAACCTCCTCCAAAAAGGAGTCCACTTCAAGGCATTTAAGACTTTATTAAAATTATTAAAATTCCTGTATGAAGGCATCCCCCTTCATGTTCCTCTTTTAAGCACAACTTAAAGTTAACACCTTAGGCCAAGGGGTCAACTTGAAATTAGAACACTTTGCCTTGAAATGAAGTATTTCACCAAAATATTGTTTTTAAAAGCCCAAAGCTCAAACCCAAGCAACTGCTCCAACTGAAAATGAAAAGCTGAAGACTGACAACTGCCCACTGCCATAAATAGTATTTACTAAAAATAGTAAACAACAAGAAATACCACAAAACCTCCAAGCAAGGAAACCCTTAATTCACCTCAATGAGCCTACAGGCCTCCGGAATAGGCTGATGAGCAACTAATATGATCACTAATGAGAAGGGGACATTACATCTCTCCAACTTTATGCTGCAAAACCACATCCTCCTCCAATTCTCCTTCAATATCCAAGACAATATTTGATATTGGGTGCCAATTCCCCTTCTTACTCCTCATCTAGTATAGATGGTTCATATAGATGTAGGTTTTTACCTTTCACTATTGTGTCCATATGTATTAATAAGATAAATCAGGTTTGAAAGCATTCTCTCCAACCTCCTCTGCGACGGTGAATGGTTAAATATCATAAGGGTTTGAGTTTCCTAGCTTGTCATTGGAGCCTCTCTTTACTCGCTTACAACCATAACTTGTTTCATGCCTTGAGCATATGCTCGCTTTAATATTGTTCATGTATAGCTTTGTACTTGACTTGAGACCTTCAATCGTTCTTTGACTTTGAGATAGATTTGCTTAATCCTCTCAAAAAATATTGCTACTCTTGTTGCCTCTAAATATTCCCTTCTTGTCCTATCTTGTGTTCCACTACAACGTCGAGCAAGCTACTACAAAAATATCCCAAGCACACTCCAAATGGTGATTTACTAGCAGATGAATGTATAGCCATATTGTAATAACAAAGACTCATCCTAAGTCCTTAGAAGTGTTCCACGGGGTTTTGGGGACGAGGACGAGGGGACGGTAGGGGACACGTTTTGGGGATGCAGGGACGGGGGGTCTAAGTTTAGGGGCGGCGGGGGGACGAGGGGACGGCAGGGGGATGGCGACAGGGGGGACAACAAGGGGGCAGCGATAGGGGGGCAGCAGGGTGTTGAAATACATATAGTAATTGAAAAAATCATAGTTGGAAAACTCGGACTCGCCGCGGACTTGGCAGCCCAAAAATATGACTCGGACTCGGGACTCGGGACGGACTCGGGAAAAGACTCGGCAAGGACTCCGCAAAAAAAAAAACCGTAGTTTTACAAAAAAAACAAGAACAAATTAATGCATTTAGAGAATATAAGAGCTTAATTTGACTAGCAAACACTCATAATTCAAAGATTACACATGTCATATGATCATCAAACACTCAATAATTGAAATTTAATCATTCATAGTCATCAAATACTCATAGTTTCACTTTCAATGTATAACATCATAAGTTTATAAATGTTTACATATAATCATGTCAAAAAGAGGAAAACATTAACAACCACATATAATCTACATCTTCCTCTTTCCCCTCCCAATGGTACTCAATTTTGGAGGCCTAGAACTAGAAGGTGCCCGTGTTGTAGTATGCAAACGAGGACTAGGAGATCGAGCAGGGGAAAAATGATATTCAAATGTGTCTTCGTTGTCCTCCATGGCATCCAATCTTGCTGCTTCTTCTTCTTCTGCTGCTGCTCTCTCTAATTCAGCAATATCCTCATCAGTAAGTAAGACATCAGCCTCATCATTTTGTTCATTAATAGTCCATTCACCATATGGATCAATGTCATCCAAGTCGATGGACTCGTGTGAAACACCCTCCACCTTCCTAGTTTGAAGGCGAAGGTTGTACCGAACAAAAACTAAATCATTTAGGCACTACTGAGTCAACCTGTTTCTTTTCTTTGTGTGAATGTTTTCAAATAAACTCCAATTGCGTTCACACCCAGAAGCACTGCATGGCTGCGACAAGACACATATGGCTAGCTTTTGAAGATTTGGTGTACTAGCACCATAGTTCTCCCACCATAGATCTACAAAAACATGTTTAAAAAATATAAGTATTAAGAAATAAGAATAAAGTAAAAATCTATATGTAAGAATCAAGTTTCTAATTTCAATTTTTACCTAGTTGTTGTTTTCCTCTCCTTTCAATTGCTTGTTGGGAGGAAAAGAGTCTCCCCTCTGCACCCTTGTAGACCTTGAATAGATAAAAGAAAAAGTAAATCAAATATAGAAAATTCATAGATAGTCAAGGCTCAACATTGCAAATTCATAAATAAGATGTAACAAATCTCACCTCCAACTCATCAAGCACCTTATTTCTCAGCTCACTATCAGGCACCATCCTATCAATGCAAGTGACAACACCGTCCATGACCTCCTCATCCGCCTTAAATGAGTCCGAGAAGTAGAACTTCGGATTCAAGAAGTAGGCAAAGGCATGAATCGGCTGGTGGAGTTGGTTTGTCCATCTCCGATCAATGATGCGCCATATGATTTCATATTTCTTTTTGTTGCCGCCATAGTAATGTGATATGGCCTCTTTGGCCCTATCCATGGCCTCATAGATGAAACCCATTGGCATGCCATCTCCATCCACCATACGAAGAACCCTCACCAAAGGCTCTGTCACCTAAAAAAATGAAAACAAATGTTAAATTATAACAAAATTAACCCCTCAAAAAATAAAAAACAGCAAATAGATTATCATGTATAATTTTTTTTGTGTGATTGCTACTTACCCCCATCAGCTCCTCTCCATTTTTGATGAATGTCTCATCAAAAACTATGGTAACAATCCTCTCCCCTTCAGCTCTACTGGAAAATGAGGACTCCTTCCAAGCATCGGACACAAACATTTGCTTGAGATGACCAATGGCACCAAGAATGCTTTGCAATGTGAGGAAGTGGCTAGCAAATCGTGTCACTCCAGGTCGCACAAGGTCCTTGCCATTTGTGAATTTCCTCATCAAAGAAAGCACCCAAGTATGGTTGTAGATAAATTTTGTAACACTTTTTGCATCTTCAACCACTCTTTTGACCCATGAAATCTTCCCAATATCCTCTAACAATAGGTCCAAGCAATGTGCAGCACATGGAGACCATGCAATTGTGGGATACCTCTCCATAAGTAGCCTACCTGCAGCTACATATGCAGCTGCGTTGTCCGTGATAATTTGGACAACATTATCAACTCCAACCTCCTGGACCACCCCATCCAATAGACTGCATAAAGTCTCAGCATTTTTAACTTCATGGGAGGCATCTATTGATTTTAGGAACACCAATCCACCATTTGAGGCCACTAAAAAGTTCAGGAGAGTTCTATTCCGTCCATCTGTCCACCCATCAGATAAAATGCTGCAACCTTTTCTTCGCCAAAATTTCTTTTGCTCATCAACTACAAGCCGTGTATTCTTTACGGATTCCTCTAGCAATGGCCCACTCAAATCTTTAGCTGATGGGGTCTTAAACCCCTTTCCTGCAACTGTAAGGGCGTTCACTAGACCTTCCCAATATGGGCTGCTTGCAACATTGAAAGGTAGATTATTGTAGTACCAAAAGTTTGCAGCAGCCATCCTAGCTTCATGATGCTTTTCCTTATTCCAACCGGTACCTTCAAGTGAAGGTTGTGCTCCTGGAACATTACGTGGAATAAAATAATTTGGTCCTGATGAAGGACCGTGGCCAGCACTAGCAGTAGAATAGGAACCCTCAGGACTCTCACCAAAAGATGAATGTGGAGCACGAACACTTGGACTTGCAGCAGTAGCACCATGAGGCATAGTTGGTGTAGAAGGGGATCCACTCATCATTGATGCTAGGGCATTCTTTGTTTTTTGTCTTTCATCTTTTTTTAGCTCATAGTCAGCAAGAAGGGCCTTTATCTCTCTAATAATCTCAGGAGTAGTTTTAGGGCATCCCTCCACATTTTGCCCAGGTATCCTTGCAAGGTGGTATTTTAACCTGTTTATTCCTCCTGTCATCCATTTTTGACATTCAGTACATGTCACTTCACCTTTTTTGATTCCTGGTATTCCATACTTCCATGCAAGGTCTTTTCTCATTCCCTTTGGATTTGAAGACGACATTGCTGTTTCAAGTTCAACGTGGAAAAAAAAAAATCAGCAAGGGTTTGCAAAAAAATCAGCAAAAAAATGTGATTCAAAGTTTCATTTATTTGCAAAAAAAAAGAATGCAAAACCAAGCTAGAAATAATAGGAATTAGGCTATAATGGCTATTAAGGAAAATAGAAAAAAAATTTGGCAGCATATCCCCTTATTTTTCTTGATTTTTTTAAATTTTGAAAGCAAAAAAACAAAAAAAAAGAAATGTTAGATCACTTACCTGGCTCTATTTTGATCTTTTTAGCTCCTCCTCCTGCCTTCTTTCAAGCTAAAACCAATTTGCAGACCTAAAAAACACCAATGCTTGAGCTAAAATGAACAAAAAATTTAAAAAAGTATGGGTTTTAACCCATTTAGACGGCCCAGCCGCGGACGAGAGTCCTGGGTCGAGACTCCTGAGTCCGCGGCGAGTCCTGAAGAGTCCACTAACTATGGAAAAAATAGTTATAAAAAGTTGTATAAGAATTATACATCTTGGAGACAACTAGGAGTCCCCTAGACGTCTTGAGGACACCCCAGCATCCTCAAAGTCCTAGCAGCGTCTTGGAGACAGCAACACTGGTGGTGGGATGGTGGCGTTGGTGGTGGGTTGGTGGGGGGATGTCCCCCCCAAGTCCCCAAGTCTCCGAGACGTCCCTGTCTAGGAAACGCGGGGTTTTTTGGGGGACACGCGTCCCCATGGAACACTGGTCTTTAGACACTTGCTATAGCCTCTTATCAGCTACACCAAAGTCCTACTCACAACTTCTCTTTCTCAATAGTTTGAGAGTGGAAAGTTAAGCTCCCTTCAAATGTGGTATCCATCCCATCCCATAGAGCAGTCCAAAAATTGCCCAAAAATATTGAATCTCTTTCAAATAATTGACTTGGGAAACCCAAACATTAGAAAAAAGCAGTGTTACCCCAAGTTTCTGGGACGGGGACGGCAGGGGACAGCAGAACAAGTCCCCAAGTTTCCAATTTTTTAGGTCAAATTTGGGGACAACGGGGGGACGGCTATATAAAAATTTAAAATATATAGGGAAACTTTAAATATTCATATGAAAACATGGATAAAGCATGCATATATACATTATAGAAACTTAGCATATAACATTTGTGTTAAGATTTCATTGCCAATATAGTTTTTTTTCAATTACGATATGAAAATCAAAATAAAATAAAAGCATGGTACATTGCTGCTGTCCCCTATCCCCGGGGCGTTTCCAGGATGGGGACGGGGGGGTTTAAACCCAAGGACGCATCCTCGGGTAACACTAGAAAAAAATATTTAAGTTGCACCATGCCCTAATAAACTTTTCTCGCATGAGATCAATATACACACTTTGTTCAATCTATCTACAATAACATTAAGATAAACACGGCCATGTCTAGATTTTGGTAAGCCTCTCACAAAATCCATAGAAACATTTTCCAATGGTCTAGTAAGTAGGGAGAGAGGCATATAAAACTATGTTCCCTAGGGACACATCCCTAGTATTTTTTGACACGTCACCATACCAAGGACAGTCTAGAGACACGGGAACGCCTAAAAAATGTCCCCCCACCATCCCCAATCCAAAAATAATTGGCCCTAATGTCTCGGAAACACAAGGACTTCATGGAGACAACTAACCATCACCAAGATAACTAGTGACATCAATGACATCGCCTGAGCATCCCGAGGACTGATGACTATCCCTTGCAATTACACTCAATTTTTTATTAAAAATAGGCCGAAAATGAATTAAGTTTTTTTTATTGTTCTATTGTGGGCCCCCACACCATTCTCAACACTTGAGAGATTTTGGTCTACAAAACAATAGATTTTCAAGATCCTTTATGGTGTATGACAGTCACATGTTGTTAGGGTTGAATGCATGATTTGAAACTAGTTTTCAACCATTTCAGTTGGCAAAATAGCAGGGTTTCTGAGATAAAAGCAGGCAAAACAATACCTAGGATTTCAAGCTCCATTTGTACCTCACAAGGAGGTGTTTCAATCCCAAGACAATGGTTTTCTATCGCTAAAAAAAACAATTTTTAGTTGTTTTGCAATCAAAAATTGCAGATTTGCAGCATATAACAGCAAGGATTTCAATCTTCTTAAGGCAACCTCCTTTCCAATCTCAATACAAAATCAAGAACTTGTTATCACTTGTGTCAACCACTACAATCATGAGATAAGGGAAACACGCTCATTGATTGCACAAGTTTGAGGGTGGCAGCATATTTTCTATGGTTTTGTCATTTTGTAGTTGGAATTTGCAGCCTTTGGGCATTTTGTTATAAATGTTATTTATCAGGGATTTATAAAATGTATATGATGAATGCCTTATCAATGTTATCATATGAATATTTGAAATTTCCCTATTTTTTAATAGTTCTCCCCTTTGCTATCCCCTATTGTCCCCTAAAATAGCCTCCAAAAAATCCATCCCTGAAACTCGTCCCCAACCACCCCTGTACCGAAAACCTGGTGGAACATAGATATACGACCATTCTTCCATCATCTTAGGCTTACTTGTACAGCATAGTTTACATCCTCGTATGAATTTAGCTACTTCTCAATGCATATTAAGCCAAGATCTTACCTTTGTAAATGAGTCATGATCTTACGTACACCAAAATAGCCTAAAAAAATTACACTATGGACCTCCTTCATCAATAGAAGTCTTTTTTTATTTTGGCACACATACTTTATCCAACTTGTAGAGTACCTTAAAGTTGAGGTAGCATTCTCCTTTGCCTTCTATTAGAAGAATGAATGCATAGATTTCAAGAGATTTGTGAGGCACACACTCCAATGTTTTGTTCTTGTATTTATTATTGTGTGGGGAAGTTACATCAATGGTTGTTGCATTTTGTAAATTATCTTTTAGATATAACTAATCTGGTCTTAATAGATGAATAGCATAAGTGATAAATGTCTATGTACAAAATATAATTTAACATTAAATCATATCCCATACCTTCAATGTCAATGTTCTTGGCCTTCAACAGCTGTAATGTTTCCCAAAAATCTGCATTCTTGGCATATGCTTCCTCATTAGCCTCATTTGTAAAAGGCTCAAGTTGTGAAAATATAGCCAATGTTGAAACTTGCTTTGGTATTGGTGGCCCAAATAACATACTCACCATTATATTTGTGCTTCTCTTCTTGTACCTAGTCACTATTGTGGGAAAGGGCATAAGGAGCAAATTCATTGTTTAACAAAGGTGTAAACAAATACATCTAGAGATGGTTAATCAGAACAAACCAAACTATACCCAATCAACTACCAAAAACCAACTATTAACAATAATAATAATATTATATTATGACTGTTATCACGTAATGTTTTTTATTCAATCTATCCCTCTATATCTATGATGTAATATTACTGTATTCTAACAATCCCCCCTTATTACATCATTTTCTCAAGAGCAAAAGTCAAGAAAACACTTTTCACATCCATCTAATGCACTTGCCAACCAAATTGAACTGCTAAAGCCAAAACCATCGTGATAGTATTGATCTTTGCATTGGGAGCAAATGTCTCTTCACAATCAGTGCCTTTCTTTTGAGCATAGCCCTTAAGCAACAAACCAAGCCTTATAATTGTTAATGCTTCCATCTGGTCTAAACTTCATCTTGAATGCCTATTTGCATCCAATTGTTTTCTTCTTGGGTGGAACATCAACAAGTTCCCATGTGTTGTTTTTCATCAATGCTTGGTATTCAACATAAATGGTACCTTTCCATGACTTTGACTCAAGAGCTTGCTTTGCTGTTTATTATTTTGAATTCTGTATCGCTATACACATCCAAATTCACTTACTCACAAGCCTTGTTACAAGTCCTTGGTCCTAAAGTAGACACATCAAAAATTGTGTCTAACTTTGCATCCTTCATGGTGGTGCAATATTACTTGGGTATTTTGTGCACAACAAATGAGGACAGCAATCCATCAAGGGGTTGAATCAGTGGTTGGGATAGACCTCCATATCAATTTCATCCCCACCAACCAACCGAGCTCAAGCCTATATTTAAGACAATTAAACAAAGGTGGGGGCCTCCTCCTACTCAACCTCCTCTTCATCAACAACAGCAGCAGCAATGGTGCATCGGATGGAAGCTGTTCTATCTTAAAACAAATCCTTATCACCTTCTTCTTCTTCTTCATGTTCAACATCCTCAAATTCATCTGGTTCACTCTCAAATATTTTTGGTGTTTGATTTCGTGCAATAGATGATGAGTAAGGTGTCACAACCACTCTTCTATATCAAAGACATCTTTGTTGATGTTCAGATTCTTTATAGTCTGTTCAATCAGTGAATAGATATCCTTTTGACTTTGAGATGTATCCTAGAAAGATACACTTCAAGGACTTCTTATCCAACTTCATCCTTTGAACCTTGGGCACGTGCATGAATGTTGCACATCCAAACTCCTCGAGATGTTAAATGGAGGCCTTTTCTGGATCCAAGCATCTTCAAGAGTGATGTCACCAAGCAGTTTTGTGAGTGCGCTGTTTAGCAAATACGTTATTGTGTGAACCTCTTCTACCCAAAATGCAAGAACCAAATCTGCATCCTTCAACATACTTCATACCATTTCCACAACCATATGATTACAACTTTCTGAAACACCATTGTGTTGAGACATATATGGTGTGGCCAATTGTCTCATAATACCATTCCACCCACTTGTTTGATTAATATGTTTAAATTCAACATATCAGGTGGTTAGCAAGGATTTGGTAGGAATCAAATAAATAGGTGTTTCAACATAATGTCTATGACCAGGCTTGTTCTCTGATGAGAGGTTATTTTTCAGGTGGAAGTGGGTGTGTATGACTCTCTCAGATAAAGGAAGCCTCACTACTTTTGGCAGAAACGTTTGAGGCCTGAGTTAATGTCTTTGACTCTATAGCCTCTTACAACAGATCTTTCCTTTTTATAAGCTATCTGAGATATTTTCCAATAATATTAAGTTTTGTTATCTTTCCACGTTTTGATAAAATATAGTTCAGAAATTTCAGCAGCTACAGCTTTCATTTTTTTCCAGCAATTATAAATTTCAATTTACAATAAGTTTCAGATATTTTGCCATTAAAGGCATAGTGCAAAGGTTGAGAGAAGTGGTTGCTTGGTTGGCCACCTGGATTAAATCCCTGCTCAGCCAGATTGCTTGCAGGTTCTGCATCCCTGCTGAACATCCACGCCTGGAGATTTGGGCCTTCAAGTACACGCTATACATACCCAGGGACCAGACCCTTGTTTGCCTCCACAGGGCCATGCCCTTAGCATTTAATCAAAAAGAAAAAGAAAATTCAGAGCTTTAGTCCAGCAGTTTCAACCTTTCAGGTTTTCAGTTGTATAACATATTTTCAGATTTCAAACATTACATATGTTCCCATTTCCTATCCTTTTCAGTTTCAGACTTCTACTCTTGTTTCTGATTTTTCAAGGTTTTGAACAGCTACAGCAGTTTTCTTGGATGTGCCAATGAAAAAGTATCAGAGACATCAGAGCATTGGAGGCACAGATCAAATTTTAGGATGATTGCACATTATATACAGAGGGAGTACAATTCAGAGGTCTAAAACCTGGTTAGACATTAAATATGAGTGCTAAAAACGGTATGAGGAGATGCCAATATGGATCATGATACTAAAAGAAAAAAGGTATGCAACTCATCTCAAGCACCATAAATACCAAATCCATAGCTTGGATGATCTTGAGAATGGCAGTGTTTTCTCCACAATATCTTAAAATTTTGACAGTAATTTGCAGAAAGAATCCTACTGAATCAACAAAGAATGTGACACTGGATACAATAAGTTACCGGGTTTGGCCCTGGGAGGCTTGGGTTCGATCCGGGTTCGATCCGGGTTCTGGTTCGCCCAAATTCAACCAGGGTTCGAAAAACTGACTGTGGGTTCGAACCGGGTTCGGAACCCGGACTGTGGGTCTGACCAGGGTTCGAATTTTTCGAACCCGGGTAGAATTTCGTGCCCAGGCAGACGTAAAAGTGCCTTTTTGCAATTTTTTAATATTTTTTTCAGTCTTTGTTGACTTTTAAATAGTTTTTAATTCCTTCTAACCCTAATATGTGCCTCTAAAACATGAAATAGGTAAAGAGATAGTGTTTTCAATGGGCTGGCTTGTAAAATAACTATTCTAGTTTAGTGTTTTGAACCAGACATAGACATTTATTTCATCCTTAAATTTTGCAAGAGACCACCCATGCCGCTCACATGTCAACAGAAAATCCAGTTATACAGTCACATGGCATTAATGTCTTATTCATTTAGCTTGTTTACAAAACAATTTGGCTGTGCGATTTTGATCTCTTTTGTTTTTCTCCATATTCAGCTTCAAATAGTTGGAAAATAACGCCTTTGCCTCTAAATTTTTATGTTCTTGATGGAATTTGGTCAGCTTGTGTAGAGCTCTTTTTTCAAAGAATTATATTTTCTAAGATTACCAGATATGCATTCTTGTTAGGTTGATTGCATGTCTTCGATTTTGAGTATAAAGTGGTGGTGTATTTTTCATTTTTGCTATGTTATTTGACTATTAATATGGTGGTGTATTCTGAACTTAATTACTGCTGCAAATATGTATATATTTCTGATTTTTATATGTTTTTGTATTACCGAACACAAATCCTAAAAAAAAAATTTCTCAAACCGGCAAATCAGGTTCTCGAACCCGAACCCGAACCCAAAACCGAACCGGTAACTTAGTGTGATTGTAAACATGATTCTACAGTTTTCCTTTGTAATGTTTGTCAGTTCAAAAACAAACAGAATACTGCTAGTCCATCTTATAATATTAAAGTGAAAGTTTTAAAAAGAATGAAAGAAAAGATAATGAGATGTATCGCACTATTTATATTTAAAGAGAATATAAAGTATGTCCTTTCTTTGGAAAAGCATTTGTCCAATCATTTGTATGGGATCATCATATAGAGATCACATGATTACAATATTACATATAATCAACAAAAGCTTCATAAAGTTTCCAAAGTTTCATTACCTGTGCGTTTATTACATACACATCAGCTGCAGCATATAATGGTGCCACATGAATCGTTGCTGGCGTCCACAACATCAATCTCACCAGCTTGTTATAATGAGCTACTAATGCTAACATACTCTTGATATAGAGAACCTTATTGCTCTTTGATCCAACAGAACCAATCAACAGCTTAAGAGTTTGATTCTCATTTCTCTCAGAATTCGATGAGAGTTTTCTGACCTGACGCCACTCCCTATCAAGAATTCTTGTATGAGAGGAGTATATAAGATTGGGCAGTGTTGAATTCCATGGAGTTGCTTGTTTCCTTCGTGTTCCTATTGCAATGGATTTGCCTGAATGACTTTCCCCTCCTTTAATGATGTCAGAAAACTCAGACAAAACCCTGAAATTTCCTTTGCTCTTGACAATAGTATCTGCACCTCCTATAGCATTCTGGGAAGCTTCGGTTACCCCTAGATGTTCTGGATTGATCTTTGGGATGAAATTCTCATCAGCTATCATCAAGGCTGCCTTAACTAGCATCAACTGACCTTTTCCTGGATTGATACTACTAAGAGTCATCACAAGCATATCATTAGAATCCAAGCCCATACTACTTCTGACTTTTTCTCGCAGAGCACTCCTTTTCTCCAACATTTTTTCAGTACTAAACAATGGACTATTCAAGGCCGTTTGTAATCCTGCTACAAAGGCAAGTTCATCATTCACAGAAAGTGGGACCACTCCTAATGTGGGAGGCAATTTGATGCCTTCTTGTGAACACCATGTCAACCATTGCTGAGATTGTACCTCAGATAGGAACAGCAATGCTTTTACCTTGTGAAGCATATTTTTGGAGCGATCAAAATATTCACGTCGGTTTTCCATGATCCACCAAATCAATCGATCTGAACTCCTTTTATAATGATGAAGATACTGCTCTGCATCAAGTCAACTAGATATCAAATTGTTGGGCTTTAAATATGCCAAATAAAAACATAGAAGAGAGCAAAACCTAAACCATCAAAAGAATAAATATGTATTCAGTTGACCAAACATACTAATGCCCTTTGACAACATATCTCAATCTCAATTTAATTGCCATGTCAGATAAGCTACACAATCTTATTTATGGTGCTGCAATACTACTAAACCATGATACTGTTTTGAAACATGTGATTGACCATAATTACATTCATTTTTCATGAATTGAAAATTTTCTTGCATAAATCAGACAATGTCAGAATCCAATAATGGAGATTTTACTGAAGATAAATATAGTTAAGGGAAGTTAGCAGAATTTGTTTCCAGGTGAAGTGATTTATCATTTTCTACGCTAGATGGACTCTTCTGTTTGTTGAAGTCCTTAAAGCCACTCGACACTTCCTCTTAATTATAAACCCTTGAATATGGTTGATGGAAAATAATACTTTAAAACTACTCATAAATTAGGTTGTATCTTGTTGATACTTTCTTAAAACTTAAGGTTTACTGATATTCTAACTTCGAGGGAAAATTTATAAGAAATGAGATCCACAGTAAATTCTAGGACCAAATAATAATTGCAAATAGTGTTAATACCAGGCAGCTCCAGATTCCTGGAATTGGAATGCATGATAACGGTTCTGCATGATGCAAATGACTGGGGAATGAGATATGGCAGAAATAAACTTCGAAACCATAATTGCACAAGACTCCGTGTTTATTAAGGAAAGCATGTGAATTCAAACTTCATGTTGATAGCACAAAGGTGATCAATTCCACAGAAATAAAAGGAATCATCTTTAAGTAGATGGCAACAGATGTTAGAAGTGAATGTCATGCATAAATTGAAAAAAACAATCCAAGTATACTGTAATAGGCTAATAGAAAAGAAAAGGAAATGACACAGTAAAAATACTAAGTTCAACAATGAAACAAATGGAAATGTGTAAGCTAAATATGAAGAAAATTTGAAAAGTTATATACATGCCAAATCCACCAAGTAACAAGCATATTACAAGATACATTTGCAAAATGAAAAACATAAAATAGGAAAATTCTACAAGTGACTAACGCACTTAAGCATCAAATCCAAACATTAGGGTCTGCGTTGCTTTGAGACCAGAGAATGCTATCAGAAGGGATAAAAAGTTGCACATAATCCTAAAGTTAAAAGTTTAGATAGTTTGCAATTTCCTTGCCAAGTAGAATTAGGTTAAGCATGGTGTGGACTAGTATTAGGTTCATTTAACTAAGATAAGGGTGATATGTTCTTGTCGATGGGGTACCAGATAAAATAAATAAAAGGTGTATGTACTTGCCCTTCCACAGGGTACTTAAAACTGAATTTTGACAGAGTTGCGAGATACAATCCAGGCCCTGCAAGAGCAGAACTGGTGTTAAGTCAGATATGGAATGTTCAGTAAAAAGGTGGATACTTTTATTTTGGTATCAAATCCAACAATGAAGCGGAAGCAGCAGTGCTTCTGAAACGTCTAAAGTTGGCTAAATCAGTCAATTGTAGCAAGTTGGAGGTAGAGAAAGATTCTCTCTTAGTCATTAACGGTTGCAATAAGGATACAATTAAGAACTAAAACCTAAAGAATTATATAGATGAAGTGAAAATCATAGAAAGAAGTCTTGAGGATATAATTCATTCTCACCATTACATGGAAACAAATAGGCTAGCAAACAGTTCAGCTAATTATGGAATTGATCAAAGCCCTGCCTTTTCTCAAGAGGGGTTAGATAGGGCTCAGCAGAATGGTTTCTTGGAACTAAGTATTGAAAATGTTGATAGAGATAATGGAGCAACTGCAGCCCTGTCCTTCCTTTAGCTATGCTTATGTTTGGTAATGTATCTCTATGTTGTGCAATGTGTATCTAGCTGGTTTTTTTATATGGTTTATATATAGTTTCAGTGGCGATAGCAGATCTTTTGTAATAGTTTTCTCTAGGTGAGTGGGCCCCAATAGAATACACAGATATTTTATCAATAAAAAAGATGAATGATATGGTAGGAGAGTCCAATAAATATTAACTATCACATATAGACCTCACTTGATCACATGTTTTAGAACATATTTCTTGGTATGGAAGTGTAAACACTTTAATCGAAGGTATCATGGTCACAGAAATTTTTTTAACCTTAGTCAAATTATATTATATACTATCTGTTGTTCCTAAACACAACATCATTATTATGTATGTGATGAACTATTTTTCTTTAAGGCTCATATTTTGTCACATACATATTGTTTGTATAGATGATAGCATATTTTTTTACATAGATACTAGTAATTAGTGGTGTCAGGTAGATCATTAATTGGGGTGAGTGACTTGTCTGAGAAGCTGTAAGAAGCTTGTTGTACCTATAGAGATACAGATTCACCAAGACCCAGACTCAGCAAGTCCCAAGGAAGGCAAGGTGAAACAACTTCCAGAGGCTCGAGACCCAAGGGCTCAACAAGTTTGGGCAGACTCACAAAGTCCAACAAGTCTTGTCACTAAGACTTAGCCATCTTAGTGAGCCAAAAAATCAAGAAAAAAACAATAAAAAAATTTATAACTCAAATCTAACACTCCTAAAATGACCTCTAACACCATCAAAACACTTTCATTTCATTTGCAAGCATAAGGAACTGAGAAAAGAGTATTAGAGCTAAAGTCACATGCCATTGAAGCAAAAACCAGCAGACAACTTGAGTAGAACATGTTGATTGAATAAAACTTGGGTAAGTTTTTAACACCCTAAGTGCATTTAAAGGAGCCTACGGTGCATTTGGAAAAGCCCATTATGATTTGGAGCAATCCACCATCAACTTGAAGCAAATTTGAAGAGATATTTTACTATTCTGAACTTTTTTTAAAAAAATTGTTTGTCTTCTATATTTGTTTCTGTTTTTTTTCCATTTTAGATTCATAGAACAAACCCTATTTTTTTTCTATTCTTTTATAAACAAGCCCAAACTTTTTCTTTTTTTTTTTGATACAACAAGGTGTCCCCGCGACCCAGCCCAGCGGCCCAGCAGTCTGTATCTTGGGTACCTGGGGCAAGCTGGGGTAGGACTAGTCCCCTGTGAGTGAGATCCACCACCCAAAAGAAGTCCCACCTCTTAAACCCGGGAGCAGAGTCAAACCCAAGACCAATGGG
This sequence comes from Sequoiadendron giganteum, assembly GCA_007115665.2. NCBI lineage: Eukaryota > Viridiplantae > Streptophyta > Pinopsida > Cupressales > Cupressaceae > Sequoiadendron > Sequoiadendron giganteum. The sequence goes on from CM021106.1 coordinate 48,776,136, forward strand.
GAACAAACCCACTGCCCAAGCCAACTCTGCTACCCATGCGGGCTAAGCCCAAACTTTTTTTTAATTTTGTATCTATTTTTTTAATAAAAATTCTTAACTTTTTTTTCTGAATATTTTATCTTAATTTATCTAGAAACCTTGAATGTTAATTTATTTCAATTTATTTGCTAAGTTATTGATCCTATTACTTGTTTGGGTTTGGTTCATAGGTTTAGTTATAAATAATTTGGGGTTGGGTTCATCCACACAAAAACATATAAAAATCAGAAATGTATACATGCATGCGACAATAATTAAGTTTAGAACACCATATAGCATCATATAATAAACAAAACCACCATAAAAATTTAAAATACTACAATATCCATTTGTCAAACTTGAATGTCCTGATATATATAACAATAATAAATAATAATATCAAGCATCAACAATCAGCCATCACTAATCAAGGATCAATGTCATTGGGGTCTTCAAAAATATCATCACCATCTGTTTTAGATTATATAGGTACCGGTATATTAGAAGAACCACAAATAATGTCATTGGCACTAACATTAGCACTAACACTCATGCTCACTACTTGAATCATCCTCAACATCAAGTGCAACAAGATGGGAAGTGGTAGCATCCAAGTCAACATTCTCTCGCTCAATATCCCACTTTCTAGTGTCCCCTTCCTTGTAATCACTTTCTTTGTGTGAAAGGAGGCACAAGTTGGAACATACATACACTAAGTCCTCTATCTTTTTTGAGTACAATCGATTGTGCTTTACTTAGTAGATGAAGTATGTTCTCTAATTCCTCTTATGCAAATGAACTAGCATCCTATTAAGACAAAATTAGAGAGTGAGTCATAAAAATTATAAACTTAAATTATAAATGAAACTTTTTTTTAATTAATAATTATAAAACTTATTTGGAATAAAATTTTGATCACGAAAAGTTGTAGGTGTGTGAAATATTGGCCATGGAAGTTCCACCAACTATGAACATCAACCTTAAAACTTCTTGTAAAAGCATCAATACTAAAGTTATTGGAGAGTATGAAGTCCATGAACTCAATCCTAACTACAACATGCATATCAAGATCAATGAAGAGTCTATGTAGTGTTGCCTTGTACCCTGAGCTGACTTTAAGATCTCTATATGGAGCAATCCTTGTCAAAACAAAAAAGATCTTAGTACTATAATTTTCAGACTCAATGCAAAGGCAAGTAGATGTAGCAGTCATTTTCTTCCATCTCTCTTTAATAATTTTGTGTAAAACTATTAGAAGAAAATTTCTTCAAGATCTTGCTCTTTTTCATTTATGATGGCTTTCATCTTCTCAACCATTGAGTCAATACCATCATATATATCTCTCAAACAAGGCATATCCATGTTTGTATAATAGATCTACTCAATATGGGCTTGCTGAGGAGATATTCAACACAATACCACCAAGTGTCATATAGAATCATTTGTGCCCTTGCAATGCTAGACTACCCAAATATGGCCAATTTTGGCTAATGGCCATGTCAAAAAGTGTCTCCCAAACCTTCACAAGTTCTCTTAAGACAATTGTGTTGGAACTAAAATGGGTTTTAGCAACCTATTCAATAGAAATCAAAATTAAAAAATAAATATTCTTTACTTTTTAAAGAAGAAAACATAAACTTAATTTATATTATTATATTTTAAATTATTAAAATGAAACATATTTACTAAAATACTTTATAAATCTTATTGCTTCACTTGCCTTCAACAACACTAATTTCAAGAATTTTCTGAATATGCCTTGTGACAGATAGTGGTTGGTGATGAATATTTGGATTCCTTCAGCCTCAGTATACGCCTATTTGATCCAAACATTTTTGGTGCCAAAATTTTGTAGCATAACATTGAGAGAATGGACTAGAAAAGATGTCCAAAAGATGTGTGAATAATATGTAATGTCCCACCCTAGTGACTCGGTATTTTTACAATTTCTCCATGTTTGACAATGTAGGCATTTTGTCAGTGTTGTACCCAAACCAATTTTTTTGCTTCATTAAGGCATTTTGATCAAAATGGTCTAAATCCTGTAAAAGTGTCGTCAAAACTCAATTTTTGGGCAAACCAAGCATGGGCTTTTTTGTGGGTTTAATGTCTATAAGATACTGGCAAAATTTGAAAATTTCAAAAATTAGGGTTTCCAGGCCCCTATTTTTAGGAAAACCCCTAAAAAATAGGATTTCGCCAGAATTGGCTGAAATTAATTTTGATTGGCTTATTTTACGTCACGATCACAGTGAAGTCAGAATCAAGAAAAAGTCAATTTAGGCCTGGTGGGTAGTTTTCACTTTTTCAAGAGTCAAGAAAAAGTCAATTTAAGCCTAGTGGGTAGTTTTCACTTTTTCAGGAGAAAAGTTAGGACCTTCGAGGTTGTCAATGGTAGTTGGCCAGTACCAGGTGTCGAAAACTAAGCCTGAAACTCATCGTGGAAGATTCTGTGGTGAAAGATGTTGAAAAAGATGCTTCACGACGGAGGGGATTTTCAAAAGATGAAAAATGGAAAAATATTCCAAGTCTGAAAACGCTTCACCATGCTGAAAAAGATGCTTCGCGACGGAGGGGATTTTCAAAAGATGAAAAATGGAAAAATATTCTAAGTCTAGAAACACTTCACCTTGCTACATGGGAGATACTTGTGCAATCAACGTGCAAGTCTACTTTGCAGTGTCCGTACACGTGAAAATGGTGAAATGCAATTACGCACTCGCATCAGCGACACTAATGCTTCAACGCAATCAACTCAGCAAGCGACACGATGTTCGCGAAGCGCGAAAATGGTGAAAATCATCCGAAAACTACCAAGTCTGGTGACATTTGTGCCCCTGCAGGCCAGAGGCACCCTTCAATTTGAAGGCCCAAATGCAGTTATCAGTGGTTGCAAATACATTCATCTTCTCCGGATTTCTGTCAGCTTTCCAGCAAGCCATCAAGCGAATCCATTAGATTTGTGAAACTTCACCAATTGACAGCAGAAGAAGATACAGAAGATTAACACATCAAAGATGGCAATCAAAATTTAGAATTTGTGCCCCTGTAGCCTAGGGGCGCCATTGAATTAAGCCTGTCAGATGTTAGAATTTGCAGAAACCATTTTCAAGGGATCTCTTCAGATTCAACCCAGCTTTGCGATGAATTCGTTCACCAATCCGTAAGACATACTAAGTAACCGTGGTAGTTGATCTAGTGAGAAGGTAAAATGGAGGGAAAATAAAAGAGAAAATATCAAATTGTACCTCTACAGGCCAAGGGCGCCTAGCTTTTTGGAAAGCTAATTGAGATTTTCGGCAACTGTCGTCTTCATGAGATCTGTTCAGAATCCTCCTAGCTACGCAGTGAATCCAACCATCATCCCTTGGGATCCATCAAACGCCCATACATGAAGAATCAGTGGCAAATGCTAAAGGATAAAGGCAAGCAGAAAAATGGCCAAGCATGGAAAAATGCACCTTCCTTGAGAAAGGTGCCATTCTACTGGAGGTCTTAGAAGCAGTTTTCTAGCTTCGTCACTCCCAGGAACATCTCTTCAAGTTGTTCAATCTTCATGATGAGATCATCGGCGCAGGCATCGGAGCAATCCAGCTCCCAGTAACGAGGGTCAAAGTGGAGCATTCTGTTGAAAGTTACAAATTGCAAAATCATTCTCAAAAGGTCAATTGTGCCCCTGCAGGCCAGGGGCACCCTTGCATTTGAGGGTCTTAATCCAACTTTCAAGATTTGTGTATACAGTCATTCTTTGCGGAATTCTTCCAACTACGCGATAGATCCAACATCTAGTCGATGGGAGTCATCAATGACCAGCACAGGAGATTGAAGCACGGAGAGTCAGAATTAGAAAAATAGCTATCTGGTGTCATATGCACCCTTTTGGAAAAAGGCGCCCTAGTTTTTGAGGCATCAAACTCAGTTTTTAGCACTTGCAACTCCCAACAACATTTCGTCAGACTTGTTCCGGCTACATGATGAATTCGTCAACTTAGCTTCAGGATCAACCGGGCATTCGAAATTCAGGATCAAACAGAGGCTATGGTGACATTTTCAAAAGCTAAAAAGTAGTGAATTAGCAAAAAGTTTCAAGTCTGAGAAATGACGCCCAAAAGGTCAAAGTTTGACTTTCAAAATTGAAGTACATGCTCTGGCCGCCCTATAAAGGTGGAATCAGCTAACTGAATTTAAAATATTAAAACTTCAATTTTAAATGGCAGTTTTACTTGCATGTGACATATTTATGCCTTGCATGCTGGATGGCGCCCATTTCAAGGCTCAGTCTCTATTTCTGTTAACTAAATGCAATCCAATGAGATAATTGCTTCCAAAATTTAGGGTTTTCTCCTGAATGTGACGCCTTAACCCTCAAAAAATCCTTTAATATGCATTTGGGCGTCCATTATTTTCGCAACAAGTGGAAGCAAACACATTTTTCCCCGTGCAAGCAAGATCTGAAGGCGCTACAGGAAGAATTTTTCAATGTTCTTCGCATCTACAAGTCCAAATTGTTCAGCAAAATAGTTTTGCATGCTTCTTTTTTTCCAGTAGATTTTGGCAGCTTCCATCAAATTGAGGCAAGGAGGCGAATTTCTTGAAGATTTACAGAGGCAGAATATAACTTCTATTTTCTCACCTCATAATTCTTTTATCCTTGTCTTAGGTTTTCTTTCGCATGTCAAAGTAAATGGCATCTTTTTTAGTATCTGATCATCTGGGTTTGCTTAGAATCACTTTCTCTACAAAACCCATGTGCTAGAATTTTTCAGGAAAAATTGCCACGTAGCTTCAATTTTTGAAGCTTTGCTTTTTTTCGAAGATTCCTTTGCATGGTAGAGAAAAAGTCAAAATTTTGAAATCAAAGAATCTAGGTGTGATCAGCATATTGGCAGCAACAAAACCCATGTCAGAATTTTTCATCAAAAAAAGCTTTTGGAGCCCCGCTGAAATATTCTCTCTCAATTTTTTTTATTTTTAAACCAAACATTTACAATAGAATCAATCACCCGTTAAGGTTAGCATAACCAAAACGTGCATTAAAGAACTCTAACCAAGAATGCGCCCTAAAACCACTTAAGGAGGAGGGGCGAGCATATGGTCAGAGGATCCCTAGGATCTATTGAATCAACAAGTACAGGATTCTATTGAAAGAGAAATATTAAACTCGACACCAAGGATGTGCACTCAAGATCCCTTTGCAGGCGAGGTGCTAACATATGGTGGAGTACTACTGCTGAATTGAAATAACAACAAGGCGGATAACCAGCCAATGAACTTTCCACTCTACCACCAAACAGTGGGGGGAAAAGATGACAACATTAAACTTCTTTTGCTACGGCATTCATCCACTGAAACGTGGGAATTCTCCACTTGAAGTGGGTATGTATGGGGTTACAAACAGATTGTCCACACTGGCGGTAAACCATCCAGGGGTGCTTAGTGTGAAATTAATTAAATAGAGCAGCAATAATAAAACTGAAAACAGTACTACTGTTAGCAGCTTGTACAAAGAGAAGGCTACAATTTTACAATGCCAATTTCACCAATATTCAAGCACCTTGTTATACATTATCTCTCTATCAGAATATAACGAGAAAAGAAGAGGAAAGATAGAAAACAGCAATTGTTTTTAATTCTGATCAGCGAACTGTAATTCTGGAAATATATATCAGCAACTACAGAAAATTCGTAAATTGCTCACAACTCAATTAAAGTACCTCCGATGTGCGTGAAATCGAAGCATAGATCATTTGGGAGATAGGCGCCCCTGTTGAAACACGAAAAACAGCTCCAAACACCTGCAATTATTAATGGCACACTTCCCAATGCAATGATGAATGGTACGGCCCTTGAGAGGGGCGATTTTCATTATAAAAATGCACACTTCAAATTAAAATCCGAAATTGCTTGGAGATGGTCGCGTAGACCTTAGGAATCTTATTATCAAATGCCCAAAACAATACAAAATTCGTACATTCAACCATGAGCAAAAATAACATTCACCTGTATGCAAACAGCAACTGTAAAACTGGAAAATACATCAAATTTTCACCTTGAAACACAATCTACTAGTCTGGATGAGAAGCAGCAATAATTCAACTAGGTGTTGTCTTGCAAACAAGAAATTGAAGGAAGAACTAGGAGGTCAGCATTCCTCGAAGTAGAAAATGATAAATCATTTTGACAGCATAACTTTAGCAAAATAATGGATGTCTCAATGCTGGAGCCAAGCCTTACTTTTAAAGGAAGATAAGAAACTGTTCAAGTCCGCCAAGAAGGTACGCCAATAGCCAAGTCTCTTCAAATTTCCAAAAAGAATATAACTCTTCAAAAATACGCCCCCACTTTGAGATAATGAAGAATTCATATTAAAACCTTTCAACTCCTTCATGTGGCGCCACCCTTAAAAGTCCCCTTTTTAAAATAACTTAAGTTCATTCCTTAGGCCAAGGGGTTAACTGCAAATTAGAACCAACTGCTCAATTAATGAAGAAAACCATTAGAATAATATTTCCAAAAGGCCAAGGCTTAATACTGAAAACTGTTTTCAATGACGTGATGAACTGAAGGTTGACAACTGCTAACTGCCAAGAAAAGTATTTACTATAAATAGTAAATAATGAGGAATGAACACAATCCTTCCAAAACTGGAACCCTTTGAAACACCTCACGAGCCTATAGGATTCCGAAATAGGCTGATGAGCCACTGACAGGATTACTGCCAAAAGGGGAATATTATACCCGCTGCTCCTGTTGCTTCTATTCCGAAAAGTCTTTGCATGTCAAGAAAAGAGAAGCATTTTTTCGAATTTCTGACATTGTGGATTTGCTTAGAATCATTTTCTTTACAAATCCCATGTCTCGGGATTTTTTATAAAATTTGCCCCTCAACAAGCTATTTTTAGCCTCGTTAGGAGCCATTTTAGCTTTTCGGAAGAAGTTGTCAGAATATAGCCGTGTTTATAGTCAATAGGTGAGATTTTCAAAATGCAATTCACTCAGACTGAATTCAAGACGAAATCGATCTTAATTCATGATTTCATCAAAACGACTGACACAAATTTGCATCAAGTGGATCCAGAATTTGACTTAAATGCTTCAAAGATTGACTAGGTCACACTTCAGAACCTCGAGGAATCCAGGTTGCTAGAAGCGGCTTCACTTCCCATCACAGCACAGTGTATAGAGTTTGTTATGGCTTGTGTAAAGCATTACAACTCTACTACACGAGAAATTCAATCAATGGATGGGCGAATGATATGCAGTCTCAAGCCCAAAGACATCAAGAAGTGCTTCAGTATTCCTCCAAATCCGAATAATTTGGTCATTTCCATGGAGAAGTGTAAGAGGGCATTCAATGCTAATAAGGAAAAGTGTCACGGAAGAATGGCAGAGAGATGGCTCAAACAGAAAAGGACTAGTTTGCAAAAGAATGTGGGTCGCAGAGAGTTCAAAGATGAATATGCGATTAAGATCACCCTTCTTAACCGTGTCACCGGTTAGGCAGATGCTCACAAATTTCAGCCTTGGATGTATTATGTCATGGCTCAGATCATCAACAAAAAGGAGCAATATGATTGGGCATCTTTGATCGGCAATGTTCTCAACAAACAATTGACCAACTTATTGGTTGCTCACGAATTTCACATGTGTTCATACCTCGTGTATCTGATTGCCTTCCAAGGCTAGTTTAGAGGATTGAATACTGTGGGGATTCTAAGTGTACAAACTACTACAAAGGGTTCATCAGTACTACTCATAGCTTGAGTTCACATAGTCCGAGCGACACTTCAAGCGAGTGCAGGAGGCATTCTTAATGTGCACCGTGAAAACTCTTGATTGAGAGCTACACGTGCATATTTCAGTAGAAGCTAAATCAGCAATGGTGGAATGGGCGGATTGGTTCATCTAGTTCCCTACTTTCACCAACATCCGCGTGTATGGCTACTCAGGTCACCCTGCCATGTTACCCTGTTATCCCTCAAATAAGGTGGTGTTCATGGAATTTCTATGGCAGTTGTACGAGGTCCACTCCTATCTGCGCAACAAACGCAAGCCAGCTGCCAATTTTCCATTACAAATGGGAATTTACAGGTGCAAGACAGCAGCTAACGCCAAGGCCATGAGTAATGAGATGGAGAGGGTTAACCTTAAGTATCTCGTTGAAAGGCGCTCATATGACCCTTGGGGGCACTTTTTAGCACACCTAGGCGGTCGTTCTTCTCACAAGCCTTCTATAGAAGACTATTGGTTCAACTATGAGGACGAGTTTGAGGTGCGAAGGCGTAGCTACAGCAAGTTCACCCTCTCACAAATTGTTGATTTCATGTCAAAGGGTGTGGGAGGGATATCCAATGATGATGGGGATATCACACTTCCTCAATTCTTCCAGGATCAAGTTGACACGTAGCCTTTTCCAGCTGTTGATTGGTATGCCAAAGAATGCACATCTATAAAGGAAAGGACAAGAAAAGTTGTTAAAAATAGCATGCTTTACTTGGATAGCAAAATGATGAGGAAGGCAGCCATGCCAAACACAAAGCCGCCAACAATGGTCACTTCACTGCCTTCCACATCAAAACCAAAGCCTAGACAGAAGACATGGAGTAATCCTCCTAAAGGAAGCAAGAAGTCAAGAAATAAAAGGGAAAAATACCAGTTGCTGATTTGGACCAGCAAGAGCATAATATGGAGATAGCCACAAATGCAGTTGAGAACATGCCAGAAGCAGAGGTAGAATTAATTTTAGTCACCTGAAACCTTGTTCTGAAATATATAAAACTAGGCAGCAAGAATTAATTTTATATTGGCACTTAAATTTAATTTCAGATTGGGCACCCTAAATAATTTTATTTTATTTATTTATGTATATTATTTTAGTATTTATATTTTATATTTATTTTTAAAAGTACATTTTAGGGTGGTGTTTAAAAGACCCTTATTAATAAATTGTTGAAGGCCCACCTAATTTAGGAGGGACATGACATAGTAAAGTGTGGTTGTATCATATTTGTGAAACAAATTTTAGAGGAAACTGCACTACAGTATATTCTCATCTCTTGGGCTTTACAAGGCATGGGGTTAAGGTGTGTCCAAAAATAAAGGAGGATGAGAAGGTAAAGGTTTGTAGATTGCATATGGGAAGCAAGGGGTGTGTCAATGCCAACACAATATGTACAATCAACTATACCTATGCCCTCCATGGTTGCTAATGGTAATGATGATGTTCCTATAGGAGGAAAGAGAAAGACTAATGCTAGTGAGAAAGTGAGGACAATTGCAAGTATGTTCAGTATACAAGCACGAGATGTGACAAAGTTTTTCATTGCCAAATTTTTCTTTGCTCATGCCATCCCAATCCATGTAGCATGTTCTCCTTACTTCAAACAAATTCAAAGATGTAACTTTTGTTGGTCCCTCATTCAGTCCCTTTGAAAAACATAAACAACACACTACCCTCCTTGACAAAATATATTCTAAGGTGAGTTTGGTGATAGAAGAAATAAGACAAACTTGGATTAGGATGGCCTGCTCTATTGTAATAAATGGGTGGACCAATATTAGATAGCCACTCATCAACATTATTGTCATATATTCAACTAGCTCTGATTTTCTTAGAGCTATTGATTGTTCTGGGAAGCGCAAATATGCAAACTTCCAATTTCATATTGTGAGAGATGCCATAGAGGAGGTTGGGGCCTCTAAAGTTGTTACTAGTGGTCACCAATTAAACACTTGTGTACAAATTATCAAGCATGATGGTAGAGGATGCTTACAAACACATCTTTTGGACCTCCTGTTGTGTTCATGCATTGAACAATGCATTGAAAGACATAAAAAAATAGATGGTGTGTAGAAAATGGTGGCAAAAGCTAGCGATATTCAGATATTTATTTGCTACCACCATACCTCACTTGTTCTCTTCAAAACTTTTTCATAGAAAGAGTTCCTCAAACTTGTGGAGACAGGTTATGCCAATTATTTTTCATTTTATTAGAGAGGATGTTTGAATTAGAGGAGACTCTACAGTTGAAGATGGTTAATTCAAAGTGGAGTAGATGGCCTAATGCAAACATTGCTAAAGGAAAAAGTATCAAATGAAAACTCCTTGATGATGATTGGTGATCCACTGTGTGGTAAGAAATTGCTAGTTTTTAATAACTTATTGATATTATTAATAAATTGATTTCTAATTTTATTATTAAATTTCTAACTTAAATGTTTCTAATTTTCTAACTTGTCTTTTTTTGAAATTTTTGTTTGCAAATATATTTGCTCCTTCATCTCACATGTCGTAGATGTCATTAGATATGTTGATACGGACTCTCCTAGTCTTGTAGAGATTTATGAGACATTTGACAACATGCTTGAACAGATGAAGCAAGCAATTTGTAACAAGGATCCTAACTTGGGATTATATGAGCAACATATCAAATTCATTGTGATGCAATGGTGGAATGTTATGAACATCCAGCTTCATATGCCATGTTTTCTCTAAATATCAAATGGTATTTACCAAAGCTTGGAAGGTTGCCTCCTTGTAATGATAAAGAGGTGAAAATAGGTCAATGAAGGCCCTTCAAAAGATGTATTCAAGTGAGGAGTCAGCTATACTTCACACAATGGCTTGCCTTTACTAATCTTCACAGCCAACATTCAACAAACTAGAGCCAAAAATAGATAGAGCTACATTAGCGCAAATTAATCCTACTGGATGGTGGACACAACACAACAAGGATACACCAAAGTTGAATATGTTCACCATTCGCCTCCTTTCATAGGTTGCTAGTTCCTCTGCTACAAAGAGGAATTGATCCACATACATCTTTATCCACTATCAAGAGGAATAGGCTTACCTTCAAACGAATAGAGAAGTTGGTGGTTGTGCATAGTGCTTTGCAACTTTAGGATCATCAAACTTCAAAGTATCAATAGACTCCAACTTTATGGTGAGATGTTGCACAAAGATACCACCTAAGTTGTGAGGAGGAGACATAAGAGGGATTGGTTGGAGTTCCATTTGATGAAGTAGTCTCTCATAGTGACAATGGCTTGAAGTCAAACTCTGATTTTGATGCAATTTTGGTAGATGCCAATCAAGAGCAGCATTATACTTTCTATGTTTTTGTCATTTTTTAATTCAAACTTGTAGCCATTGGACATTTTGTTGTATATTTTAATTGAATATCATATGCACATTGGCAATAAATTATGAAAGCAATTAAGTTTTGAGTTTTGACAATTGTTAATTTGTTTGACTCTCATGTGAACTCTCAATTCAACTCTAATGTGGTGTATTAAGGATCTATAATATATATGATGAATGTCTTATCAATGTTATCATATAAATATTTGAAATTTTCCTATATTTTTAATATAGCTATTTTTAATTCGTTTGACTCTCATGTGAACGCTCAAATCAGTGATCGTTTTTCAAACAAGAAATAGGAAATAGGGGCCCCACAGGAATATCTACATATTGTAAGTTGGAATTGTAGAGGTTATCCATGGAGAAGAGAACCTGGATTGGGGCCCATAGCAAATGGGAAGGATATTATTATTCTTACTGAAACACATGAACACGATGGCTGCAAAGTTTCAGATTTTGAGGGGTATAAGACAGTCTCAGTTTGGAATGAAGGGAATGAAACAGGCAAAGGTCATGGAGGAGTTACAGTGCTAATAGATGAAAAGTAGCAAGGAATTGTTGAATTTGTAAAAGGAGATGCAAATAAACAGTACATTTGGCTGCAAATAACTAAGAATAGGGGAACTTTTAGTTTAGCTGCTTGCTACTTTGCTCCAAAAAATTCAAAGTTCTATAAGAAGCGGAATTTAGACAATGAAGACCCGTATGCATCACTCAAAAAAGATATCTCTATTTTCAACATGCTTGGAGATGTAGTTCTAACGGGTGACTTTAACGCAAGGACAGCTAATAATCAGTCTCTTCAGTTGAGCAACGAAGCTAAAGGGGAGAACAATCCTTTGTGGTTAGAGGAAGGGGGTAGTATTCATTGGGAACGTACATGTCAAGATGGTAATGGCACTGTGAACTCGTTTGGGACAAAATTACTCGGTCTTTGTAGTCTATTCGGCATGGTTATCTGCAATGGTATGAGAGAGCGGCCGAAGTCAGGGGGTATCACTTGCAAAACTTATAATGGTCAAAGTGTGGTGGACTACGTGGTTTGCTCTCAGAGTTTTAGCTCTAGGCTGGTGGAGTTTGATATTGAGGACTGCCCTATTGAGATGAAATCTGACCACTTACCTCTTTGGGTTAAGCTACACATTTCTCCAATTAGCCAACACAATAAACAGGTTCAGCACATGCAAAAAAATGCCCTTCCCAAGGGTAAAATCCTCATAAATCAAGAAAATAGGGAAATATTTAGTGCTGCTCTTAAGCATCATGTCCATGATTTGGAAAATAACGAAGAGTTTAAAGCTGCAAATGAGGTAGATGTCCACATTCACAACAATTTGCTGATCCCGATAATCCACAAGGCTTTAAATACATGCAAAAGGTCCCATCCCAAGGTAGGGATAGCAAACACCTTTCTGGCAAATCCGTGGTATGATAAAGAATGTAAGACAGCCAAGAGATCGCTAAAGGAGAGTGGAATGGACAAAGAATATAAGAAAAAATATGAAAAATTAGTGCAGTCCAAAAAAGCAGAGTATGTAAATGAAAGAAGGAAGGAGCTAATCTCTCTTGGGAAACATAATCCTAAAGGCTTTTGGAGGGAACTGCATAAAAGAAAAAGAAGTTGGAAAACAATATTACAGTTGTCCAATGGTTAGAGTATGCTAGACTTCTCTATGAGCGGGTCCACGAGAAAGACTACCCTCCAGTAGTTAACACTTCAATGGAGCTATTCGATGTGGATGATATTAAACAAGGAATAAAGAACTTAGCAATTGGTAAAGCACAGGGCATAGATGGGCTACAGGCTGAATTTTTAAAATGGGGGATTGAAACTCTTGCTCCTCACATAAAAAGAATTTTCAACAATGTTAATCGGGAAGGTTTTCCTATGAAGTGGACTACCAGTGTAGTCATCCCTCAATTTAAAAGTGGTGATATCAATAACCCATCTAACTACTGCACAATTATGGTCAATCCTATCTTTGGCAAACTCTTTGGGAGCATGATTGAGCGTAGGATCAGCAATTGGGCAGAAAATGAGGGCAAAAGGGCAAAGGGGCAGGCAGGCTTTAGGTCCAGGCAGTCTACCATTCATCACTGCATCACCCTTAGACACTTGATTGAGAAAATTTGGGATACTCAAGGCGAGGAAGCTTTTTGCTACTTTGTTGACTTTAAAAAAGCTTTCGACATGGTGCCTAGGGACAAACTATGGAATAGGATGGAAGAACTAGGCATTCCAAATGTGTATAGAGCTGCGATTCACGGGTTATATGAGAAGGTTAGTGTTAAAATCAGAACAAGTGATGGTATGTCAAAATGTTTTGGCAGCGATATTGGAGTAAAACAGGGCTGCCCTTTATCTCCCACGCTTTTTGGGTTATACATTGATAAGTTGGAAGGTGGGGATGGTATTCAGTTGGCTAAGTACGAAGTGAAATTACTTCTATATGCTGACGATCTTATTTTAATCTCAAAAACAGCTCATGGGTTAAGAGAACATTTGAAAGCTCTAGAACACTTTTGTCAGGAAGTTGGGATGCAAGTGAACACCTCCAAGACCAAAATCATGATTTTCTCTTTGAATAGAAAAGATAAACAGCATACCTTTCTTTTTGAAAGTAGCCCGCTTGATATAGTAAAAGAATACAAATATCTTGGGATTGATTTTCACAATAAGCTCAGTTGGGAAACTTGCAGAACGAAAAGGATATAGGGAGGTTGGAAAGCCTCTTACTTGCTTCAAAATAGATGCAGAAAAGCTGAACTTTGGGATTGGAAAACCAAAAAAACCCTTTTTGGTTTACTTGTCACACCGGTTATACTTTATGGGTGTGAAGTGTGGGGAAGCAATACGTCAAAGAGCAGTTGGAGACAAATAGAAAGAATCCAGAAACACCTAATAACAAGCAATCTCAAAGTTAAAGCCACAATCCCATATGAGATTCTTTTAGCTGAAGTGGGGGCTTTTCCTTTGGAAGCATCAGCAATAACCCGGTTGATAGGTTATCTAAAGAAGGTCGAAAACATGGATAATCACTGATGGCCCAAAACGGTTATGGAGGAGACGCTAGACCGGAGAAAGAAAACTTGGATGAAGCAGAACAACAAGTGGTTGAACAAGTGGGACATCAAACTGCATGAATGTCCTGGCACCAATAGTGAAATAAAAAAATATGTGAAAGAAAACTTTAGGACTGCCATGTGGTCAAATCAGATTGGACGAAAAAAAGCATACTACATCAAAGAGTTTAACCCAACAAAGGATCATGGTGAAAAAATCTATTTAGGTGCAGCTATTAAAGGGAAGGTGAGGTTGTTAGTTGCGCAATTGAGGACGGGATCACACCATCTTAGATGCGAGACTGGTAGGTGGAAGATACCTAAAGAGACTTGGGAAGAAAGAACGTGCGTATTCTGTAATAAGGGGGTGGTGGAGACGGTATGGCACTTCGTCATGGAATGCACAGTTTATGAAGATATCCGCAATCAGTACACAAATAGTTTGGGGGTGGACAATATGCAGCAGTTATCTGAGGAGGATAAGATCAATCAAACGGTCAGCCTTCTAGTCAAAATCAATAGCAGGAGATCCGACTTGGAAAAGAGCTTGAAGACAAATTAAGTTGTTTGTCTCGGTCCCATAAACTGTTTAGTCTCGTGGACGTCATTAAAATCTTTCATTCATTCATTCATTGTTGTCCCCTGAAATGGCCTCAAAAAATCCATCCCAAAACAAGTCCCCCTGCCCCCATCCTAGAAACTTGGTGGAACATAGTATTTTTCCACCTGACAAGAAACAAAAAACTTTAAACCCATGTTTTCATGTTTTAGCTTTAGAAGAACTATGTAAAGGTGTTCACTGAGACTCTGAGACTATCCTAAGCTGCCATGTTGTTGTAATACAATATTTGAATTGCGGTGCCAAACTTTTCTATGCTCATGCCATCCCATTCCATGTAGAATGTTCTCCTTACTTCACACAAATGTTCAAAGATGTAACTTTTGTTGGTCCCTCATTCACTCCCCTTGGAAAACATAAACAACACACTACCCTCCTTGACAAAACATATTCTAAGGCGAGTTTGGTGATGGAATACATAAGACAAACTTGGATTAGGATGGCATGCTCTATTGTAATGAATGGGTGGACCAATATTAGACATCGGCCACTCATCAACATTATTGTCACATATTCAACTAGCTCTTATTTTCTTAGAGTTATTGATTATTCTAAGAAGCGCAAGGATGCAGACTTTCAATTTCATATTTTGAGAGATGCCATAGAGGAGGTTGGGGCCTCTAAATTTGTACTAGTGGTCACCAATTCAACACTTGTGTACAAATTAGCAAGCATGATAGTGGAGGATGCTTACAAACACATCTTTTGGACCCCATGTTGTGTTCATGCATTAAACAATGCATCGAAAGACAAAAAAAATAGATGGAGTGTAGCAAATGGTGGAAAAAGCTAGAGATATTCAGATGCTTATTTGCTACCACCATACCTCTCAAGTTCTCTTCAAAACTTTTTCATAGAAAGAGTTCCTCAAACTTGCGGAGACAAGTTATGCCAATTATTTCATTTTATTGGAGAGGATGTTGTTGATGTTATTAGTAGCTTCGGGCTGCTTCTTCCAGCTTACACAATTCGAGAATAGGCATAAATTAAATGATAGCCTTTCGGCTATTTAATTTATATTGTCATGATTTAATTATCATGAGGGCCGACCCTCTTTAGGTTCTCATATTTTGTCTTGTATTAGGCCGACCCCCTTTGGCATTTATTATATTTATTTATTCTCTCTAAGAGAGCCGACCTAATTGAAGAGGTGCCTCATTTGTATATATACAAGGTCACATTTGTACATTTGATCATTCAAGTTCATCCATCATATTCGCAGCTCTAGAAGAAGTTCGCACTTGTGTAGCAGCAGTCCGATTTCAAGGAAGAACACATTCATTTGTATCTTTTGCATGTAGGAGAGGTGTGACTGTTTATTGTATCAAATTCAGCCATTGCTGGGCCTGAGTTGTAAGCAGATTTCTGCTCTTATTCCTATATTATATAAGAGAGTTATTTGTTCGGTTTTTCTCCCTCAGGAGGAGGGTTTTCCCAGGGTATCTTGTTGTGTTTATTGTCTTATGTGTTGCAATATTCTGAGTGCTTTTAGTTATATTATCTGATCTATAAAACACTAACATGGTATCAGAGCGGGTTTGAAAAAGATCGTGATCAAATTTGTTTTGCAGCACTCTCTTCAATCTTTTTTTGTCTATCTCTATTTGAGTTTCAAGATGGTGAATGGTTTGAAAATCGAGGATGGACTCAAAGGAGCTTCTAACTACACATCATGGAGGTTCAGGATCATGCTCACCTTGGAGGAGAATGATTTGGCTGAGTTTTTGGAAGCCAAAGTCCCTGAACCTAAGGAGGAAGAAGAGAAGTTGCAGTGGAGGAAGAAAGATACTAGGGCAAAGAAAGTGTTGGTTGATTCTGTTAAAAATCATATTGTTCCGATTGTCTCTAAGTTGAAGACGGCAAGGGATATGTTCAAAACATTGGAAGAGATGTACAAAATCAACAACACCAATCATGCCCTAGCCTTGAAGCAACAACTACATCATGTTAATATGGCGGAAGGAGAATTTGTCATCACCTACTTCATGAAGATTTCCGAATTGAGAGATCAGCTCTCTACCATTGGTCATATTGTTGATGACAAGGATTTGACCATGTTGGCTCTTAATGGTCTTCCTTCATCTTGGGAGTCTTACATTCAAGGAATCAGTGCAAGATCGAAACTTCCCAAGTTTGATCGGTTAAGGGCCGACTGCATTCAAGAGGAATCGAGATAATGGGTCAGATGGTGCTCCTGCATTCAAGAAGAAGTGGGACCTCTCTCGTGTTCAATGCTTTAGATGTGACAAATTTGGTCACTATGCGAAGGATTGCCCTACCAGGCCTAATCAGCATGCTTCATTTGCGGATGTGATTGAGATCTCTCCCCAAAATGATTCTAGTGAATTTCTACTCTAGTCATGTGCCTATGTTCAAGTTGTAAAGATTGTGTACTGATCTAAGCGCAAGAGCAGCGTATCGTACAATGTCCACCCTTCAGAATATTTAAGAGATAAGTAATCTTTGTTTTGATTGTAATTACCATTCTAGGCTAAAATTCAGTTTGCTGAGTGGTGCAAATTTGACATTATTTACTTAGGATTATGTGTGACCAGTAAATAGTGATCACTGTGATAAGATTCTTTAGATTTATTCATTACAAGTTGTATCATGCTAATTTGTGAAGATTGTCTTTTGAGATTAGCTCTTCCAAGAAATTGAAAGAAAGACATGTCATAATTGATGAATTAATTATCTATTACTCGGGAGATTTTGAAGTATTGCATGGTTGAATAATGTTCATGAATTGTTTTGTAGCTACTAATTCATGCTATTGAGATAGTCAATCATGTATGCTCCTAGTTATGGTACGTCTATTTGAAACACTAGAGTTCCATGAACTATCAGTAATCTCTTCTTAATGCTTTCAGGATAAATCAAGAAGCATAAGAGATTGCTTTCAAGAAGAGCTTGATGCATCCTATACGTTGAAGGATGGAGACTCTACTTGTAGCTATGAGACTAAGAGATTAGCTGAAGACATCTTTTAGAAGAGGAAGAATTAACCTTAAGAGGGAGTTCTATGACTCACTAAGAATAAGTAAGGGTTGCAGTGTTGCAAGGCCAGATGCTAAATTGTTGGAGTACCTCTTCAATAGTTGGGTTCTGAATTGCTCAAGTCAAGTCAACCTAGATTGGTAGCTCCGCAAACCTATTCATAATAGAGTGATTTGGGATGCAGTCGAAGAGGACAACCCTGAATCTCTACAGAGTTGTGCGTTGGAAACCATTTCTCTAAGGCAAGCGTTGCAAGCAATGAGGTCAAGTGGTTGATGCATGTGATTGAAGATTCAGAGGGAGCCTACTGAACCTAAAGAAGATGGTTATGTTGCTCTAGATGTTGGTTCAGTTGAGGTCTGCAATAATATCCTGGTATAGCTGGAAGCAAGTCTTTTGTGGCACTGAGTACTGCAGAGGCCAAGTACATTACAGCTTGTGTGGTAGCTCGAGAAGCAGTATGGCTTCGAAAGCTCCTTGCAGGATTGGTTGAACAAGCATTGAAGCCAATTGTCATCCTTTGTGTTAATCAAAGCCTTGAGAAGCTTTCTGTCTTTCCATGGGTTTCATGATAAAACTAAGCATACCACTATATCAGAGATATGGTATCGAGGAAAGATATTCAATTGAGGTATATCAGCACTGATGAGCAGATGGCAGTCATTCTCATCAAGCATCTCCTTTAGGATAATGGTTGTGTACCTTCGAGACAAGCTTGATATGGTGGAGAATGAAGCCCTAGCTGAGAGGGAGTCTCAATATCAGTGATCTTCAGAATTGTTAATGCATTTCTCTATTGAGAGAGATTTGAGGTGCAAGCCCTTGATAATGCATTTCTCTTTGAGATTTAAGGTGAAAGCCCTTGTTTCCACCCTCTGGGAGAGCCATGGTGGATGTCATGTGTGTGACTCCATGACAGCATCACGTGAGGGAGTCTGTGATGATTTACTTGTACTTGTGTTTCACCCTCTGGGGGAGCCATGGTGAAAGTCACGTTGAGGTGACAACATCACATTGAGTGATGAGCACTTGTACATACCATCTATGGAGGTAGCCATGATGGTTGATATCACGATGAGGTGATATCCGATATCACGATGAGGTGTAATGTCCCCTTTTTCATGAGCATCAGAGTTGGGGATTAGCCTATTTTCCTAACCCTCGTAGGCTAATAGTTCTGGATAGAGGGTTTCGTGGATGGGCACTTGGTCGTCAATTTGCAGTGTGGATCTCCGGTGTATGGTGGCAAGGTGAATTGTGGCGTTTGGCATGATACTTGTGCTTAAATTTATGATACTCACCTGTAATTTTACCATCCTCGGCATAGGGACCATGTGTCTTCAAAAGGAAGGGGTCACTTTATATTTTGCAGTTACTATTCATTCATAAAGTGAAAAAAAGAAATAACTTAAGTGAATAGGGCTCATTTTAATGAATAGTGTTTTCAATGTGAAATTATAAATATCAAGAGAAAAAGTTCGACCCTCTTCATGAATGGATGATTTTGCTTGATGAAACTTGGGAGTGTTGCTTTGGAGGAAGAAGGAGGCTAGGGTTTCCTGATTTCTTGTAGTGGGTAAGCCTGGTGGGGCTTTGTTCTTCGAATTTGAACTGCTTGAGGGTGTGAAACACCACCTTAAGGTTGCTGGTCAGTTCTTGGTGGCTTCATTTTGGAGACACAAGTTGTTGTTTGCAATTATTTCGAGCATATTTTTGAGTGGTTTTGACTGCCATAGTCTTCAATCACGTTAGTACGAGAGCTGCTCGTTTTTCGTGGAGTTTTGGAGCTGTTTTGGAAAGCTACAGCCAGCTGCACTTTTATGAAGGTTTGTATCAGCCAAAGGAAACAAGACGCCTCTCCTTGGTGGCTGCTATCTTTCCTAAAGGGGGCGCCCTTATCCTAAAAGTCATCCCATGCTGGTTTTTGGTGGGAGAAGTTCGTTATTCGAGAGTTGTGTGCACTTCTTTGGGGGGCGGGTACTGTAGCAAGTCACTATTCACAGTGCTTGTATGGCTGTAAGTAAAAATTATGGAATAAGATGTATCTTTTAAAATCTGATGTAAGCCAACTATTTTATGTGATCCATTATGTAATGAAGAAAG
The DNA here is from genome assembly GCA_007115665.2 of Sequoiadendron giganteum. Classification (NCBI taxonomy): domain Eukaryota; kingdom Viridiplantae; phylum Streptophyta; class Pinopsida; order Cupressales; family Cupressaceae; genus Sequoiadendron; species Sequoiadendron giganteum. The sequence continues at coordinate 48,796,082 of CM021106.1, forward strand.
GATCTTTGGCTCTTGAATTGAGTAATTACTTGAGTTATTTTCAGTAGATTAGGTTATTAGAAGTTTTACATTGTTTGCATATGCTTCGTGGTACCATTTTAACATTATTGGCAAACAAACTCGAAAACAAGAAGGAAGAAATTAAACTAAAACAAAATCAGACCTACGAACTCGGTGAGAAACAGATCAGCAGAGTGTTGGTACACTACATGAAGTGATATCTTATTTGCTTTCGCAATGAGGTGATAAGCTCTTTATCACAATGAGGTGATATGCTTTGTGTAGCTCAAAGTATCATCCCTAGCTGAGAGGGAGTGTTGATGTTATTAGCAGCTTCGGGCTGCTTCTTCCAACTTACACAATTCGAGAATAGGCATAAATTAAATGATAGCCTTTCGGCTATTTAATTTATATTGTCATGATTTAATTATCATGAGGGCCGACCCTCTTTAGGTTCTCATATTTTGTCTTGTATTGGGCCGACCCCCTTTGGCATTTATTATATTTATTTATTCTCTCTAAGAGAGCCGACCTAATTGAAGAGGTGTCTCATTTGTATATATACAAGGTCACATTTGTACATTTGATCATTCAAGTTCATCCATCATATTCGCAGCTCTAGAAGAAGTTTGCACTTGTGTAGCAGCAGTCCGATTTCAAGGAAGAACACATTCATTTGTATCTTTTGCATGTAGGAGAGGTGCGACTGTTTATTGTATCAAATTCGGCCATTGCTGAGCCTGAGTTGTAAGCAGATTTCTGCTCTTATTCCTATATTATATAAGAGAATTATTTGTTGGGTTTTTCTCCCTCAGGAGGAGGGTTTTCCTAGGGTATCTTGCTGTGTTTATTGTCTTATGTGTTGCAATATTCTGAGTGCTTTCAATTATATTATCTGATCTATAAAACACTAACAAATGTTTGAGTTATAGGAGACTCTATAGTTGAAGATGGTTAATTCAAGTGGAGTAGATGGCCTATTGCAAATTAATTTGTTTGACTCTCTCACGAGAACTCTCAATTCAACTCTAATGTTATGTATTAAAGATCTATAATATATATGATGAATGTCTTATCAATGTTATCATATAAATCTTTGAAATTTTCACTATATTTAATATAGCCATCCCTTGTTGTCCCCTGAAATGACCTCAAAAAATCCATCCCAAAAACAGGTCCCCCTGTCCCCATCCTAGAAACTTGGTGGAACATAGTATTTTTCCAACTGCCAAGAAACACAAAACTTTAAATCATGTTTTCATGTTTACGTCGAAGGCGTTACCTATTTGAAGAAGACCGAGCTGAGATGTGTGATCAATCACTAGTATCGTCTGCCGTACCATGCAAGACGATTGAACTTGTTTCGTCCGTTGATTGCCAAATTGAAAAAAATGAGGCAATTCTCTGGTTTTCTCTTTCATATTTTAAACAATTTCATAGATACGATCATACGATTACAGACCTTGGCTTGGGCTACTGATGAGATTTAAAAAATACAGTGAGAGATCTCATATTCTTGCTATTAAATCATGTTTGTGTTGGAGAAGGGTCTCTTTCATCTTTTAAACAGTTTCATATCCTGGGTGAACTCAATGCAATAAACTGCCATTTATAGCTTTGTAACGAGTTGTGGAATGAGCTTTCAACCACATCGCTCAGCTCTATACCTCCCAATCACTATAGTTGTTTAGGGTCCAACCTGCCGAAGGAATAATATTTCCAGCAGAACTGGTGACAAATCTTGCATTTTGAAGGCACTTGCACTTTAGCTTCGGTTGACTCCTCCAGTTGCAACGACAATTAGGATCAAGGGTTGTTAAATCCCTCTCCGAAATCACCATCTCTTCTGGTTCTATATACCTTGGCTTGGGTTGCCGATGAGATTGAGAGAATACAGCTGAGAGATTTCATATTCCTTCTATTAAATCCTATCTATGTTGGAGAAGGGTTGGTGAATTCCAAAAACACTCTGGTGCCATCCAAGCCAAAAGATATATATGCTTTGCAAGTGTTCCTTTTTATGGCATGATGCACTTAATTATTGGGCAGCGGTATCATCATGCTGGCACTGCTCTTACCAATCGACACCAATCAGGGAAAAATGTGGTCTCTTATTCTAAGAATATTATAAAATACTCAAGCTAACAAGTTGCATTTCTTATTCTCACTTTTCAGTAGGATTACTTAAGCTGAAAACAATTAAAGAGGCTAATCCACACTTGTTTAATCAAGACTCACATTTCATTATGGAACACTCTGCTACAACTGTATGCCAAAAAACGGTAAATTGGTTGAAGCATGCCAAGTGTTTGACCAAATGCCGGATTGAAATGCAGTCTCATGGAATCTCATTATTGCAGACCATGTTCAGCATGAGTATAATGATAAAGCTTTGAAAGTCCTTGTACAAATACAAAGAGCCGATGTTAAACCTAATGGGCTTACATTTTCAAGTGTTCTTTGAGGGGAAAGCAAATCCACGCTGTTATCAGTTTGCATGTATTTATTAGGTTTTCATACGTTAAATGCCGACAAGTAGATGATGCACAACAAATGTTCGACAAAATCCCTCAATGGAGTGGGGTTTCATGGAATGCATTGCTTCCTGGATATGCTCACAGTGGGTATGGTGAGCAAGCACTGAAACTTTTTTGTCATATGCAGGAGGAAAGAATGAAATCAACCGAATTCATTTTTTCCATTATACTAATGGCATGTTCTGCTATAGAAGCTCATGAAGAGGGAAAACAACTCCATGCTATTGTTATAAAATCTGGAATTGAGTCAAATGTTTTTGTAGGTAGTACTCCGATTGACCTTTATAGTAAATGCTCAAGTATTTTGGATGCACACTGTTTGTTTGAGAGAATCTCTGAGCGGAATGTGGTCTCATGGACTGGGATGATTGCTGCATATGCTCAACACCAATGCATTAAAGAGGTTTTGCTACTTCTTAAACAAATGCAATTAGCACACGTGAAGCTAAACCAATTCACAATTGACAGTGTCCTCAGTGCATGCGCCAGCCCAGAAGCTTTGGATCCAGGAAAGCAGGTTCATGCACTGAGCTGGATTCCAATCAGATATATCTCCCTCTCCTTCTCTTCATATCCTTCCCGTCTCTCTCTCTCTCTCTCTCTCAGATAACATGATCCTAATGGTAATGGATTCTGGTTATCTTCTTGATTCAAAGGTTTTGTTTAGTCACATTTTGATCCATGTGAGTGGATATAGTTTATTTGAAGCTATCACTTTTCCATTGCAACATTTCTTGCACAAACAACATTATTTTTATTTGCTAGATGTCCAACCAATTGACCTCAAGTATTGCACAAATGTATGCAAAAAATAGAACATTTTTTTTTAATTAACTTTCCAGACCCCTTCAGCGTACCCATTGCACACCAAAGTGCGATTACTAGTTTAGCTTCTAGAAGAACTATGCAAAAGTGTTCACTGAGACTGTCCTAAGCTGTGCCATGTTTCTGTAATAAAATCTTTGAAGTAGGGTGCTATAAAATCTTTGAAGTGCGGTGCACTTTAACTTTTTAGTCCCTGATTAAAGATGGTGTGTTTTTTAGGTGTGATCTTTGAGTCAAAGTGTTTTCAATTTTCTCTAGACTATTGTCCCATCAGATACAAAAGCAAAAACACACTAAAGAATATTAAACCTCTATTATATAGAAGTTCATAATTCTTAACCTTTTGGTAAGTTTGTAAGGAGTCAAGATACCACAACATAATCCACGCCCGTTAGTTCAGAAGGGTTAGTCGCTCTGCACTACAATACATGCAGTGGCTGTTATTTCAGATTTTGACCTTCGATCTTGTGTTTCTAATTTGCAACCAATAGAAAAAGATATGAAACAGAAAATCTAACTCAAGAACTCGGATCTAATTATATCAAGTTTTACTTTATTTTTGCAAGATCTTTAGATAGCTGGTGGATCTTGATCTTGCTAAAGCTGAAGCAAAGCAAAACATTCAAGGATTATTCTGAAATGGACCTTTGTAGTATCTAACAACATTACACATGAAAAAAAAACTTTCCAATCAATTTGAGCTCCATAAAACCTGTTTTTCCAGACTTATATCTGTTGCCATTTCATTTGACGTAGTGAAAAAATACAAAGCACTTCTAAATTAATGAGACAGCGCATACTAGCATTTGGAAGCTTACAAGTTTTCCGACATTATCAGGGCTAGCATAAAGCTTCTGATTCTAATTGTCTGAAACACAATTTAATATCATGCGCTCATAAAAACAATTCACAATCACAACCTTGAAATGACAATGACAGTAAACATGAGAGAAAGACTCAATACCTATCCACGTTGCAGAAACAGCAGAGCCAGCAATGACAAGATCTGACTTCATGGCTTCCCTGTAACTTTGGACTGATTTGTCTTTCAACAACTTTATACCTCGCCTGTTAAGCTCCCCTATAAGACCACCTTTCCTGCTCAATGCTATCACAGACACCCTCCCTCCACAGCTCAAAATTTCTGCCGCAAGTTCCATCATAGCAAGGGGAGCACCTGTCATCGAGAGTTCATGGAACACCAGAATGAATGATCTTCCCCTTACAATATTTGCAAATAAGCCTTTTCTATTACATGTGCCGTAGCGTTTCCCTGAGTTCCATCCCAAAACTTCGTTTTCCATTTTATCAAAAGGCCCAACAAGAAGGCCAAAAGAAGTATTTCTTTGGACTTTCACATCCATGCGCTCTGTTCCACTTATAATATTCATCGGTGTTGTATTATTTCCTTCAACACCTATTGCATCATTGACTTCAGGATTATTTGTATTGCGAGTGCTCTCTGTTACCACATTCTCTTGAGAACTACGATTTGGAGGGGATTCTGCACCACCCTTATAACCATGGACTTGATTAATTAAAGAACCAGAACTGTTTCCTAAAGTTTGGCTGCTCTTCCATTGCAAATCATTTCCTAGTTTTTCTTGTTCTAGCCCTCGCTTCCCCTCCCAAAACCATTTTTTCAGCCTCACTGGAGACTGACGCCCTATCTCAGGCTTCTTAAACACATTATTTACTTGTTCTTTTCCTGAAGTATTAGATTGAAAAACTGATATCTGATCTTTTATTTCATCTGATATCTTAAACCCCTGATCTTCAACCGAAACATGGCTTCTCAAATCCTGATCAACTTCAATTCTGGATCCAAACGCAGTAAGCCCGTGGTTATCGTCATTGACTCCACTGTGAGCCCATTTTGACTGAACATGAAAACCCAAGTAGCTCCATATCCCAATCACCGCCAACCATGGCAGCAGACGCTGCCCTCGCAACCACTGTAAAGGACTTAAATATATCCTAACATCTTTCCTTGGAGTCCTGCTGGACTGAGACCTCCGGTAGGACGGAGAGCTCCGAGGAGTCAACCTCCCTGATAATGTTGCCTTCAAACTGCCACTGCTCCTCAACGATGGAGGCCTCACTACATGTCCTAGTAGATCACCCTGATTTACATGGTCCCCCATTTCCCCTCACCCTCCAGCTTTCACTCCATCAAAAATCTTAACTGATATCAAAGAATCATAGCTGCCTGAAATTTTTTCCTCCACTCTCATTAATTATTCTCAACATCTATTCAAAATCCTTTACTAGCCATTTCTTTATAAAAATTTGCAAATGTGCGTGAGCCAATGAATCAATCACTATAATACAAATCTTATTTAGCTAATTTCCTTGAAATGTTCAGCCTAAAGGCGAAATGCTAAAACAAACGCTTACAGATTCGCCTTTAAAACCCATCTTTAAGACTGACTAATAAATGCTCTACTCCAGTATCTGCCTCGACCGTTACAAATATAAATAAACCGTTGCCTCAAAAAGCAGAAGAAATCTTCGCCTCAAAGTATACACAGCTTATTCAAATTTTCGGCTCAAACTGTAGAGGTACATTATTTATACTTAAACTGGCAAATTTTCTAGCTCAAACTGATAAATCTCACTCTATTGACCAAATAAACCTATGGAAGAACGTCAAAAATAATTAATTATTTGAAAATGGCGGGCATTCTGCTAACTTGGTCAATGGTACTGATAAATCATGTGTTTTGCAGCGTTTCACGGCAACTGAGAATATACAGATATCCAAATGTAGAAGCAAATACCTACAAGTAGATGCACACTTTTGTATCTATTTGTCCCTCCATGATTCCTGTGCTACGGAAGCTGAATCTGCATCTGCAAAAAGTGTGAAGAAAAGATATCAGGCCACCTCTTTTAGGCGGGCTTTTTCTGTAAAGTGGCGATTGGATGCATCGAGCTTTTTCTACTCCCCAACTCTCTGCATTAACTTGGTTTAAACCCATACGTTAGTTTGGCTATTTTTACTTGTTTCCGTCTTGGTATATTAAATGCTTCTGTTTTTTTGTTTTTTTTCCTTGTGGATAATATAATAGCAACGTCTATCCAACATTTCTAGATGCTTTTCAGAAGGTAATAATTAAATATTCTTAATGAATCAACGATAAAATGGAATTAAAATAGATTAATCAAATTTATTAATTTATATTTAAAAAATATATATTTCAAAATAATAATATTATTTCATCTATCAGCTATCATTTTATTAAATAATAGTTGTTAATAGTCTTATTAGTATGATGTAAGTTGTATTTATGGAATCTTTTTAATTATTTATTTTCATTATAAAACAATTAATAGTGGAATCAATTATTTCGGTACCATTTTTAACTTATTGATTGATCCTTTTCATAAAAACATTGTTTTGTCTTTAATAGATTGTGGGTCAATATTATAAAATGTAGTTTTTTATTTATTATATTAGAGACAATTTTATTTTTTGGGAATGCAATTTTTTTATTATATTATAGTTAATTTAATCTATTAGTTTAAAGACATAAGATTGAGAAATCATGAGAATTTGTAAAATATTTTGAAAATTAAATAATAAGAAAAACAATATTTAATAAAAGACAATGAGTAATTATTTGTTTATCTATTTTGTATCTATTTGTTTCATAGATTACTCAAGATTTCCTATATTTGTGCAAATTCTAATGTCTTTCATCAATATTAAGTTAAAATGCATTCATATTCAAATGTAATAATTAAATTGCTTCATATTTAGAGCTCTAATTCTTATTTAATATTGTTTTGCTTTGCTTTGATTAACATCTACAACATAGTTCTATTTTTTATTGAATTAGGTTGTTTTAGTTTAACTTTTATACATCATTTAGAAGCAAAACTTTGAAAGCAGTTCAATAATTTTATCTCTAGTATGTCAAATAATTTCATAAAATTTCATTGTCTTATTGGTATTGACAAATTATTTATTCTAACAATATTATTGTATGTCAAATAATTTCATTATCTTACTAGTATTGACAAATTATTTGTTCTAACAACATTATTATAAACCAACTAAAATATTACAATACATCACTTGTTAATTAATTAAAATTCAAAGGAGGATAAGGGTATTTATTAATGTAATTGGAGCATTTTCCAAAATCTAAGAGTAGTGGTTATTAGGGCTTTGTTAGCTTTCCCAAAGTATTTTAGAAACATAAATATGTATTTTTATTATATGGTTGCCTATTCCATTGTTGCTACTCACATTCATGAGGTTGTTATAGAATTTGCATTTGTTGTTTCAAGAAAATGGTTATTTATAGAAGAGTAAGGGTGAAAAACTCTTTCTTTTTCTTTTTTTATTTAGTTTCATGTTTTATTTTGGATAATATTTTAATGTGTGTATAATTATAAATGGTGCATTTTAGTATTTAGTCTAATTCGTGTATTTAACTTTGCTTGCATTTAGCATTATGCGTATTAGTTATCACATTATTTATGTGTACATAGTTCTAGTTCAATTAGTTTATTTGTCATATTATAATCAATAATCCAATCCTTATCCATAATATAATATTATTGGGCATAGATTCAACCTAGCTATCTAATATTTATAGATGCAACCCCATTCTTGTAGCCAAAATATTTATCCTTTCAATTGCAAAAATTAAAATACAAAATTTAGTCAAGTAGCCCCGTCTTACGCTTTAGTCTCAAGCTAAATTTGCATAAATCTTCATTATTTAGTGTTATGTTTATATATAAAAAGACATTCATTTGCAATCATTTTGATCATGGCATGTGTTATGTTTATATATAAAAATACATTCATTTGCACTCATTTTGATCATGGCATGACATCAAAATATTGTGGAATCTACTCAATTATGTAGGCATTCATATCAATCAAGGAATCTAGCATATCTAATCGCATGCATCGTAGTGCATTTCAATCACCTAACAATCATTCTAGAATTTATGTGCATATTTGGAACTTAGCTTCTATTAATAAAATATCATGATCTTGACAAAAAACCACAAATTTGTGACATAAAATAACATTATCTAACAATCTTCTTCTCAAAGAATCCATAAGGCAGAATCCAAAGAGCATCACAAGTCAAGCATGCAAGCATAGAGTTAGTTTGCATCTACAAACTAGAACCAAAACAATGAAGATGACCTAGCATAAAATAAGGAAGAATATTCTTATTCTCATCCATACACAACATTATCTTGCACATTTCCAAATTCTAAACCACATCAACTTCGTTATCTTCATCAATTAGCCCTCTTGATCTTCAATTATAGAGCTAAGTATCTCTCCCTCTGTTAATTAGTATTTATGGCATGATTGTGCTTATTATCTAATATTGTCTAATATGATACATTATGTTCCACTCCATCTACACTTCATATTCAATCATTAGGTTAATTTATACTTAATTATGTTTATTTACATAATCAACTTAAGTAACCATCATTTTTCTATTTCATTTTGATGAACATAACAAATGTACTAAACCTTAAACTCTAATTAGGTTTTATCTATAGTTTAATTCAAATATTTTGATCTTTCAAATCAAAATTTTATTGATCTTTAGTGCTTCATTAATTTATCTTTTTCTAGAGTTTGGGGATTGAAATTATTGCCTATTTGTGTACCTACCAATAACTTACCCTAGGTTTTTCATCTTTAGAATGTATTCAAATATTATTTGTTTGATATTCTAATCCCATTCATATTATTATTTATTCCAAAGGATTCATGTAATTATCATGTTCTATTGAGGAGAAACCTTCATTTAAACCCTAATATAGACACACATTCCAATGATCGTGGCATATTTAATAATGGTTAGATTGAGATAAATATAGAGGATAATTTTGATCATGAGGTACATAAAAAATAATACTTTGCTACATAACTTGCTAGTTTGGGTAATGCAATGGATCTTAAGAATAGACTAGATAACTTCATGTATTATTTGAAAATCATGTGTAGACACCTAAATTTGACCGCTTGTGTTTGGTCAAATTTATCCTTATTTCATCCAAATCCCTTCCTAGTCACATTAATTAAATAATATTGTATTTATTTAATTAACACCATTCATTTCCCTGAAGTCTTCTAAATTCCTAGGGTATTTAATTAATTAATTAATTACTTTACCTTTTATCCCTTCTTCTTTAAATTAAATAAGTACTCATGTTTATTTAATTTAATCATTTATCCTCCCACATGAATTAAATTAAATATTTAATTCTTCCCCATTTCTCTCTCCTTGTCACATCCTCCATAATTTTTTCATTGTCCCTAATCTTGGTCTTAATCCCTTCATTAGGGATGTGCACACACTTAATCCCTAATTAAGAGGTGTCACATCCTCCAAATTTTACAATTTTCCTTCTAATCATTTTCATTAGCCTAATCCCCCACCTAATTACCCCCCTTAATTACTTGCACATTCTTAATCCCTTGATTAAAAGAGGGATAATTACCTTACCATTTACGGCCTCCTATCTTGTCATATCATCCTTAAATGCATTCTCCTTTTGGATAAGTAACCCCACATGGGTTACTTATCCAAAAGTACACAAAAGGAATTTAAAATTCCTTTTTATTCCTCATTTCCAATTATTATTGAAGATTGGACAAGAAAGCCCTTTATGAGGGAGATCTTGTCCATCTCCCAAAGTACTTTCAAAGTACCAATCCTTCTCTCAAGGCCTCACATGGTGACACTTGTCACCATATTAGGCCTTGAGAGTCAACTCTCCCTCTTTCTTCTCTCATGGTGACACTTGTCACCACCCCATGATTTGAGATATCTCAAGACATCTCAACCCTTGATTTCCATCTTTCAATCTCAACCCTTGATTCACTTCATCCTCTCTCAAAACACTAGAACACTTAATCATTTTACATGACACACATATTTGAGCAATCCAATACGGTTATCCTAACAAGATTATATTGAGCACACATCACAATCATCATCACAGGGGTAATCTATGCATCGAGCTCATTGTCATACTATAATTTCATTGAATTTGGAGAAGGTATGAGTTCTAGGCCCTTGTCTTGATTGTTTCCTTTATTTTGTGTTTTGTTAGGTTTTAGCATTGCATTTCGTTTTATTTAAAAGCATAAAATCACTACACATTCTAGCACGCCCAATGGGACCCATTTTATAGGTCTACTAATATTTTTCCTAGGATTTGTATGAGTTTTTGGTTGCAGGTTCCTTGTATAGAGGCGGATATGCTCTGTATGCCCCAATGTGCCCCCTAAATACATATTGTGTTGCTTCAAAGAACTAATTCTGCTCAAATCAAATTTTATTTTATTTTTTTCCTAATGCCCCACTGTGCCCCAGTAGATGAAGAAATGTTGGTATGTTGCCCCCTCAAGAGATCGAGCAGAAAAACTAATTTTCAGATTGAGATCGCAATAAAGGTGTGAGAGTGGTTCTACTAAATAAAGGACAAAAAATTAGTTGTAGGAAGCTCAAATGTTTAATGCAAACAAATTTAATGACATATACACACTCATTGACTATGGATAACCTCATGTATCTTTTGATATATATCACACATATTTGATACTTGGATAGAAATATTAGTAAGAATAGAAGAATGGGATAGAATGAGATGATTATATAGAATGATATGAATGGAGTAAAATAAGAATGAATAAGATTATGATGTTGATCAGAATACCAATAAACCTATGATTATTCAAGATTTTATTGGATATGTGATGAGATAGGATAGATGTTTTTTTTGCTTTTAGATAATGTTTTTCATCATAGAAATCTTTATTTGATGTAGCGAGTAGACACAATGCACCAAGGTATGAAGAACCAGGGTGGCTTTGTATCTATTGCATGGACTTTGACTCTGCCAACAAATAGGAGTATTCTTATTCATACTTGGTATACAAAATTTTTGTGTGATCATGTGACAGAATGAACCATCAAAATAAGGAGACCAATACACAAAAGGTATGAAGAACCTAATATGCACTAGACATTGTGGTACTTGAGACCATCCCTACACCCACAAGGCAAGTATTTTCCAAGGTCGTATCACAAGAACATCCAAAAAGCATAGCATATGGAATCAATGATTGATGCCCCATTCCTTCCTCTCTAAATCCTATTTAGATATCATTGAGAGATCATTGGAATAGGCCAATAAGATAAATCAAAAGAAAATATCAAAATGAGCATGTCAATGTCGTCATATCTCTTCTCAAAGGTGTTGTTTGGGTTGATATCCAACATGATGTCTATTGTAGGAAAGATCTATCTTCAAGGCATACATTGGATGAGGATTGGTTGTAGATGTTTGATAAACTGTTGATATGATGGTTAACTAACATGTTTGATAATGATCAAGACTCATGATTTTGAGTTTAAGGTTTGTGTTTTAGATAATTGTTGCAATTGTTTTTGTTTGTGTTATCAAAGGTGAAGGCATTGAAAATATTATTATGGATGATGGGTTTATTGCAAGTGAGAGTGAAATGGGACAGGTGATTTTGTTTTCAATTTTTCTCAATGTTTTTGACTTTTTGAATTATTTTAAGGTTGTTTTAGGATTTTTTACGTTTTCGAAATTTATTTTTGGTTTTCAAGTATCTAAATGTTTTTGAAGATTTCAGATTATTGGATGTTTTTAAAGTTTTATGGTTATTTGGATGTTTTAGAAGTTTTGAAATGTTTTAACAAGACCTAAAGGACTGACCTATGCCTCGAGGGCTCATCAAATATGGCCTTACCTATGTAATTGTGTAGAGGCATCATAGTTCGATTATTGAACTTGGATAATATTTTTAGGAGATTTCGATGTTTTATGAATATTTTTTAATTTTGAAAATGTTTAAATATATTTGGATTTTGAAATTTTTTTGGATATTTTTGGATTTTGATGATGTTTTGGATGTTTTGGATTTTCCAAATGATACGTAGATCACGATGTCGAGATCACATTGTGAGATATTAAACATGGATCAAGATTTATTCAAAATCATGATGCAAGTATATGCCCCTAGTGTCTAGCATTATGTGGGTTTCCATGAACGAATGTATAAATCGGGAGGACAAATGGATTAGTATGCGACAAATGTAAAGAATAATCTTGTAATAAGATAATCAAGATAGTGCTAGATATAAGCCATGAGACTGCATAAGTTCATCGTTAATGACCATGCTAATACTTTTCCATAAGTAAGGTTAAAGTGTACCCCAAACCGTTATCAAGATCAAGATAATTTCACACATTTGGATGAAGATGAATCAGATGGATTATGATGGAGGGAATGCTAAATTTATTATGGAGGGGATGAGATGCTTCCACTTGAAATGGTGCATGTAGATGTTCGATTCTACTCATGATGTTTGTTTGCTATGATTTCATCATGGTACTTGCCAAAGCGCCACCAAAGTGGTTTTCACCAGAGAATGAATTTTATTCTTCACTATTTTCTTCATTTTTTTATTTTTTGTGATTTTTGACTTTTTAGGATTTTTGAATTTTTATGCCAGACCACCTCGTGGTGCTAATGTAGACAATACTACTGTCATGATATGCCAATGGTATCTTTCTTGTAGTAGTTACTTTGCCAAGATACGAATGTTTATATATAACCCCTAACTATTCAAATCTTCTTTGTTGATACCAGAGTGAACCTCACCCAGGTGTGCACATCACAATAAAGTTCCCTTAGAGTCCTTATGATAAAGAGTTGTTGCTAAGACACAATCAATGCGAGATTTAGATATCAATAATTTCAAAATGGTGGAATGCGATGATGAATATGAGATGTAAATGGGTTGGTTGATAGTTTGGAATCTTTGATTCAGTAAACTTGAGATGATGAGCAATGAAGGGTGGATATGGAATTTCAAGTGGAGTCAGAACCAACCTCTTGATATACTTTGTATGTCACTCTTGAAGATTTCTTTTGCATCAGTGGACATCTTTGATGGATGAAATTCCCTTTTATTTTTATTTTTCCCCATACTTTCTTTGACTAATGGAGTTTGATAGGATTGTTTTCTTTCTTTTTCTTTGGAATCCATTTGAATTTTATTTGTCCATTTTGATTTTTTGATTCTTTTGCTTCGATGACTTGCTCTTTTCTTCGATATAGATTTTTCTCTTGTTGTTGGTCCCAATTGGTGTGAGGATGACAATTCATGACATGGCTAGTTGAAGTGTTGGTAGCGGTTTTATCATAAGAAATATTCATGCTCCCCATATTGATGTTTGCATTAGATAGAGTTGCCCCCGGTATTATGGAGGTATCACTATCATGTTTGGATTTTTTTATTACTGAATAACCAGACCTCGTCGCTTAGGATTGTCAATTATCTACACTTTTTCTAAGATAACCTATTCATGATGACAAGTTTTGTTTGCAACAAAATATGATTTATCTTGGAAACAAGGTGCCAATCCTTCTCTTCTCTATTGTGGATCTTCAAAGGTGATAGTTTCTTCATTGGCAAGATAGCTTGCTCTGAAAAATGTAAGTGATCCAGGTTTAAATGGGTCTTAGGTTCTTCAATATGTTGGATATCTTCATGCTCAATGTCTTCAATCTAAGTTAGAGATGTGTCAGATTCTTATTGTTCTTCAAGATATGTCGATGATTCATAGTCAATGCAAAAAACATCTTCACGACCAACTTCTGAAATGTTACTATGACGTTCTATGGATTCTATTATACCTTGATCATTTGTAAGGATGTTAAGAGTAGGAGACCCTTGTTCATTGGTAATGATGTCAAGAGTAGGAGACTCTTGTTTTAGAAGATCATCTATGTGTCCCATGGAAGTATGTGTCTCATGGGTAGATGTAGGAGTTCTTGGTGTATAGATATGGTCTTCTTTTGGAAAACTTTATATGGCTTGGAAGATACTCTTTAAGTCATTGTAGTATTTTGGTGATATGGATTCTTGATCTTGACTTAGTTCAGAGTTATCTTTGTCAATAGATTGAAAAAGAATCGTCAAATCATGATAGTATGTAGGAGATATGGATTCTTTATCTTGACTTAGTTTGAAGCTATCTTTTGTATGCTTTGGATTATGTTCTTGATGTGGATTGATTTCAAAAAATGAATTATTTTCAAATGATTCTTGGATTTCTTCGACATGCCGACATGTGGGTGATAGCTCTTGGCTTAGATCCTTCATTGGTTATGAGTATTGGATTAAGTGTCTCTTGATCATCAATTGGGTTTTAATCAAGTGCAGGATTAATGATTTCTTCAATATTTACAACCACGAGGTCAAGTGATGTTAATATGTCTTGAAATGGGTCATTGTTAGACATTGATGAAGGATGTTTATCATGCTTTGGAAAATATTCTTAATATATGTCAACTTTCTCATTGTGTGAAGTAGAAACATCATCAATGTGATTGTTTGTGGATGAATCTTGAAGGTTATCCTCAATAATGATTGCTTCTTGATCAATGAGGTTTTGTATGAGGTTATTGAATTTGATGTAATTTGATGTAATTTGATGTTTCATAACCTTTTATTATATGGTATTCATAACAAGCCTTGTTATCATACCATAAGGGTTTGATTTGAGGTTCATAATCACCTAGTGACTTTGGAAGATTGATGATATTAGAATGGACTAGCTTGTTTAACACCAATTTGATTGGCTCCTCCAAGGGAGTGTATTCATGTTTGGTGGTGTTGTTGGAGTGTAAGGCTTGTTGTTGTTGAGGTGATTGTTGATATTGTGTTTGAGGTTGTTGGAGTTGATATATAATGTTATGATGTTGTGAAGATGGAATTTATTGGTGTTGAGGATTTTGTAAAGTGTATTGATTTTATTGATGTATGCTAGGGACATTTGTGTGCATGCTTTGTGAAGGTAGCTTTATGAATGGATCCATCCCATAGTTCACCGTGTGTGGATTTGACATGTTTAGATTTGATATGTTCATGTTTTGTATGCTCATATTTGTTGGTATGTTCATGTTTGGGGTGTATTGATTTGGGGAAATGATATTGTGTTGGGGAAGACTCATTCTTTTATTGTTTGGTTGATAGACTTGTAAGTTTTAACATTGATTAAAATCTACCGTGTGACAAGATGTTCTGAAGTTTTGATCAGGGATACCCATTATTGTTATGCCATTTAAGCTAGTAGAATATGACAACCTTGTGTAGGGATTATATGGAAGCAAGTTTAGATAGTGGATTGAAATTGACATGTTTTGTTGATTTGAAGATTGAATTTGTAAAGACGCCTAAGTTGTTGTGAGTATGCTTTTGGTGTTGTCATTGATGTCAACAATTGCTAGTTTTGGTCATTGATATCAACTATATGGATATTATGTGTTGAAGTTATTGTAAATATGTTGGTTTTGTCATAGCTAGGGAGATTGTTGTCAAGAGCTTGTTATAATTTGATAAGAAGGTGTTATGGTGGTTTTTCATTAGTGTTTTCATTGATGTCTTGATGAATGAGAGTTGCAGTTGCAATAAGTTCATTTGGTTTCCAAGTGCTTTTGAGAAAATTTGAATAAAAGAGATTAAAGTGTGACAAAGTCATTTCTAGTGTTGTGCTTTGCATTTCTTCATGGTTAAATTTATGCTTGTGTGGTTTGGATATGTTGATCAAAGGTGTTATATCTAGAGTTACAAGTTCTAGATTGCATGACAAAAAAATATATGTTCACCAACATGTGTCTTTGTGAAGAAGATTGTCTGGGAGAAATGAGATTGCTCTGCATTTCTCTACATTGAATTTTCTTGTCTTGTGGATTTGGGGACATAATTATAATGTCTATATCTACTTTCACTTGAGGTTTCAGGTGTTGAAGTATTCCACGAAGTTGGTTAGTGAGTTGGATGTCTATGCCAATGTGTCTGGTTGCACATAATGGTGTTCTCAATTCTAGGTGGTTGTGGCAGAGTTGCAGAATATTTTGAGATGTTGTATGTATATTGTGGAGTGTTTTTATGTGGTCCGTGAATTTTTCTTTGAATTTGGTTAAGAATGAATTTAGTTGTTAAGGCACTAATACAAGTTTGGCGAACTTGGCGTCTTAGCACAAATTACAGAAGTGGTGTGTTGCTTGTGGAAGCGTTGAGAAGCGTGTTGATGTATATTTGGGTCCTAGTTAACCCTTGGTGTGGTCATCCTTCTTTCCATTGTGGAAGTGTTTGGTGTTGACCTATTTTGTAATTGCACATTTGAGGTGCATAGTCAACCTTGGAGAATGTTTTCAAGGTTGTGGATGGTATAAATGCAAGGTAGAGTGTTAGAGAATGGTGTGTGTGTGTGGTGTGTTGTGGTGTGAAATGTAGTCAAGTGTTGTGATGTGAGTGCAAGCTTTGACAACTAAGGCTACTAGAAGCAGTGAGTAGAAGATGTCAACATTTTTAGTGTACTCGAAGTTATTGAAGGTAGTAAGCTGAAGGTTGCAGATGGTTCAGAGTTGTTGTGGTGGATCTTCCTGTTGCTCTAAGATGGATTTCTCTTTGTAACAATCCTCTTTCTTTATTCTTTCTAATATGACAGTGAACCATTCTTTCTTTTGGGCAGTGAGCCTATAGATTATATTCGATGTTGCAATTCATTTATATAGTGAGCTAATCCTCATTGTGGTTTTTCCCTTCTTGGGTTTTCCAAATAAATCTGGTGTTTTTATGTATTTGATGTGTTTTCATTACTATTTCATATGTTTACATTTTGCTAATGCATGATAAGGGTTTAAAGGTTGATAAGGGTTTGAAAAGATATTTGAGGCTTTGAATGTTTTAAGTATACAACTGATTCACCCCCCTATCAATTTTCCTGTGCATCTAACATAGGTGACCTAGGATCAATGTTTGTATGATGAGTTGTTTGGATGAATGGGTGATGCAAAACCTTTAATTTGGATAAAGTTTAGACTAGATCTTTTGTTTAGGTATGTTTGAGGATGGTGATGAACTTACAAACTTTGGAAGTAGATTTATCACTCCAAAGTAGGTTTGTTGATGGTGATGAATTACATACTTTGGAAGTAGATTTATCACTCCAAAGCAGGTTTGTTCATAATGATGTTTACTAAACCAAATTCTCAAAAAATAGTTTGTTTTCAAGCTTGAAGCCAAACTAGGTGATAGGATGAAGATCTAAATCCAAATGATCTATGTCAAAATGTTAAGTTGTTGTTTGGAATGAAATGTTTTGATGGTGAAGATGGTTTTTTGTTTGTCAAGTTGATACTAATGATAACCTAGAAAGAGTTTTGACAAGCTCAAAATGATGATGAACACAAGTTTGTTTGTTTCTATTTTGATTGATACAACAGAACAAAACTCCGTTTTATATTAGCTTTAAGTGATCTAATGTTTATTGATCAAAATATAGATTTTGGAAATGTTCTTAAAGCTCTTTGTTTTTTGGTTTCAGGCAAAGTCATCGTTCTAGTTTGCATAGGCGTTAGCCTATCTACTACAAAGGTGTTGTAGTATCTACAAAAGCATTGATGTTTGACAGAAGTGTTAGACTATCAAAACAAAGGCATCTGTCTATCATTTTCCTTGACAAATGTGTTGAGATGTGCAAAGGTGTTGATATGCAAACAAAAGCGTCACTTTAAAAAACGAAAGCATCAGTTTCCACAATGGCATCACACTGTATGGACAAAGGTTTTGATCTATTAGAGGATCTTTGATGTACAGTTTGACCTAGGTGTTTGAAATTTTTGATCTGATAAAACATAATAAACAACATGTAAACTGACTCAATTATTATTTAGATGATTTTTTTGTGTTCTTCTTCCACAAGATCACACTAATTGGTATCACAAGGGTATCCATGATAAAAACATGTCATTTAACACAATGTTATTTATAGTGGTAGATCAGGATTATCTTCTTATGTCAGGCCCACATAATAAAATATGTTCCCTTGAATGGACAACTAGAGTATGCCAAGGTCATGTACCACCTCAACACCTCTTACCTTGGAAGGAAAAGTTCCTTGCAGGGGCTTAATGTCTCCTCAACAAGGGTTTTGGCACATAGCGAGTAACTTCACGTGATGATGCTATCATGTTGCACCAATATAAGTTGATGATCTACAAATAGCTCTTAGGCTTCTAATAACAAGGTCCATAGTGGAGGTACTCCATAAACACCAACACATGTACAAATGTGATATTAAAATATCATCTCCTTATGTCTAGAATCACTCATGACCACAAAGGAATGCCTAACATGTCATGATTGGATTGAGCTACAAATTTTGCTCTTTCCCCTTTATATAAATCATTGAAATAAATGTTCTTGAGATCAAATCCTAGGGTGATGAAGTCCCTAGGTAAGCCTCCTAACAATAAAGGAAGGATTAACATTGCTATTTCTCATCACCCAAGATCGCACTAGGTGCAAGGGGAGTGGATACGTAGACAACTCCTTTGATGTATAACAAGAACAAGTGCAAACTAGAGGTATTTATTGTCACCCAAGATCACATGAAGTGCAAGGGGAGTGGATACGTACACTCTAGCCTACCAATCATGAAAAACATGAAAAATGAGTTAATTTTAATTGTACCAGGGATTGAAATGTGTGATTTAATTTTAAAGCATTAGCTGAAAGCATAAAGATCGTATTGTTCAATTTTAAGCACCAAGGGAAAATGAAGATTGTCTTGTTCAATTTTAAATACCAATTTGAAGTGTGAAGATAGTGTTATTAAATTTTAGAGCACTAAAGTAAATACGAATTCAGTTTATGCGCCAAATTAAAGTGTGAAGATTGTGTTCAATTTTAGAGTAGTAAAGTAAATATGACTTCATTTTATGCACCAAATTTGAAATGTGAAGCTTAGATTATCTAGAACAAGACAAACATTAGAATCCTTTTCCAAATGCCACATGCTAAAAACTAGTTAGGTGAAATAAGGAAATAGAAAACTGTCAGGGTTAGCTAAAGATTAGAAATCAAAATTAGATTAAACCTTGAAAATTATCTCACTATTATACCTAATAAAAGCACTACACTATTGAACAAAGGTGTGAGACTATTAGACAAAAGTGTTGGACTATCAATCTACAAAAGTAGGATAGTCTTACAAAAGCATGACACTTTTTTGGACAAAAGCATGGCACTTTGGATAAAAGTGCCCTAGTTTGTACAAAAGCACCCTAGTTTGTGACAAAAGCACTGCAGTTTCAAGTGATAGAGATGCAAACTTTTAACAAACATGCCAACCTTTACATAGAAGTGTTTCATTGCCCCTAGAACCTACAAATCCAACAAAGCTCAAGAAAAAATGATTAAATATGGATGTGGGTCCCATTGGGCGTGCTAAGATTTCATATGGTTAGCTCAATTGATCAAATAACATCAAAATAGAAGCAATTAAAATCTTAAAAGACTAAGGAACTACAAGATCATGATCAAATGAAATTCAATTAACAACACTAAGAAGATTCAATTCAAAATCATTAAACCAAAATTCAAGAAAATGAATCTAAACTAGTGTGAAAATCTCCCAATCCCATTGTGGATTTGAAGCAAACTTGTGGTGTAGTGATGTGGAGTGCTCAAATTTATCTAATACATTATGAAAAATCTTGATTTGAAGGTGATTGATTCACAAATGCTCTCAAAATTCGCTCAAATTACTCAAGAAATGGCTCAACAATTTAAGAGAGTAAGGGTGCTATGAAGATTGTGAATGAGTCTCATGTTAAAAGGTGAGGTATTTATAGATTTTAGGAATTACGATCTATGGTGAGGATTGAAAATGATAATCAATGGATGGATTGAATTAAGGATGTGAGTGTGGATCAATCGATCAATAAATGGTCAATAATCCATGAAGGTTTGGATCAAAGATTTAATCAAGGGTCTATAGTCCATGAGGATTCAATAAATCCCTTAATTTTAGGAAATATGTTGGAGATATTATTCATGTGGAGGGAACAATTTGAATTTGAAAATGGAATATTCTATGAAAATATTCTTTATGCAAGTTGGAGGATTGGAAGAATAATTAGCTAATTAAATAATTTAGAAAAATAATTTAATTGTGCAAGTTGGAAGAATTAGGAGTTTTATTTAAATAATTGAGAATTATTTAATCAAAGATGGAAAATGACATTTAATTAAATAATTTTATATTATTTAATCAAAAGGAGAAAAATGATGAATTAATCAAATAACCTTAATTATTCAATTAATAGGAGAATAAAGTGAATTTAACTAAATAATTGGACATTATTTAATTAAGATAGAGGAAATGGGTGATAATGAGAGAAACGGTGTTAGTATGCAAAATCAAGATGTGTGATATACTTAGGAGATTTTCAGGTGTCTACACCTTCATGTTCCTCCTCATTTTCTATTGTGGATATGTTGGTATCCTCCTTTTCCATCTTTTGAGAGGTCACCCAAGCCCCTTTTTATCATCCACCCTCTCAAGGGAGCATCACTACTGGCATATCGCTTTTTCTTTTATGATATTTTTCCCTCCTTGTTGGAACATCTTTCTATTTGTTTCTTCTATCGAGCCACCTATATTTTAATATTCTTCGAAACATCATTATTCTAACACTATTTCAAAGAGGGGAAAAATGTAGACACCTAAATTTTACCACTTGTGTTTGATCAAATTCATCCTTATTTCATCCAAATCTCTTCCTAATCGTATTAATTAAATAATATTATATTTATTTAATTAATATCATTCATTTCCCTAAAGTCTTCTAAATTCCTAAGGTATTTACTTAATTAATTAAATACTTTACCTTTTATCCCTTCTTCTTTAAATTAAATAAATATTCGTATTTATTTTATTTAATCATTTATCCTCACACATGAATTAAATTAAATATTTAATTCTTCCATGTTTCTCTCCTTGTCACATCCTCCATAATTTCCTCATCATGCCTAATCTTGATCTTAATCCCTCCATTAGGAATGTGCACACACTTAATCCTTGATTAAGAGGTGCCACATCTTTCAACTTTTAAAACTTGGTCTTCTAATCATTTTCATTAGTCTAATCCCCCACCTAATCAACCCCATTAATTACTTGCACATTCTTAATCCCTTGATTAAGAGAGGGATAATTACCTTGCCATTTATGGCCTCCTATCTTGTCATATCATCCTTAAATGCATTGTCCTTTTGGATAAGTAACCCCACATGGGTTTACTTCTCTCAAAGTACACAAAAAGAATTTAAAATTCCTTTTTGTTCCCCATTTCCAATCATCATGGAAGATTGGACAAGAAATCCCTTTATGAGGGAGATATTGTCCATCTCCCAAGGTATTTGCAAAGTACCGATCCTTCTCTCAAAGCCTCACATGGTGACACTTGTCACCCTCTTAGGCCTTGAGAGGTAAACTTTCCCCCTTTCTTCTCCCATGGTGACACTTTTCACCACCACATGAGTTGAGATGTCTCAACATATCTCAACCTTGATTTCCATCTTTTAATCTTAACCCTTGATTCACTTCATCCTCTCTCAAAACACTAAAACACTTAGCAATTTTACACAACTCACATATTTGAGCAATCTTATATCGTTATGATGTTGATATTGTATTGCACACATATCACAATCATTATCACTGGGGCAATCTACACATCGAGCTCATCATCATACTTTGATTTCATTGAATTTGGAGAAGGTATGTTCTAGGCCCTTATCTTATTTTTGCCTTGATTTGGTGTTTTGTTAGGTTTTAAAATTGCATTTCCTTTTGTTTAAAAGCATTAAATCACCACACACATCATAAATATGGAAAATAAATGCTAGAGGTAATTTATGCTAACCTATCATCATCTCTTAAGGTTAGTGCATCTATCCCTATCTCTTGTTCAAAATAAGGTAAATAAATATAATGGGAGTATAAACAAATATTTCTCAAATCTAATTAACCAATTAGTACATGTGATCAAACCATCAAATAGAGTGTGTAGAAGCATAATTCGACAAAATAAAATAAATAAAAACACATAACACTATTGACATAGATAAACCCTTTCAAAAAAACTCTACCACCAAAGATATGTCAAGATTGTATTAATCTTAAGAACAAAGTTACACTGATACAACACACTCTATCTTCTTTAGTCTAATAATATTTTGGATACATAATAGTGCTTCACCTGCATAATCCTACAAAACATCTATCTCATACACTCAACATATAAAGTAAAGGGAATAGGAAAACACCAAGTGGTTTCTATAAACTATTGACTACCAAAACCATGGTCCACAAATAAAACCCAACACTCCATTGTGAATTTATCCATGTACTTGAGATAGAAACCACAAAGAGAGTCAATTTTTACTCCATAAATCCCAATAGGCACCACTCCCAAGACTAGCATTTCACGAGCATGAAAATTATGGCTATTAACCTTTTACCATGACCTATTTATTTAATGTAATTATAATATATCTAAAGTATCTTTAGATCTTCTTTTGTATCCAAAAGATCTATCCTCCTTAAGGGTTTCCACCTCTTACCTTTTATATTCTATTAGGTATTGTATTGCAAAACCTTAAAGCTTATTTTCTCTTTTTTTGAGGGGTTTTAAGGGTTTTAGGAATATTTCAATTAATCTTCAAGCTATTTAATGTGCCCACCTTGCTAATATCTTCAAATCTTAAAATTTGCTAAACTTAGAGATATGGATCAAGGATTATGCTCTTTGGAAGGTTTTCAGAGAAAATAAAAATTAAACATGGGATTACAAATAAATAGCTTACTAATCATAATATTTGCCCAACTTATATTTACATTGCAATAATGTAATGGAAAACTTAAAATAAATTAAGTGTGAGAAGAGACAAGGCCCATAGTCTCCCTACACCAACAATTTTTTTTATACTCACTAGTGTTGTAAGAGAATCTAATATGCTATCCAAAGTTTTCACCTTTTATATCACACAACCTTAACATTCTCGACATTTCACAAATAAATTGATACTAAATAT
The DNA here is from genome assembly GCA_007115665.2 of Sequoiadendron giganteum. Taxonomy (NCBI): domain Eukaryota; kingdom Viridiplantae; phylum Streptophyta; class Pinopsida; order Cupressales; family Cupressaceae; genus Sequoiadendron; species Sequoiadendron giganteum. The sequence goes on from CM021106.1 coordinate 48,819,426, forward strand.
ATCTATATGTTAGTATAAGCACCATACATGGGATTCTTTTCCAAATAGATAACACTTTGAATAGCACAATTGATCCTCACCATCCTATAAATAAAACCAATATTTGAACATAACATTTGTAACCATATTATCTCCTTAGAGGCATGTGTAGAAGCTATGTGCTCTATATTTGTGGTGAACATTGTAACCATGGATTTCCTCGTATTCATCTAGATAACTACACCTCCAAACATCACAAACACATAATCACACATGGACCTCTTGTTGTCCAAATCACTAACCCATTTTGAATCAAAAAATCCCCATACATCCAATGTCTTGCTCACATCATTGGTCCCATGATAATGTAGTTAGTAATCAATTCTTTTTTATAAATATTTAAACATCTTTAACATAATTATAATATTCTATACTAGGGTTAAACACAAACCCACTAAGAAATCATAGTACTTAGGGAATATAGGTCCAATACATACCGTTACATATACCAAGCTACTTGCAACACTAGCATAAAAAAATTTGTACATATCCTCAAAATCCCCATATGACTTAATACAATGATGCAAATATAACTTAGCACCAACAAGCAAGGAAATAGTCACTAGCTTACAATCCTACATCACAAATTATTGTAAAAATAGTCTTGAAAGGTACCTAGTATGATTGAACCAAAGCTTTATACAAAATTAATCACTACTAATTTATATTTCCAAGATATATTTAGTAGCCACTAAATCCTTCATATCAAATGCACCAAGAAAACTAGGTTTTGAGTTCTCTAATCAAACCTTTGTTGTTCCCAATAAATAACATGTCTTAAATATTAAATATGATGATTAATAACTAGTCATCAATTAAATTAAAATAAATTTAATGATCAACCTCACTCCTTATAAACCCAAGCACTTTAAAAACAATTGTACCAAAAAATGTTACCATAGGAGCCCAAATGGAGCACCAATAGTTCTCAAAATGATAACTACTCAGCAACACCTATGAGAATCTACTATTTATAGAAAAAACAAACACCAAAATCAAGAAACATCTATACCATTGCAAAGCTCATGATTTTTTCCAATTAAAAAAATTACTCAAAAACAAGAGTTTGGATGACTGAGATACAAGCCTCTGGAGTTGGACTACCAAAATAAAAACTCAAATAATGAGGGCGATAGGCTAGGAGAAAAAATGATGGCACCACCACTACTGAAATTTCATTTCAATAATCAACTTGAGAGAATATTCCCCCTATTGGAAAATATTCCCTATTGGCTATAAAACTACTAAAGGATTTCATAAAATTATTGTCAAAAGTCAAAAACTGTTTGTTTTAATCTAAATTCCCTTTAATTTGTGAAAAACCACTTGCTTGTCCAAATTGGTGGTTTATCAGCTCAAAAGGTTATTTTATGGTCAGTTGATTAGTGTAAGAGAGGGGGACACACTACATTAAGCCCTAAGTCACAAAGGGTCAAGAGGAGCAAGCTACCCTAACTTACCTTAGCTTAAGGGAGTGTTAGGAGATGCAAGATAAGAATGATGAGGACTATAAGGTCTTCGATCACTTTGCAGACCCGAGATGTGAAAGGAGGCTAGGCGAGTTAGTTTTCAGATTCAATATTACATCTCAAATAGCTCTTTGTTAGAGGACAAAAGTGCGGTTTTGGGACGATAGCACGATGCGCTAGCATCTCTCAGGTGTGTTGGCATCCGTACGGCCAAAGGACTAGAAAGACAAGGTCAAATCACTAGAAAACGGACTAACGGCCTAGCAAATGGTTTCTAAAGGAACAAAATAACACTATGAAATAAGAAATGCATAAACAAATATGATAAAGTAAGTAGATCAACACTAGGATGACAAGAATGATCTCACTGAAAAAGCTTGTTCGTCAGCTAGCTCTAAGAAGCACGTCCACCTACACATAATAAAGAGGAAAATTGTTGGGGGCCTGTATAGGGGTCTACCTCAGCCAGACCTCCGTTTTGGTGTTTCCACCTCCACAGACAACATAGTTTGCAACGATAGAGAAATAGTATAATAAAGAAAGGAATAAAGAAAAGAACACTAAAAAACTATAAAACAGTAATGTGATTACTCAACGAAATAATAGAGGAGAGGAGTAGAAAGCTTACCACCTCCACCAAGAGAACTCAAGGCTAATGGGGAGAAAATGAGAGGACTCAATCCTCTAATACAATGGTGTTGTTCTACACTTGCTCTACTGAGTTGATGGAGTGATGGAATTGTTTCTATGGAGTACAAAAATGCTACTTGAATGCTTAGAGCTTATGAGTTGCAAAGAGAGATCATCAATCCTTCAAATGGATGAAGGAATTGTGAATTTGAAGGAAAGAGTGAAGAAAACGGCCATATTCGGGTTAGCCAGTCGAAGAGGGCATTACAAGTCAACTTCCAATGGGAAGTGTAATGCCTCTACAGGCTCCAACTGTAGGAATCTATCAGAGATGTAAGCTTGTAGTGTGGATGTCTGCACATCGTGCAGGTATCCCTAACAGTTATTCCTTTGCCAATGCTCAAAATAGGTGCCACGTGGAATGAAGGCGACAAGCTTATGTGGAATTTAGCCTTTAGATTTGGTTTTCTAAAGTGAGGAAGGGTAAAAGGGGAATTAGCCTAAGGGGTAAAAATTTTCTCCTATACATTTTGCCCCCACTTTAGCGACCAAAAATACTGATGAGTGCTTTAGTAAAGTAGATTGAAGAAGTAGTAGGATTAGAGACGTATACCTAAACCATTGAGGGAGCATACCGTGATCTGGCGAACCCAAGAGTGTAGGACAGGCAAAGGACTTCATAGCTTCACAAAACTATGAAGCTGAAGAACGAAAGTGCCTTACAAGCCCGCAAACCTGCAAGGAAGGTATCCTCCAAGAACTCTCACATGAAGGAAACTGAGAAAAGCGCCTTATAGACCCACATACTTGCAAGGAAGGTATCCCCCAAGAACTCTCACATGAGGGAAACTGAGGAAAGCAAACTCCATAGACTCAAAAAGCAGCTTCACGGGTGCACTCATGAAGTGACATGTTTACCCGTAGATAGAACATGTCAAGAAGCGACCACGCAGGAAAGTAAGCAGATAGTCACACAGACCATCAATAGGTTGGAAGAATTTCAAAAGGGTCCCTCAGGAACTCTTCAAAAGGAAGAGGGGTCCACTCAAGGGACGCACTAATTGAAAAGCGAGGTCTAGTCAGGCTACCCCTGAGCTAGAGGTAAAGATGTGAAGCAGGTCTAGTCAGGTTGCCCCCGAGCTAGACGCAAAGATAGGAAATAGGTCTAGTCAAGCTGCCCCCAAACTAGATGCCATAGAACTTAATTGAGATAAAAAATTTTGAAGGGGTCCCTCAGGAACTCAACATGAAAAGAAAGGGTCCACTCAAGGGATGCGTTGTTTAAAATTTGGTGTCTTCTTTCTCGAATCAATTCATCATCAAGGAATCCTTTTGAAAAATGTTCACTTCATCAAGGAATTCAAAATGAAGAATATGCCCCCACACGAGGGGAAGATCAAATTTGTTCCCACTTCGAAGGAAGGTTTCCAAGTCCTTTCTTTATGAACCCCTAATGAAGGAAACATGTTTTGTTAGGGTTTCAAGTTGAGAATGCAATTCTAACAAAGAAGTGAGTGAAAATTCTTGAGAAAATATTTGCTGGAAACAAATGAATTTTCTAAAGAACAAGGTGATGTAGAGGCAACGTTGTCACACATGAGAGGGACAACTCAAGCAAAGAAGATAGAAAGATAAAGAGAAGGCAAAAAGGAAAGAGAGCACAACTGAAGGGCACAAGGGTAGCTTGATATTTCAGGGTAAGAACTGCTCATAAATATATATAAGTATAATAATAATATATAAATGAACTGTCATCAACCCCCTACTATATCAGACCATGTGAGGAATGCATGAGAAGACAAAGGAAAAATTAAAAAATGGGTCAACATGGAAGGGAAGCCTAAATGCTCCCAACGCTTTACATCATCCCCAATTTACCAAAATTCAATCACAAACATGGAAGAATAATGATACAAATAGAAGAAGGTTTACAAAACCAACACCACACTTGTATCCAAGCACCAACAGGGGTGACGAGGGTCATCTAGGCACATATAGAATGATTACAGGGGAAACACATCACAACACACATACATCTAATCTAAAGATAAAGAAGAGGTCTCCTCCTAACACTGATCAACCAAGAGGTCGTCAAATTCCCACTCTAGATCATCGTAGGGGGAAGGAGGATGAGCCTATAGTGATGGAATGTTAAGGGGAGGAACTTTCGACCCTCCTGCAACAAGGTCTAAGGAAGAAGGACCTGTAAGGTCTTTGTCGCTCAAATCTTCTGGGTCTAAGGTCAACAACTTTGTGAAGATTGTTGACAAGGTCTGAACTTTATCCATCGAGTTAAACATGCACTTAATGGGAGTTCCATGTTTCACCTCGACGGACGGAGGAGATTGTGCCCGAGGTTCACTGCTAAGCTAACTGAGAGATTCGGGAGTGGTGACAAACTCAGGGGAAGTCAAAATTGGTTTCGTTACTAGGATGAAACAAGTCAGAATGGGGCCACCTTTTGGAGAAGGTGGGATCCTCTTACATCCTTCACTACTGGAGGGACCACTCTTTACCTTCTTCTTCATCGGAGGAGGCGGACTCCCCATAAATGAGGCAAGAAGAAAAAGGGAAGAGGAGGAAAGAAACACAATAGATACGACTGAGGTGTTAATCATATCTATGGGATTTTGGAAAGGTGAGACATCTAGAACAAATGTCAACAAGGGTGGCTCCACTAAAGGAGCGATGAAGACCTGCACCTTTCTAGAGTCAGGCGCATTTGCACTTGCAGTGGAATTTGAAGGTGATATAGAGCTGGTTTGAATGGAAATAGAGGGGAGGAGAGAGGAGGACCCAAAAAGAGGTCCTGATATAGGAGTGGTTGTCTCCTCTTCCTTCCTTTGTGAGGTGGCATGCTTGGCCAAGAGAGCCTTTCGCTGGTGCTTGCACTCACACGCAAGGCGGTTTCTATGACTTGTTGAATTAGAGGTTGAAGGTTGTGAAGGAGTGGAAGGATCCTTCTCAACCATGGGAGTGTCCTCCACAGTTGTTTCCAATGGAGGGACAAACTCTTGTACGAGAGCAGAAGGGACAGGTTCAAAAATAGCGGGGGGAGTCTACTCTAATGCCTCGGCAACAAGACTCTTCTCGTTCACTGCTTTAGAAGCAGGGGCTGTAAGAGGCCACAGAGGCCGGAATGCAGAGGATTACCCATGAGGGGATTTTTGCATGTCGTACAAGTAATACCAAGGTCCAGAGGGCTTGGTAGGGAGATTCAATATCTTGATCGTGGGTCTACGCCGAGCAGGCACCATCAAACTCAGTGGATAAAGACCAGGCTTACTCATCCAATACTCCTCCTAAGAAAGGGGAGTGGACGAGACAACCCGAGAAGGAGCAAGCTTCTCCTTTCAAGAAGAGGAGGCAATTGGTTGTTCAGCTATGGGAAGGGTCAATTTTAGCTTTCCCTTACCCCCAATTTTATACTTTACGTAGTTCTTATAAAGTAGGTCCATTCTTGGAGGAAGCGAACCAACTGGGGTAGGCCAAAAGTGATCTAATGAATATCCTCCATGAGACACCACAGGATGGTAACCAGTGTCATGCACTGCGTGCATGACACCTTCATGGGAAAACTTTAAACACTTATGAATTATAGAGGTGATCCCATTCATGGAAGCTAGCCAAGGTATACCTAGCTTCACCTTGAATAGGTCTGACTCAAGAATAACATAAAAAATCATGTCTACATTCTTAGGTCCAACCATGACGAACAAGCTTATCGATCCATATGGTTTAAGAGCAAGGCCATCATGTGTATGAATGATGGAATTTGTTTTTTCATATTCCTCCCTTTGCAGGAAGTTCAACAATAAAGTCTCCTCTGTAATGACATTCACTCTACTTGTGGGATCAACTAAGACTCCTGTCACAATGTTGCCATTGAGGTGAGCGAGAATGTAAAGCGGAGAAGGTTCATCATTTGTTGGTACATCTTGCGAAGTGAATGTTATATCCAGTGAACCAATTGCAAGATGAGGAGTATTAGTGACCATGTTAACATATGCTTTAGGCTGAGCAACAAAATTAGAGGGATTGATAATCATGTTAGCAAAATGTGATGAAAATGGGTTTGTGTATATCTATAATACACTATTAGCTTTCGCCACTGATTTGTTCGTATTTTGTTTGCTTCCATCGAGATGAATAGTATCGTCCTCGATACGATCATGTATCTCATGATGCAGGCACATGCAATGTTTGGTATCATGTCCATTAACTCGATGGCATTGACAATAGGTGTTTGCTTCATACCAGCTAGGGTAAGGTTCCCTAATGGATTTAGGGCTTGGCAAGTTAACGATCTTATCATTCAACAAATTTTGTAAGATGGAGGAATAAGATTCTGATAACTTTGTGAACTTTTGGTTACATTTGAGGTCGTTGTCATCCACAATGGCTACTACATTCACAATGACTTTTCCTTTTCCAGAGATCAATACAATGGACTTCCCTTCAAGACAAGAGCGCAAGGAAGGTCCCCCGAACTAAACCACCATTTGTTGATACTCTCGTAGGGTTGCACACAAATGCGTGAAAGAAGGGTATTTCATAAGGGAAAACTTCTCTTGTCAAAGCCTTTGTAAGTTTCGTATGAACACCTTTTGCACATATAAATTCAATAACGAGCATGAGATTTGTGAAAAGAGAGCCTGATATCACACTATAAAATCGACAATCTTCTCATTATCCCCTTGTTTACATTAGACAAGGTCAGAGAAGGTCATCTTAGGTCCGATATTGGCTTGGAATTGTCATAGGAATTGGTTCACAACCTGATTGAATGTAAAGATCGAATTGTCAGGCAAGGAACAATACCACTTGAGTGTTGTGTCCTTGAGAGATAGAGAGAATAGTTTTTCCATCAATGCATCGTCATGGAAGAATTTTGTACATAAGGCATTAAAGGTAGACACGTACGTTTGCAGGTCCCCATTGCCGTCGTATTTCTCAAATTTAGGAATCTCCATCCTTTGCGGGAAAGGAGTGTTTAGGATTGCTACCGAAAATGGGCTATGTCAGAAGAAGGGCTGGAAGATAAGTTGGGAAGAAGCTTGGGAAAGGTTCGCTAGTTGGTTTTGTATCTTCCCCATATTTTGAAGAAGGGTGCTTAGAATCAGGTCATTAGAAGATATAGGATCAATGGAACTGCCACCAGAGCCACTGTTAGAACCACTGCCGTGACTATCATCGGATCCATCGTGACCTTCGTCGGAGCCACCACCAGAACCAAAGCCTCTACCATAACCTCCGCCAATATCACTTCCACCAGTGCTACCTCTGTCATCAAAGCTATCACCACCAAAACCTCCACCAATCATCCCGCCAAATCCTACACCACTAGAGGTGACAGGAGGGGTGAAGTGAAAACCCAGAGGGGTTTTGTTTACATTAACAGTTTCAAAACTTTTGGAAGTAGCAAGGATACTAATCGAAGGGACTATGTTAGTCATGTACACAAATGTAGGAGGCATGGACACTCCTAATTGTCTCTCATGCTCCTCAAAGGGGCCACCTCGTATCATGCTACTATGGTTCGAAGGGGCACACGCTTCAGTCAGACCAATGAGACTAGCGAGGAGTTATATGCATGTTCGATATTTTCCTACCATGTACTTGATTTTGTTGATGACCTTAGTGACCCTAGCCAACTTTGGGTTTTTCTCCAGGTGATTTTCTAAAGCACTCAACCCTTTGCTCAGACTAGCGACATATTTAGAAGGGATGTGGACAACTTCATGCTCATCAATGGATGATGATGTGGGAGACGTAGGAGCAGTAGGGACACAGTCAATTTCATCAAAAAATATTGACTCACCCCATGACACCTGCTCTTGAGTAGAAAGGCCAACCGCAGAACCAAAGAAAAGATCTATAGAGAAATTAGAAGTGACCTTCATCTTCTCCATCAAAAGGTGTTGTAGACTTCTCGTAACAATATACCTAGAGTTTGTGGACTGGGTTGTGATGCTCATAAACCTTCACAACAAGTAGGGGTAAAACGATCAGAGGGTACATGGGGAAAAACTCAAACATCAACAATATAAGAGAGGGGGACCAACTACGTCAAGGCCCCAGGTCATGGAGGTTCAAGAGTAGCAAGCTGCCCTAACTTACCTCAGCTTAGGGGAGTGTTAGGAGATGTAGGATGAGAATGATGAGGACTGTAAGGTCCTTCGATCACTATGCATACCCAAGATATGAAAGGAGACTAGGCAAGTCAATTTTTGGATTCAACACATCTTAGATAACTCTCTATTAGAGGACAAAAGCATGGTACTAGGATGACAATGCGACATGCTAGCATCTCTCAGGTGTGTTAGCATTCATACGACTAGAGGACCAAAAAGACAAGGTCAAATCACTAGAAAATGGACTAACGACCTAGCTAATGGTTTCTAAGGGAACAAAATAACAATATGAAATAATAAATGTATAAACGAATATGATAAAGTAGATCAACGCTAGGATGACAAGAATGATCTCACCAAAAATATTGTTCACCAGCTAGCTCCAAGAAGCACGTCCACCTACACATAATAAAGAGGAAAATTGTTGGGGGGCTATATAGGGGTCTGCCTCAGTCAAACCCCTGTTTGGTGTTTCCACCTCCATGGACAACCAAGTTTGCAACAATAAAGAAATAGTATGATAAATGAAGGAATAAAGCAAAGGACACTAAAACACTACAAAATAGTAATGTGCTTACTCAACCAAATAATAGAGGAGAGGAGTAGAAATATTACCACCTCCACCAAGAGTGCTCAAGGCTAATGGGGAGAAAATGAGAGGACTCAAGCCTTTGTTGCAATGGTGTTGTTCTACACTTACTCTATTGAGTTGATGGAGTGCAAAAATGTTGCTTGAAATGAATGCTTAGAGCTTGTCAGTTGCCAAGAGAGATCATCCAACCTTAAAATGGATGAAGGAATAGTGGACTTGAAGGAAAGAGTGAAGAAAACGGCCATATTCGAGTCGGTCGACCGAAGAGGGCGTTACAAGTTGACTTCCAATGGGAAGTGTAATGGAAGAAGTGTAATGCCTCTACAGGCTCTAGTTGTAGGAATCTTCCAGGGACGTAAGCACGCCACGCAGATGTCTACACACTGTATAGGCATCCTCAATAGTTATTCCTTTGCCAATGCTCAAAACAAGCGCCAAGTGGAATGAAGGCGGCGGGCTTATGTGGAATTTAGCCTTCGGATTTGGTTTTCTAAAGTGAGGAAGGGTAAAAGGGGAATTTGCCTAAGGGGTGCAAATTCGATCCTATATAATTGGTAGGTGGTGGGGCTACACAATGGAGCTTGTGTCGGCCATGTAGCATCCAATCATGGTTGGAGGGTACCATGGGTACCTTGTTGTAACTGCATACATAGGTACACTTGTGACCTGAAATAAATTATTTTTAAAACAACATAGAAATTTGATTTAACTAATGGATACAAATTTTAACCTACAAATAATATAATGCACCTAATATACTTATACTAGCATTATGCAATAAAAATATATGTAACCATACAATTGTATGAATAATACAAATGATCATAAAACAGCGAGAGCCAAAAAATTCTCTAAGGTCCCAGAGCAAAGTGCTCCAAATTTGATGATTTAATAGTCGATCTTGGGGTTTTAAGCCTTTTGCATGTGATGGCAACATCATATTCAAGATCCAAAATGTTATGAAATTATAGCTAATTTATGAATCTAATAACCACCTACCAAATTCAAACCCTTATAAATCTGGCCTCACATGCCCAGTTATTTATTTATTTAAGGTGGAGCATTAGAAGAAATATTAATTAATCAAAATAAAGCTCCTAATTTATCTAGTTAATTTTAGAAGAAATGCTAGATGGAATACTTAAGTAATTAAAATTATTTAATGATATTGAAAGAATAATTAAGATAGATAATTTAATTAAATGAACTTATTTAATTAATAAAGGGTGATGATGAAGATTAAAATAATTAATTGAAGGTTAATTTTAGGTTTTTATACATTCATTTAGACTCCATATGTGTGGTATATGGCCATATCTACTCTACATGATCATGCCAACAAATTGAAATTGTATCTATCTGACATCTAGCACAACCATTATCACATGGGAAGTATATTGTACACACATCATACTTATTAGCATACTTTGTAAGGCTTGTTTCATAGCTTATTATGTGTAAATACACTTCTTTTTACACCCTATAAACTAGTTTTCCAACTAGTGGGCCTCTAGCAAATTATTTGACCTAGCGTGTTTGTACTCTAGAGTGCTTTCTATACAATTAATTGTATATGCTTATCCTACCTTATCATGGGAACCTAAATCCCCTATATCTCTCCTATAATACATTGTACATTCACACAACATCAATGAAGGATGACATAATCTTCACATTAGCTACACGCTCTATTATTTCATGGCTTAATTCTACTATAAATATTTTGCATGACAAGAACCAAATGGGCATAGACCTATCTCCACTTGTGTTACTTTCTAACTATGTTTCTATATGTAACATTTTACTTTGATCTAAAAAAAACTTAAATCATTGTATCTTATGCTTCAAATCTATGCAAGATTAGTATCACATCTTGTAGCGCTATAAAAAATTTAAAATTCTTGATCATTATAATTCTCAAGAAATATTTTAGAAGAATCCTATGGATGAATATGAGTGAGATTAATCAAATTAGATCTCAATAAAATTTTAAGCATGGTGCTCAAATATTAGTAGTGGAAATAGAGTTGCTTCCTCTTGAGCTCATTTCTACTATCTTCTTTTATTTTCAATGGTCAAAAATATTTTTTGTGCTTGATTCTCCATTTTTTATACAAGAGCATGCCTGGTTGTAAAGCAATCCTATATCAACCAAAAATAGTTCTTTTCGTGCATTGCATTTTGTAGCAGTTTCACTAGTTCATTTCTAGATTTTGTCGTACCTTTGTTACTCAGCTCACGGATCAGGATATACCATCTACATTATTGGTGATTTTTTATGAACCAAACTTAATCTCAACCCCTTCCTATGGATTTTCCAAAACCCAATACTCAACAAGGGTGAGGATTGACCAACAAACAAGTAAGGATTCTAAGGCCCTTAATCCTACTCTTTGGGCTCTGTGAAACCAAAGAGGGTAATCCTTATCGTGCTCATCTGATCATCCTTGATCAAGAACACATCCAAACATAGATAAATTCCTATAAAGTACAACTAGACAACATTCATTAAATATTTGGCCGACCTTTAAACAAACAACAATTTATTGCAAGGAATAAGGTGGTACTTCAGATTGGTACATTGTAGTTGAGATTATTTTAAATGATTTCATTCTCGTTCCAAGCCCTAGGTCAAATATATGACTAACTCATTCATCTTCAGAATAACCCAATGAAAGACTAGTGCCTCACTTTGGGATAATGGAGTCATACATATAACAAACAATAATACATTAGTTATTCAACCCAGTCATTGGTGGACCATTGATATACTACCTTGTAATATTCAACTCATTGTGCCTAAAACACAACTACTTATCGATCCTATGCCCTTTCCTCACAAACCTATGACCTTATTTTAGCATTTAATCAATTCTTTGAATTGAAGCAATAAACAAACTCACTCATTCAATTAAAACAATCAAAGAAAAATGAAAAGATCATTAACCATTTCATTTATAATTTGAAAGAAAAATACATAGGAGAGCATATGTTTCAGAACTGACATTTTCTTCTATAATTGTTGCTATTGTAAAACTATTTTAAGATCATTACATAATGACTCAAACCCTAGACTCCTCACTAACCCATTCACTATTGCAAGTATTTACAATCTTCTCCTTCATGAGCTTCATTTCTCTACCTAGACCATTTTTGAGACCTAAAATTCCAACCCCTATAATGAGCCATGAAATCCCTCTTATAGAACAAGGGAGCAACAAGCAACCGACTAAATTACAGTTCCATTTCATTTCATTTCAAAACTAATTTCACTAGAATGTGAGATATTTCCCAGACCATTACATGTAATCATTTGAATAGTAAGGGAAATAAAAATTTCACACAACTCATTGAACAAGAAGAACGAGCCCATTAAAAAGCATCTTTAGTCGTTAGTAGCTTCCAAACCTCCCATCCACGTTGAACAAAATATTCTCCATCATACCCGCCAAAAGGCCCCCAATTTTGCACTAAAAACAAAACCAAACATATGCTGAGAAGGATGAAAAATACCACCAAGGCAATATTATCATCAAAAAACAAAAACCAGGACCAAGATGCAATCCTACTCAATCAACACCCGAGTATGCACGTCCACTCTGAGTCTTTGCAGAAACTAGAGAAACCACCACCTCATCCTCATTAGAGTCTATCATATTTTCCATGGTAAGCAGGTATTGGTAGTATCCTGAATCTGTTTCATCCTTAGTGCCAGAGGGATTATTGAAGATTTCAATGGGAGATTTGTGTTGTCCCATATAGGCCTAATTATATTTACTCTTCCCTTTTGCTTCCCTCATAGACTCCACCAACTCCTTCTCTTTGGACTTGGTCAACCCACCCAAAACAACCTTGTTTTATTAGATGGTAAGTGTTCTCAACACCACCTTGCACATATTTCTTTCCATGGGAACTCTTCTTTCCCTTCTCCTTGGAGCTACAAGAATTCTAGGTGCACCCTGTTCACTCTCAGGGATGTCATCATGAGACTCGAGCCAACTGAGTCTCCTAGATCTTCTGACTGGGGAAACAAACACATTTGATTTACTCATCTTCAATATAACCCTAATGACTTATGTGAAATTTAAGAAAGAATTCTAGTGCGGTCCCCAAGTAACAAACTAACAGAGCCAATGACAACTCCTCCAAACCAACCAACTGATAAACAGTTACCTTGTAACAACTTACCCGAGAGGGAAATACTTGTTGTCCTCTGCAATTCCTTGACACAATCACTCACATCACCTTCATTCTAGACTTTAGCTTAAATCCTCAACACCTAACCAAAATTATATAGAAAATATAACTACCAACACCCATTTATCAAGCAACTTGAGGATGCTGACCATTAATGATCAAGGGAAGCCAGTACGAGTGAGCAAATGATCAAAAACCAGATTCCAAATCACGACCGTTAATCACCCAGATGCTTTGAAATTTATTTATCATCTTCAATCATTACAGAAGAGCAATTTGTTGCATGCCTTAGGATCAATTTTGGGTAACCCTGCAAGTTTCTTCTGCCATTATTGCTCACTTGTGCGAAGCAAAATGGCTATGATGTCCATATCCTGATTTTCAAAGGTAGTCATTGATCCCCATTTGAGATGGCACGTCAGATGAATATGATCGATGCAATCAAATTTGAATTTCATCGCCATCATTCACCAACCCATCGACCCATGAAATTTTGTTGGTTGGATGCCAACTCGTTCGCCCCATAGGCTCCACCATCCTCTTGCAAGCAGAAGAAGAATACCATGTGTCACGATCTCGCTAACCCCGATGCTTTTAGAAAAGCATTATTATAATCCCGTAGGGTGAGCAGGGAACAAGTAGGATTAAGTCTCAATAAGAGATCTTGACCATCGGTTCAAGGATCATACCGCCAGACATGCTAGTGGAGATTGGGACCCACCTCTTTGGTTGGACACGTGTCAACAGCCCACTGACCCCACTGTATTTTAGAAATTAATATTTTATTCCTACAAGGTGAGCGGGGAACGACTAACATTAAATCTCAGCAATGCACCTTGATCATTGATTTAAAATCTTAAAGCATTGGGGATAATAGTGGAAACTAGGTCCCACACCTACAATGGTACATGTGTCACTATCCCATTGACCCTGCTACATCTTAGGAAATATTATTTTAATCCCACGGGATTGGCAAGGAGCGGCTAGGATTTAATCTCTAAATACAACGATTGGCGATCTATACATGCGATAAATGTTAGTTTTAAAAAAAGGAACCCGACTAGGTCAACAAAACTCAGACCCTCAAGAATAAAGACATGAATTAAGTCTTTTTAATCATGAAATGCTTTAGCCCGACTTAGGAAGTATTAAAACCATGGAAAATGTATTTGGTGATCACCAGACCTAGACCAAGGGGCTGATAAATATATGTTCATGATGGCTCAGGTTGTAACTCATGTGACCAATAGCCAGGTGTAATGGGTCAACAAGGGATTAGAACAACCAAGGGTTTAAGACCATAAAATTTGAAATGAGGATTTTTAGACCAAAACCCTAAACCATACCCTTGGACACATAGGAAAAAGACCATGATAAAGCAAAGGAACAACTCAAATTTTTCTCTACCAGTGGCTTGTGCTCGGGGACACATACCCTTGGTGGGTATGATGAGAATTCTGATCTCATGGTGATACAGACCAACGCAGAGAAACCAAAAAAACCAGGAGCCTACCGAGACAAGGCAAGCAAACACAACCAAAAGAAAACACACCAAACCTATATACACTAAATGCAAAACCATACAAAATGTCTTATTTTGAAATTTAAGAAGCCTCTTCTATTGTGCAAACCTTTAAGCCTGCCTCATGCAATTCCATAGGCTTCAATCCTCAAATTGGTGGCCCTAGGCGCCCAAAACCTAAAGCTAGCTTTTACCTCTATCAAAGAATTTATTCTCTATTGTCTATAGAGGATCAACAATTGGACCAAGCATTTTCCAATAATCAACTCCATTGTGATTAACACAATCAACCATATCTAATTGAATTGAAAAGGTGAAAGATTCATATTCAACTTGGTCATTGACATCATATTTAGTTTTCACATCAAACTGAAAACCTTCATAAACACTTTGTTGTGCGCTATGTAAACAACCTACAGATGCATCAAAAAGAAAGAATGCATACTTAGGAGCCTCCTTGAATTGGGCGTCATGGAATAAGCACACATCTAAACACTTTGATTTAGTTGCATCAAAATGGTCCTCGGTGTCATGGGAATGGAGATAATATGCATCATCAATATCCCATAACTGGATAAATACACCCATCTCAATTTTAATAACTTATTCTGATTTATTTTTAAAACATCATTCAACTCAATGCAAAATACTTCAAAAGTAGGCTCAAATAACTCAGTACCCACTAGGTCATCAAAGAGACTCTCATGTGCAATGGTAACTCCATGTGCACTATCAAATAAACCAACAAAATCTTCAACGTTATTAATTGGTAATGATGTTGACTTAAGATCCATGTGCTTGTTAGAATTTACAATTGGATCATTAAAAAATGAACACCTTTCATCAATGTGTACATCACCTTCTTCATGTATAGCTGACATTTCCATCTTTGCTTCATGTAAACAATTATGAACAATAGGGACATGAACATATTCCTTAACATTTTTATCATTTCTAGTGCTATGCTCAGGATCAACATACTGCACACACACATTTTTAGCTTCAAATTCTTCCTCATACGCAAAATTAACATGCTCCATTAATGGCAAGCCCAAATTATGTTCCATGTTTACATCATATGCAAGTTGTTCATTCACTTTTGGATAAGTGACTTCATCAATATTCATATCAGTACACCCTTCATGTGAACATAATACCTCCAAATTGTCTTTATAAGAGTAGTCACAATCTTCAAAGAAATAATTAGAAACTTCAATCTCATCCCAATCCTCATTCTTTCCTGGAACATCTATATTAGATGTAAGATAGCCATAGGAACTACCCTCAATAATCTCATCAATGTGTTGCCTTGTTTGCTCAAGGCCACATTCTAACCCTATGTGAGATGTATCATCAAGGTTCTTAGCAAAGAGTGGGTTATCTCTGCACCAATAAGGATCATTATTCCTACTAACTGATGAAGATGGAGGAACATCAAATAAGGGGTTTTGTGGTACATTCATTGTTATCATAAAATATTTTGCCTCTTTAGCACGAAGGTCCAAATCTTCCTTATCATCATTGTATTCGAAATTATTATAATAACTATAAGAACATACAAATAGATTTTCAACTTCATTCACATCATCAATAGTTAATATCTTTGAATCACATTCTAAAAATTCTTCACAGGAAGAAAATCGTTCCTCTTCAAGCAAACATGCATTCCCATCATTATTAGCATATTCCTTATTTGAAGCAAAGGAATCCACCTCCACTTCATAAGGATCATCATAATCAACAGAGGAATGACCATACTCAATGCTATCATAGTTACTACAATTAGGGGACCCATTAATACTGATACTATGTTCAGGCTCTTCAGACTGAATGCTTGAATTTTCATTTCTAATATCTTGACCCTAGTATCTTCATCTTCATCACTGTTGTAAGTATCTGCATATACACTGCTTGTAATCTAACTATAATTAACATCCTTATCCATAC
The DNA here is from genome assembly GCA_007115665.2 of Sequoiadendron giganteum. Classification (NCBI taxonomy): domain Eukaryota; kingdom Viridiplantae; phylum Streptophyta; class Pinopsida; order Cupressales; family Cupressaceae; genus Sequoiadendron; species Sequoiadendron giganteum. Next base: position 48,835,956 of record CM021106.1, read on the forward strand.
AACATGGATCTTCAATCTTTGACATAATCTTTTCATCCGTGTGCATCATGTTCTGATCTATCTCAAGTGGACATATACAATCTTTATTTTGAGAAACCATATCTTTTGTATAACCACATCGGGCTCCTTCAACAATCTTTATCCAATCAGGTACCTATTTAAAAATATGAGGCTTCAACTCCTTTGGAAAGGTACTCAGCCCAGGCTCATAGATTTCACAAAACATATCAATGCACATCGAATCCTAGGTTTGGAATTTTTAGGGACCTCCAATAAGGCATCCAAAAACCTTGAGAACAAATCATAGGGTGACTCTCACTCGTGTCTTTTCATTTCATACAACCTTTGAACAAAGTAAATTTGGTCAATACTGCTCAAATTTTGTTGATGTTCAACTTGGAGCTCACTATGATCAACATATTGTGATGATGGAGGAACCAGAACAACAGGGGCATTATCATTTTGACAAGAATTTCTATTTTTTGATCCATGAATTATATTTTCATGAAGTGTGCTAGGAAAATGAACACTCACAACTACATGTCCTTTCATCATTGAATATTTTAAGTTATTTTCAATAACCATGGCAATTTGATATGCCTGATGCAATGTTGTGGGCTCTTTATCTCTTAGTAAATAGCTCATCTCTTCCTCAAATGCACCTAAGTATACCACCAAACACGCTGCATCATTTACTCTTAATTTTTTTGGAATATCCCTTATTTCCTTTGAAAATTTGAGATTAAAAGTTGGGACTAGCTCCTCTTCATCTTTCTCAATGCTCATAATTTTTTGTCTCATTGAAATGGGATCAACCCTTTCACCGAATTTCTCCATGAACATTGCTTTAAACTCCTCCCAAGAATATATAGAAGATGCCAATAAATAAGAGAAGCAATCTCTTTCATCTCCTTGTAGAGACTAAACAAAAAGCTTCATAACAACATCCTCATAATCGAGTTCATAGTCTCCCATCACATCTACAAACTCTTGCAAATGCATACTTGCTGATTAAGACTTTTCACCATTAAATTTTGGTATCTTATCTCTAATTTTAGATGGTATGACCTTATTTTAGCATTTAATCAATTCTTTAAATTGAAGGAAAAAAAAACTCACTCATTCAATTAAAACAATTGAAGATAAATGAAAAGATCATTAACCATTTCATTTATAGTTTGAAAGAAAATTACATAGGAGAGCATATGTTTCAAAACTGAAATTTTCTTCTATAACTGTTGCTATTGTAAAAATATTTTAAGATCATTACATAATGACTCAAACCTTAGACTCCTCACTAACCCATTCGCTAGTGCAAGTATTTACAATTTGCTCCTTCATGAGCTTCGTTTCTCTACCTAAACCATTTTTGAGACCTGAAATTCCAACCCTTGTAACCAACCATGAAATCCCTCTTATAGAATTGTAAGAGAGGGGACCAACCACTGCAAGGCCCCAAGTCACGAAAGGCCAAGAGTAGTATGGCTTCCCTAACTTACCTTAGTTTGCAAGGGTGTTAGGATGGACATGACGAGAATGATGAGGACTATAAGGTCCTTCGATCACTCTACAAACTCATGAGTTGAAAGGAGACTAGATGAGTCAGTTTTTAGATTCAACTCTGTGCCTCGAGTAACTCTCTGTCTAAGGACAAAAGCGTGGTTCTGGGACAAAAGTGTGGTTCTGGGACAATAGCGCAACACACTAGTGTCTCTCAAGTGCCCTAGCATTCGTACACCCAGAAAACCATAGAGACAAGGTCTAACTTCTAAAAGATGGACTAACAACCTAGTTTAAGGACTTCTAAAGGTGTAAAATAAGACAGTAAAATACGAAATGTAGAAATGAACGTGATAAAGAAAGTAGATTACCGCAAGGGTGATGAAGATGATCTCACACAACAATCCTTTCGCCAACTTGCTCCAAGATCTCTCCACCTACACATATAAAATAGGGAAAATGTTGGGGGCCTATATAGGGGTCTGCCTTAGTCAAACCCCCGTTTTGGTGTTTCCACCTCCACGGACAACCAAGATTGCAACAATGTAGAAATAAAGTGATAAAGAGGGAATACAAGCAAAGTAAACCAAAAACACTACAAAATTGTACGTGCTTACTCAACCAAACAATAAAGAAGATGAGAGGGGCTTACCATCTCCATCTAAAGCACTCAAGGCTAGTGGAGGAGAAAGATGAGAGGAACTCAAGCCTCTATTGTAATGAATTTGTCCTGTGCTTGCTCGATTGAAGTGATGGAGTGATAGATTTCTGCTATGAAGTTTGAAATGCTGCTACAAAGCTTGGGGTGAATGCTCAAAGTGTGGAGAGATTGTGTCTACCTGTGAAGAAGATCTTGTAAACTTGAAGATGGATGAATGAAATGAGAATATGAAGGAAGAATGGAAGAAAACGGCCATATTCAGGTCAGCTAGCCAAAGAAAGGCGTTACACTTCAACCTCCAATAGGAAGTGTAACATTTCTATAGCCTTCAACCATAGGAATCTGCTAGGGACATAAGCACACCGCGCAGATGTTTGCGTGCCACACAGGCGTCCCCAACAGAAACGCCTCCACTGACACATAAAATGGGTGCTAAGTGTAATGTGAATAGAGAGCTTATGTGTAATTAAGCCTTTGAGTTTGGTTTTCTAAAGTTTAGAGGGGTGAAAGG
>CM021106.1:48838727-49082943 GCA_007115665.2 Sequoiadendron giganteum
TTTAATTAAGCTAAAAAAAAACATAATAAAACCAAAAAATATTAAAATTATATTCGATGGATAGCTAATTTTTAGGACTACCATCATCCAGTTGGGTCTATGAAGTCTCCTCCATTTTTATCCTCAACGCTTCAAAAGGCAATTTTTTGTAGAAATTTGGTAGAAGAGGGGGAAAGGGAAAAAAGGGAGTTCACTTAGCTCGAATCCCCTTGACCCATTCACTCGAATGGGGTTTCACTCGAATCCATTTGAAATACTATTAAAAAAAATTGGTCAGGGTGGTTCAAGTGGATCCTTGGCCAACGTTCACTCGAACCCTTGGTCGACCGACTTATTATTTTTTTTATAATTAGATATGCATATAAATATGTGTTTATTTTTTCATTTTTTTAATATCAACATTAGAATATTAATTCAAATTTTTATCCATCAAAGGAGATTTTGGATTTGTGAAGTTATCTTTTGGTCTAGAGGATTTGTGAAATTCATCTTCCATTAAAGGAGATGCTGGAGATTTTGGGAGATTTTTGATTTGTGAAGTCATCGTTTGGTAGAGTAAGAAAATGGTGAATAAAAGAACAAAAAAAAATAAGACCAAACGTAAGTATTCACAAGAAGAAGAACAAAATAAGTGCAAACAAAATTTGGTAAGATATCATAGAAAGAAACAAGGTACACATATTTTCTTTTCTCTTTTTAATATTATTCCAAAAATATATTTTATTTCCTATTTAATATATAATATTTTTAGCATGTGTTAGTTAAATTTCTAGTTTTGAACATTTCCAATTTAAGTAACCCCCTCTCTCTCCCTCTCCCTCTTTCTCTTTATCTCTCTCTCTCTATCCTTCTATATATCCACCTTCCTCTATCTCTATCATTCTCTCTAAGGGACCCTCTCTCTCTCTCCCTTTATTGGAATTGGATGGTGTGTTATCATGGTTTTTATTTTGTCTATTGGTTTAAAAAGAACAACTTGCATTTTCACTCTTGTTAGTTTAAAAGAACAAATTGAATTGCATTATTACTCATTAGTTTAAAAAGAACAACAACCTTGCATTTTAACCTCATTGGTTTAAAAAGAACAACAACTTGCATTTTCACTCATTGGTTTAAAAAAATAACAACCTTGCATTTTCACTCATTGGTTTACAAGGAACAACAACCTTGTATTTTCACCTCATTGGTTTAAAAAGAACAACAACCTTGCATTTTCACTCATTGGTTTAAAAAGAACAACAACCTTGCATTTTCACTCATTGGTTTAAAAAGAACAACAACTTGCATTTTCACTCATTGGTTTAAAAAGAATAACCTTGCATTTTCACCTCATTGGTTTTACAAAGAACAACAACCTTGAATTTTCACCTCATTGGTTTAAAAAGAACAACAACCTTGCATTTTCACTCATTGGTTTAAAAAGAACAACCTTGCATTTTTATTTATTGGTTTAAAAAGAACAGTAACCTTGCATTTTCACCTCATTGGTTTAAAAGGAATAAAAACCTTGAATTTTCACATTTCATGGGTTAAAACAAACCATAACTTTAATTTTTTTGTCTTTCATGTTAATTAGGTCTAATTTGTGGGTGTAGTGAAAGTATCCTCTCCCCTCGCCACTTTGTGGATCTTGGGTGTAAGAGAAATCACTCCATCTTATCTTTTCTTTTGTAGAAGGGCGTACTAATTGTTATCTTGGTCTACCATAGACAATTGGTTAGCATCCTTTTTCATAGGTCCAAAAGGTTTGAATCCCCTTAGTTTCATTTGGCATACCTTTTAAATCTTAGTAGCATATCATAAACCTTAGTCATAATCTCATTTGGTCTCATATTGCATATCATATCCTTAAATGGTCATAAGGTCATTATCATCATTGCATTTATTCCATGGAATTCTTAAGTTCAAGAATCTTTGATTTCATTTACATTCAACTCCACTTATAACTCATCATCTCTCACTTTATTTGCTTTCATATAAATTCATATATGCAATACAAAACCTAGTGACTTTGAAAATTCATTTTTCCATTTATTTAAATTTTAAATTTATTTCCAATTGTATTTTTCCATGGAATTCTTAAGTTCAAGAATATTTGATTTCATTTGAACTCAACTCCACTTATAGCATCATCTCTCACTTTTTTTGCTTGCATGTAAAAGTTCATATGTTTGATACTTGTTCAACATAGTGAAGTTTTAAACTCATTTCAGCCTAAATTCCTTATCATCTATTTCCAATTGTATTTTTTCCATGTAATTCTTAAGTTCAAGTTTTAATATTTGATTAAATTTTTTCAACTCCACTTATATAGATCATCATCTATCACTTTCTTTTCTTGCATGTAAATTATTCATATTCATGCAATATGTAAAAACTAGTGACTTTAAATTTATTTTGCCGTTTCCTTAAATTAAATTTACCTCCAATTGTATTTGTTCCATGGAATTATTAAGTTCAAGAATATTTGATTTCATTTGTTCAAATCCACTTATAGCTCATCAACTCTCACTTTCTTTGCTTGCATATAAATTCATATGCAATTTACAAAACCTAGTGACTTGGAAAATTCATTTTGCCATTTACTTAAATTGAATCTATTTCCAATTGTTTAGTTCCACGGAATTCTTAAGTTCAAGAATCTTTGATTTCATTGAAAATTTCTACTCCACTTAAATATCATCATCTCTCACTTTTTTTGCTTGCACACGTAAACTCATATGTAATACTTGTTCAACCTAGTGAAGTTTTAAACTCATTTTTTCTAAATTCCTTATCATCTATTTCCAATTATATTTGCTCCATAGAATTCTTAAGTTCAAGAATCTTTGGTTTCATTTGTTCAATTCCACTTGTAGCTCATCATCTCTCTCTTTCTTTGCTTGCATGTAAATTCATATGCAATTTACAAAACCTCGTGACTTTGAAAATTCATTTTACCATTTCCTTAAATTGAATCTATTTCCAATTGTATTTGTTCCATGGAATTCTTAAGTTCAATAATATTTTATTTAATTTGATTCAAGTTCTACTCCACATATAGCATCATCTCTCACTTTTTTGGCTTGCACATGTAATCTTTGATTTCATTTGAATATTTGTTCCATGGAATTCTGAAGTTCAAGTTCTCATATTTGATTTCATATGTTCAACTCCACTTATATATCATCATCTCTCACTTTCTTTGCAATATTTTATGACATGTAGAAGGGGGTCAACAATTAGGAAGTTCTCAAGCAAAAGTTGAGCCAAATCTAGATATTGGATCAAAGAGGTTGAAGAACACATAGTTGAAGATAAAGAGGAGGCCCAAGTTCAAACAATGCATGTTGGAGAGGGGTCAAGATCACTTCCTTCTATTGGTATGGATGAGCATATAAATCTAGCTAAAAAGGTGAGGAAACAAATTTCTTATAGAAATTTAGATTGTTTACTTGAAATGGATATGGAGAAATTGAAATTTTATGCCAATCAACCTAGAAATACTAGTAGGAGGTCAATGACTAAATCTGTAAAGGAAATAATCAATGCTCATTTCAATCATCTTGAAACACTTGAAAAATCCTAATTGTTATCATGTTTACTTCATAATGCGATGAAAGAGCCATTACAATTGTTGGGTGTACATTCGACATCAAATAAGAGGAAAAACATGAGACTACAAAAATATATTGTTGAAAATGTTAAAAAAGGTTTAGATTCCATTGGGAAAGGATCTCAATCAGTGGATAAGGCCATTACAAGTAAGGTGATGTTGACATCTATTTTAAATCAAGATATATCAAGAAAAAGAAAAATATTTGCACTTTCGACTGAAATTGGTTATAGTAGAACCACACTAATAAAATATGAGAAAAAGAGAAAGGCTTTGGATGATAGTTCAAAAAGAAATTGGACAATTATGTGTAGAGCTCCCCATTCTGACATGATTGAAGATGTTGTTAGGAACTTGATCTCAAGTTTTTGGAATGATTAGACCCGTCCATCATCAAATAGTAGAGATGTTATGAGATATAGGATTAGGACCAATATTTATGAAAACAATATAAAACATTGGCTAGACATAACATAACTTGAGATGTATATGAGCTTTTGTAATAAGTATCCTCATATAAAGATTGGACAAACAATGTTTGAAAGGTTAAAGTCATATTATGTGAAGATAAACAAGGTTTTTGAAACTTGTTGTTGTCGTTATCATATCGAATTTGATCTCTACTATTAGGTGTTTCAAAAGATGAGAGAAGAAAGTTATGGTTTTCAAAATGCACCTCCTAAACAAGTAAGTTTGTTCATAAAATCCATGTTATGTGATAATGCAAATGGACCTCAAAATAAATTGCATAAAATAACTTTATAAAACATGTAGAAATTTGGCTAAATTTCCTTCGAGAAACGAAGATACTAATCTAAGAAAGATAGTAAATTGCAAGAGTTACAAGTATGTAAAGTTTCAAACAAATTTTGGTAAAGAACCACAAGGTTAAACTATGTAGAAGAGGAAATACCTATTGGAAACTTTATGGAAGATTTTTGAAAATTGATAGAACCATACATACAACATGCCTTTTTTGCTAAGTGGCAAGCACAATAATTTCAAACATTAAGAGATACTTTTCTACTTGGAACAATTCTATCAATAATCGAATTTGCAGAAAATTACTCTTTTGTACATCAAAAAGAGATTCAATCAAAATATTACTTTTCAAAGCAGATCACTATTATGGTTCATGTGTGTTATCGACATGCACAATCAAAATTGGATGGTGTTGAGAGTACAGATGAAAAATGATTCATTAAGAAAGAATCTTGCTTTTATATTAGTGATGATAGAGAGCATGATACACTTTTTGTACAACATTGCTTTACAATATTTTTTGAGTATTTGAAAAGCAGGGGTGTAAAAATTGAAAAGAATTTTGTATGGTTAGATGGATGTGCGACATAATTCAAATCATCATGGCCATTTTATGCACTATGTATATATCATAAAAATTACTAAATACCACATGTTTGGAGTTTCTTTGAGAGTGGGCATGAAAAGGGTGATCATGATGGTGTAGGAGCTTGCATCAAATGTGCTCTAAGAAAGCATCAAATGAGTTATTCAGGAGATCGTATAGATGATGCACATGATGTTGTTGAATGGTGTAAGAAACACTTTGCATCAAATGAGGTCAACACATCTTCAGGAATGAATTAAAACATTCCACATAGAGTGCTTTGGGAGATATCAGGTATGTATAAATTACATTTTAAAATTTTAAATTTTAAAATTTAAATTTAATTTATATATACATGTTTGTTCACATAAGTTTGTTTTTACATGTATTTAGGTGTGGACAGAAGATCGATGCATGGATGCAAGAGGGTAGACAAAATAAGCTCTTTGCATTGTGCTGAGTACAAATAATCACCCTAGATGGATATTATACACGAGGGATTACTCTTGTTTCTACATTGAGTGCTTTTGGTAAAATTTGATGCATGCAACAACCAAGAACTTGGATATGTTAGTAGATAGAATTTGGTGCCACTAGTCGTTTCGAACACATAAGACGAAAATGGGGATGAAATATTTGAAGACATTCCTTTGATTTCAATTGATTATGACCATATTCAGGATTGGTTAGAAAAGGTACATGTGTAATTTTTCAATAATTTATTATATAAATTTAATGATCTTTAAATTCTAGACAATTCTAATTTTTAAAAAAAATTTCCATGTGTAAATTTGGTGTACAGGAGATGTTTTTGTAGTCATAGCAGAGCCTAGAAACATAGAAGGTGTTATCTATTATTTACTATGTTTCACATAAGAGAGGAATAAGCTAACAAAACTCGAAATGAGCGATGTAATGTTGTTTCCCATAGGTGAGTTTGAATTTAAAATTTTATGTACATTGTGTACATGTATATTACCTTAAAAACATTAAATATATTGTACAAACCTTGAGTGAAAATATTGTACATGCATGTGTCTTACCTTAGGTTCATGTTGTTTACCGTGCAGGTTCTGTTGTAGTGCAAGGGATATATCTCAAACAAGTCAAAATTGTTCAACATGGGATTCATTTGATTGACTATCAACTTGATAACAAGCTATATCAATATAGTCACCTAGTAATTGTTACCACCCTACATCTTCATGGAGTTCCACATGCACGTGAATGAAAAAATGGAGACTAGATAGTGACGATCATCAGAAAATTTTACATGTTACTGAAGAGCGAGTTGGACCAGAATGTTTGAGTTAGATTTTATCCACGATTTTCAAGTTCACTTGTACATGTATACATGTTCAAGTGAGAACTTATAGTAACTTGTTTGAACTCTGGATTGTTTTAGTTACTTATAATATATGTTGATGACGAGTATTTTAAATTTGGTTAGACACAAATTAGTGATTGAAACACATTGGTCCTTAAATTGAGTTTATTTCCAATTACATATTTGTTCCATGGAATTCTTAAGTTCAAGAATCTTTGATTTCATTTGAAAGTTCAACTCCACTTATAGCATCATCTCTCACTTTTTTTGCTTGCATGTAAAGTTGTATGCAATACTTGTTCAACCTAGTGAAGTTTTTTAAATTCATTTTGCCTAAATTCCTTATCATCTATTTTCCAATTGCGTTTGTTCCATGGAAACACAAATTTGTCACGATTGAAACACATTGGTACATAAGTTATTTTTAATTTAGATATCTATGTTCTTAGGAGATGGATGCAAACTTAGAAACTTGAAACTTGTGTACATGAACTTAAATTGATGTTACATATTTAATTTCCTTGTGGCTTTAGGTACATATATAGATAGAAACTATTATAAATTAACTTGAATGATGCTTAATTTTATACATAACATGTGCACTACAACAATTGAAAAGTTTGTATCTATTTAATACAAACTTTGAAAATTCATTTTGCCATTTCCTTAAATTGAGTAGATATTTCCAATCACATATTTGTTCCATCGAATTCTTAAGTTCAAGAATCTTTGATTTCATTTGAAAGTTCAACTCCACTTGTAGAATCATCTCTCACTTTTTTTGCTTGCATGTAAACTCATGCAATACTTGTTTGAAACCTAGTGAAGTTTTTTAAACTCATTTTGCCTAAATTCCTTATCATCTATTTCCAATTGCATTTGTTCCATGGAAACAAAAATTAGTGATTGAAACACATTGGTACATAAGTTATTTTTAATTTCTATCTATGTTCTTAGGAAATGGATGTAAACTTAGAAACTTGAAGTGTGTACATGAACTTAAATTGATGTTACATATTTAATTTCCTTGTGGCTTTAGGTACATATATAGATAGAAACTATTATAAATTGATCTGAATGATGCTTAATTTTATACATAATGTGCACTACAACAATTGAAAAGTTTGTATCTATTTAATACCTTTGAAAATTTATTTTGCCATTTCCTTAAATTGAGTCTATTTGGACAATTACATATTTGTTCCATGGAATTCTTAAGTTCAAGAATCTTTGATTTCATTTGAAAGTTAACTCCACTTATAGCATCATCTCTCACTTTGTTTGCTTGCATGTAAACTCATATGCACCTATAGATCTATATAGATCCATGTATAATTTTGAACCATAGATCCCATGCTTACATGAACTTAAATTGATGTTACATATTTAATTTCCTTGTGACTTTAGGTACATATATAGATAGAAAAGTTATTATGAATTGATTTGAATTCATTGCTTAATTTTATACATAATACATGCACTACAACAATTGAAAATTTTATATCTATTTAATATGACTATCTATTTAAAGGTGAAAAGATGATTACGATCCTTTATAGAAATTAAATAGAACCTTTAGAATCTAGTTCTTTTACTTGTATTACTTTTGATGGCGTACATATTAGGGCTTGTAGTACTTGTAGTACTTTTGATGGGGTACCTTTAGAATCTATTTTTATGATTGTGATTCATATAAACTATAAACCACTTTTAAATCATTATTCATATTATTTTACCAAGTAGTTATTCTCTTGTATGATTAGGGCCTTGTCTTACTAAAAATCTCATTAGAGGCATCAAGGGAATATTTAAAAAAAAAAAAAAATCTCTTATCTCATCCATGTCTTATTATGTTTAGAGAATATTTTAACCTACTATATTATAATGATATTCCACTTGACAAATAGATTAAATCATTTGAATCCTTGGTGTATTTACCAAACATATAGTAAGTGTATTCCCATTTTTAACCATCATTGTAGGGTTTAAGTGTGTATTTGATTTATTTATTTACTTTCTAGGGATTATCCTTCCACCTAATGTGATTACTTTATTGGATCTCTTTATCTTGTCCTTAACTATCTTATGCCTTATTTTACTTTGTTGTTTTTCTAATCTTTCTCTTCTACCATTATTTCTAGCTAATTGAATTATGAAGTATTCATGCCTAGTATTTCCTATTAAAATTGTACACTCTCTTACTCTTTTCCCTCTTTCTATCCTAAGAAAGGATTCAATAATTATTTATTCTTTTCAAACTAGATTATTCTTATGCTTAGATTAGAAAATAACTAGTTTTGTATATGCCTTTTATTCAAATTTTATAACATTATATGTGTGTGTACATGTGTAGAACTACATATGTGCATGTACATAATTTACATTTAACATGTTTAACATATATAAATCATAAATACATGAGCATGAGTTCTCTAAATCTAGATATAATGTATAAAAACTCTTAAGTGTAAACATGTATGTAAATGTAGATTAATATAGACATTTAAACATAAGAAAACACATGTACATGTAGATAGTTGAACATAAACATAAAAATTATAAGCAAAGAGGTACATGCATGTAGATTGAATGAAAATAAACATATAAACATAAGAAACCATATGTATGTATCAAGTAGAGATGAATATTTTTAAGCTCAAACACATGTATGTATATCATATAAGAAAATGTACTAGAGATCATCAAATGTAGGTAATAATGTATCAACAACCTAACAAATGTACTAGAGATCATCAAATGTAGGTAATAATGTATCATAATGTATCATAATGTATCAAGAACCTAACAAACATGTACTAGAGATCATCAAATGTAGCCTGTCATATATAATGTTCAACAACTCATAGATCCAGTGTAGTCTTATCGCCATGTCGACTCCTAGTTGAACAAACCTATGAATAAGAATCTTGCTTTGATGGATGTGTCAAGCCCTAGAGATAAAATTGTACACAATATGTTAAATACATTATATATATAATGAAAGTTATTTAAGAATGTAAATGCATTTTTAAATATTTGTCTAGATATATATACATGTATGTATATAAAAATTTAACTCACATGTCCACTGGTAGGAGTATCATCCACTGAATCACGTTGATGTACATGATCTGACCCCAGACTAGGAGTAGCATGAGGTATCTCCATCTACAATATACATATACCATGAATAGTTAAAACTAAACTTTAAATATATTTTTTTAAATGAATTGAACATGCACACACACATACAAATAGATACACATGTACCTACACATCAGGTGGCATCAGATGATCTGATCCCTCTACAATGGTTTCCTCCACCAAATCAACCAAATGAGTTGTCTGAGTCAACACATCAAGGTCTACATCCGTTTGAGCCATCACATGTCATGCCAGAAATGGTGAGTGAAGGGGACTAACCAGTTGAGATGGCATCACTAATGATGAATTTGGATCGATCAACATCTCCACAAAACCCATAGAATTATGCACCCTCTCCAAGTCAACTGAAGGATCAGTAGCCTGTGCAACAACCAAATGATATATAGGTGGATCTTGATGTGCACTGGTGTTGGGCTGAGAGTGATGGGATCCTGGATGCGAATGAAATCTTGCACACAAATGACCTTTGACCTAGTCTATAAAGATCCCATGGTTTGATGCAATGAAGGCATATGCCTCCAAGAGGTCCTTAGCCAAACAATGCAAAGTCTTGTGTGCCATCTCTCCTATAAGCCCATCCAAATGTGTGGGTGTAGGGATGCCTGCCGTTGTAAAAGGATCAATGTTGTTGTGTTGTGTTGCAAGTGGTTTGGATTGTGGACGTCTCGACATCAAATACCGACCCTCATGATCAGTAGATATCCTAGTGGTCGCAGTTGCAATATCGCCTACATTGTCAATTGCTTCCTTTTGGGAAGAAATGACAACTTGGTCTACTAAGGGGGCCAAAGATGTGGTGAGAGCAAGAGACCTCTCACCAACCAATACCCTAAACACTAAGGTTGGTTGACCTGCTTTATGATAGGTGTCCCTATCGGCAATCCTGCCACGCCCCTGACCAACATATGGTGGAATGTCTAGGTAGTTGATTTTGAGGCCCAAATGAACCTCATCATACAACTGTTGAACAAAATATAACATAAGTTGGTAATTGTTTGCATATTTACCATGCACTGCAAGGAATCGAGGATAGATCAAAGTGGCCATATCAACATCCACACATTTGGTGACCTGGTATGCCCTCACCTTAGCTTTATCTTGATAGAATGAAAAACATTGGGTTTTGATCATTCTTTGGTCATATCATCTTTTATTTGAGAAAAGGGAACCTCACAGTGTACTTCTTTCCACATGTGAGAAAGAATAACAGTTACTCTATTAAGGGAAAATTCACTAGTATCCTCAAGTTTATCTCTAATTTGTTGTAGGCTCTGTAATATGGACATGCAAGTGTCCTTATATATGCCCATGTTTGTACCATTAGTTAATGAATCTCTCAATCTCCAAATCTCACTATTAGTACTTGCAAATAGTTCAAGTGGAGGTGAAATAGGTGCATTTGCCATGATGTGTACCTAAAGGAGCAATGAGACCTTCTTGCTTTAATATATCTAGATCTAGAGAATAGAAATAGCATGGAACATGTACATGTTTAATTGATTTAAATTTAAAACAACTATTTACAAGCACAATATAAAATGTAAATTGAACTCTATCTAGATAATAGTTCTTGTGCATGTGTGCAATAAATTTAATGTAACTTCTAGAAATGTAACTAAACACTTGTGGAACAAGTAAATTAAAATTTGAAGTATTAATAAATCTAATGTAATTCAAAGTAAGAATGTGAACTCATTTCACCAAAATGTAGAAACTTCTAGTTCTATACATTTAAATATATATAAAACATGATCTTAACTATATGATCCATGAGTAAATCACAAGGGCCAACAAGTGATTTTAGCAAGATTTGAAAGCATCTCTCTAGATAATGATAAAGTCTACATGGGTTAAGAAAGAAAATGGTTATTCTCTCTTAGAAAGGGGAAAGATCAATCACGATTAAATTCTAAAATATAATTGAAAAGCACCAAATATAAAAATCAAACAAGTTATAGATAATAATAATAATATGATATAGAATGTACAAGAAGCATGTAATAAGAGAAAATTATTTGTTTTATTTATGAATATTTAAGAAGAAATTAAGACTATAAAAGGATACTTAAAATATAAGTTACCAATTTTTTTGCAATAAATCATAAGAGAAGAGCTCTGAAAAAAAGAGTTGCATAGTAGAGAAGTATAGGAAAGCATCAAGAGAGTTATCGAGATTTTCATGACATGTTCAAAACAAGAGAGTTGTCAAGTTTTTGGAAGAATACAATATTGTTCAAAATCAAAGAGCTTCTTATGTTTAATGGTCGTAAAGGTTTGCTTTAAGATGGTTTTGAGAAGATTTGTTCATGAAAACATGTGAAAGAACATTTTAGTTATTGGGAAGATTTAAGTTTGATGTGGGTAACATTTAACTTTGATGTAAACCAAGCTGCTAATATGTAGATAACTTAGTTTTCCTTTGAGTTAACATATATTTTGATTTTATATTCTATTAGGTGGTTGTGATATAAAGTAATCTATTAAAATAATTAATTGTAAACCATTTATAAAAATGGGCCAATTAGTTGCATTATCCTAGAACATTTATCACCTTATCTCCCTATGATTTTCATGAGCTATTAACAAAGAATCTACTAAACTATTCCTTTAAATATAAATCAAAAGGTATGAGAGGGACCCACGTCATTCATTTAAATTCACCAATCACATAATATTTAAATTAAAATTTTCCTTTATTTCATTTGTGGAAATTTTGAGCATAACACAATTTATATCACAGTGATTAAAGAATAGAGTGGACCTCATTCTTTTTGAACTAGTGATCTATAAAATCAAATTGATACCAATTGTGTAATATTTTTCATAAGTCTATAACTCTTCAAAATCCTATGAGGAATTAGATGAAAGAATAGGAGGTTCATAGTCCTACATGATGCAGAAGCAAGAAATATGTGTAATAAAGAAAGACCAAATAACATGAAGTCTAAATAATTTAGGTTTCAATGCAAGAGTACTCAACCCCTAATATGATATTTCTACATTAGCATATTGTAGCTTTGTATAGATATAATTTGAAACATTGATCTAACATTTTAACATTAAAATGACCTAAACTGTTTTTTCACCTATAATTGCCAAGCCCCTAGAACCTATGACAACTCTACAATTAAATTTTTAAGTTATGTTTCCTAGTAGTAATTTCAATGTTCAAGTTTAGAATTGTGTTAGTCTAGAGATTAATTTGTCTCCTACAAATTTATGGCATCAAGGTATGTTATGGATTGTAGTTTCATATTTTATATAAAATATTATGTTTTTAAAATATTTTTTTTTATCATATTGATTGATAATATATGGAAGGTAGAGGGTAGAATGTGTGAATAGGATATTGCAGGAGAGGAAATATAGTGTTGTATGGAATGAGTAGCGGAAGTAGAAGAAGTGATCATGAAGACATTGGTGTAATGAGGAATTTAACTAAAGTGTGAATTAGTAGTAGTGTATTCTACTAGTAGGGAAGGAGGAACAAAGGAGTGAGAAATAAAGGAAAGAAATAAAATGAGCATGTGGTACACATTTTGTAAGGGTGGAGGCATAATAAGTTGTTGTGTAGTGATGATAGAATAAATAATGATGGTTTGTTAAGGTGTCAAGGGGGAAGGACAATGATAATAAAAAGAGGTGTAAAGGATACAATAAAGGTCAGTACACTAGTAGGATCAAAATGATGAATATATAATATCTATAAAATAAAATTAGCATGGACAATATGACCAATATTTTAAACCATTTCAAAGACACGTGGGATTATTTATGAAGAAGTTGGCTAAGGAAACCATGAGATCAAAAAGTATAAGGACACACTCATGGTTTATAGCATTTGTGATCTCTTATTACTGCATGATGATTTCGTATATTGTTGGGGGTCAAGTTATGTGTCTTAGTCAAAATTGTCTATAACTAGGAAGAATGAAACTGTCCTACCAAAAGAAGAGGATGGAGGAGGAATGCTAGCCATGGTAGGGTTAGGATGTATGCTATGAAGGGGTAAAGTCCATGCAAGATATTTATTATGGGGTCTAAGATTTGTTGGGGGCATGAACTATGAGAGCTAAGTATAGGCTGGACCTATAGACCTAAAGAATGGGGGAACCTAGATAAGTTCTATACAACAAATAATGATAAAGTGTAACAAGTGGTAAAGACAATGAAAACAAGTGATAGCAGAAAAAAATGAAAGGAAGTGTCTAGGGTTTGGAATGGGAGGGAAAAAAAAGGTGAAGAACAAACAAAAAAAATATTCATATCTAAGATACACAAAAATAAATTAGAAAGTTGAATGTAGGACTGTCATGTTCCCTATATGAAATAAAGAAAAAAGAAAACCCACATTCTAGAGTTTATTGAATTAGATCAGATTAATAACTGTATGTCTATAGTTTAAAAGTTAAACATGATTTAACATAAATGGAGACACATGAGGCATGCTATTAGTTGAAGATAATGAGTCTGCATTAGTCACTTCTTTGAATCTATTTGAATCCATTTGAAGAAATTTTGGCTTTGCTTTATCATCCATAGACACACTTGATTTTTGTGAGTTTTGTAACCGAATGCAAAAATCTGAGAATATAAGAGAACGTAGCCACATCAAAATATTAAAACACATATACTAGAAGCATGATCTAATTGAAATATAGAAGCATTGAAAAGGAAAGTGAACTGTTTGAATGATCTCAAGAAATATGTTCTCATTGACTGCCATGATTGAAGGATATGCACAAAATGGATTTATTGAAAATGGTTTAGACACCAACCTAGTGAGTTATTTGATCGCTGGTTGTCAAGGGTGGTGAGTTCTTCAATCGCCTAAGTTAGAAATTCCTTCATTTGCCTGGGGTTTGGGGGTTCAAGTTCGCCACAACAACAAAGTTCATGAAAATGACAGTAAAAACCTATAATAAAAAAACTCTAATTCGAGGGTTTGAGCAAACCCCCATTGGCTCGAACCCCACTATTTAATTAAAAATAATATACGTTTTTGCGTTTGCATGAATGGGGGGGTTCGCTCAAACTGGGGGGTTTGAGCGAACCCTAAAATGTGTTCGCTCAAACTACCCAGTTCGAGCGAAGCCCCTAAAATTGTTGAAACATCGAAAATTCCTTTTTCCTTCCTCAATGGAATTGTAAACCAATTTTTTGGTTTACCAAAAGATCTTGGATGTCTTTGTAAACTAGTTTATTAAAAAAATTTGTTTCAAATTGAATCATGTAAAAATTCTCATGAAGCTTGGAATAGATTGAAAACATTGTATGGTACTACAGATGAAGTAAGGGGCTATCAAATTGATAATAAACTGATGATCCTTGATCCTAAGAACTTTGACAACATCCAAGACTACATCACTAAGGTTAATGATCTAAGAGAGCAATGTAAAGCATGTGGAATTGATAATTACATTCAGTTGGTCTACAATACATTGAACAAACTTGGTCCTTATTATGCTTCTTTTGTTTCTAGATTTTATACTCATAGATTGACTATGGGGTCTGCATATACTACACCTTCATTTGCATCATTTTCTATGATTTTAATACATGAGCAACAAAAGATTATCTCAATGGGTCTTTTCAAGACTTCTAAATCTCAAGCATTGTTAGCTAGTCAGGTGAAAGAATCAAATAAGAAACAAAATAAATAAAACAATAATCCATATTCAGATCAAGCAAAGAATACATTCTCTTCCAAAGAGAAATCATCTAATAAGGAGAAGACAAATTGTTCATATGGCAAGAAGCTTGGACATGATGAACATTCTTGTTATAAGAAGGATATTGATGATGAAACATCTTCTCAAAAAGAATCAGGTTGATTTACCTTCTAGAATTTATGAGTCACCTTCTTCTTCTTCAAAACAATCTAATAAGGACAAAGGTCATGCTAGTTTGGCTTCTACATTAGGAAATAAAGAACAAGCTCTTTGTGCTTTTTTAGGTCATGGACTAGGGAGATGATTTCTAGATTCAAAAGCATCTCATCATATAACATCTTCATAGTCTATATTATCTTCTTTTGAGCCTTGTACTATGTCTCCTATTTTGATGGGAAATAATACATACATGAGTGTAATAGGGAAGGGATCTATTGATATTAGGGAGGGCACTTTCAATGATGTTTTATGTGTACCTAATTTATCAAATAATCTTCTTTCCATTTATAAAATTACACATGGTGGAGACGGGAGGACTATGGAATTCACTCCTAACTTAGTTATCATTAGAGACTTGGAGAGTAGAGAGATTATTGCTACTAGGATGGTTGATCATTCATCTTAGTTGTACACCTTGAAATTTTTTTCTTCTGATGATGAATTTTTTCCTATGATTTTTGATCACACTTCTAGTGTGAACCATGATTTAAAGGAGACATTTGGCTTCTTGAACTTGGGAGTTCTCATATCAGATCTAGTTCTTGAGCCATGCACTTCATCTCCTCCATCTACTGTTGCAGTTGTTGATGCTTATATTGCTATAGATATGGCTTCTTGTGATTTAGTGTAGTATGATCTCCATTGTCTTCCAACTACATCCACTTGGGATGCATACTTGACAAACATTGGTGGGTTATTTTTTGAGTCACATATTTAAGATTTGGGAGACACCATTGATTGCATACATCTTCTCTTTGATGAAGATGATTCTTATTCGGTTGTTGCAAGGAAATACTTTGGCCCTCTTGTTCATTCTCTACATGATCAATATTCATAGTTGAACATGAGTGTGGATACTTTTGGACAACATTTGGAGGAGGCTTCTTTGTCTTTAGAAGAGATGTTTTTGTCTTTGGATTGTGTTCTACATTTGTCTCTAGGAGATTCTGGATTGACATCTTCAGTTGTGTGGCCTAAAACACCTGTTTGAAGTGTCAGCATTCAACATTGACATGGAGACACTTGAACATAGTTTAGAGACATCACATATCATTCTTCTTCCCACATATTCCTTTCAGGATTGGGAAGAAATCCTGCATACATTCTTGGTTTTGTCAAGGGGAGGAACCTTGTTCGACGAGATTGGATCATTTTTAGTATTCAATGTCAAGCTTCTACCATTGAGGGGGGTCTGCATGGTCTCTCTTCTTCTTCTCTCTTATGGGGGGGTCTTTTTCCTCACATGAGGTTTTGTCCTTCTCATTTTTCATTGAGAGTACTTTGTGTTCATCTCTCTTTTGGGGAGGAGTTTTGTACCACTAGTTTTTCTCCTTTTCTCCATTTGCAAGATATTTCATTTGCATTTGTACATGGGTACCTAACATGGCCTTGTATTTGGGACCCATCCTTGCATTCTTTGCATCATTTTCATAATAACCTTCTCTCTAAGTTGCACTTATCAGAGGGTTTTGGTGTGAATAAATATATTATACCTAGTTAATTCACCTACTGGGGACTTAGGGGACATATTCAAATGTTAAGTTTACTTGGGTCCTAAGATTCTTTCTAGAAGACTTAGTTGTTATGTCTAGAGTTTAACTTTTCCTTAGGTAGTTATGATAATTTGTTCATATCATAAGATTAAGGCACTTGTCATAATCTTATGACATCTTATGTCTCACCTTGGCTATATAGCCAAGGGGTTTTCATTTTTAATTCTTGACGGATAATCAATTCCATTGCAATCTTGAGCATTGCATATTGATCTCTTTGTGCTTTCCATTTGGCCTCTAGATCTTGGGTATCTCCATAGCCAACTCTAACAATTCTTATATATTAGGAAATACTAAGCAAAAATTCATCATGGATATGTGTTTTGGTAAAGTGTGGATGCCCTTGAAATATTTGGTTGATGTTTCAAGTTGTGTGTTTGGTGATGATCCTAATACAATCGAGACTATTCATGATCTTTCACCTCCCAACGCATGTAGTCATAAAGTAGACATCTTGGGTGAAAATGAAGAGAGAATGCAAGCATTCATATACAACCCCTTACATAAATTTGAGAAAAATTCAGCCTTTTACCCCTCAATGCAATGGCCTAATAACCCATGTCAACAACAAACAACTCCCATAATTCCACCACTTGACATGTTCAATCTTTTACATCCTTAAATTGAATCACAAAACAAGTCCCAACCATCAACCATGGAGGAACCTTGTCATAATGAAGACATATCTACCGATACCTCTCCATCCTATGTGAACAAAGTCACCAACACACCCATTAACCTAGATCAATGTTATGACCAAGGTTTTACAATTTTGACAAAGCAAGGATGTGACATAAGGAATGAGAATGAGATTCACAAATTTATATAACAAATACCATCAAAAGAAACTAAGGAATTAGGCTATCAAGATCCTCCCCCTTCACATCAAGCAGTTTCTCTATCAAGTAAGAAACCTAATCCCTATTGTAGACACCTGAATTTGACCACCCCCATATGGTCAAATTCACCCCTCTCCATTCCTCTATCTTGCATCCTTCACCCGCATTAATTAAATAATTTATTATTTGATTAATATCATATTGTAGCCTAATGTTCCTAAGGTATTTAAAAAATCAATTAAATACCTTCCCCTCTTTCCTCTCTAAATTAAATAAATATCCCAATTTATTTAATTTAGTCACTTTATGCCTTTTTGAATTAAATCAATTTTTAATTTAAATTCTTCTCTCTCCAAATGTCACATCCTCCATAATTTCTTCTAATCTAGATTAGTTTAATTAATTTGTGATTAGGATGTGCACACCCTAATCATAATTAGGATCACATCCTCCATAATCCACCGCTTGCCCCTAATCCATCATTACCTCAACTAATCATATGTTTACACAACCTAATCACTTAATTAGGTCAACCTAATCACCATGCCATTTATGGCATGTGTCCTAAGTCAACTGCCTTAAATGATATCTCCATTTGGAGAAGGCATCCCTTTCCCAAGTGAATTTTTAACTCACTTTTATTCATCCTATGCATTTTAAGGAATTTAAAATTCCTTCTCCCATCCCTATGTGGATTTTTGAGGAATTTTTAATTCCTCACATGTCCTTTCACCCACATGTGGACAAGGACCTCCTTTATGAGGAGATCTTGTCCAAATCCCAAGGTACTATGTAGTACCTCCATGTCATGTACACCTCATCTCCTCTTTCCACATCACCAACCACATGGCGAGATGTGAGGGCTTGTGAGTCCTCAACTCATCCTAGCCCTTGATCTTGTCCATCTTGGTTGAATCTGAGCCCTCCATTGTTTAGGGGCATTTCCCTTAAAAATGGTTGAATTTCCCTCATTTGAAACAACACAACTTTTTAATTCAAGCACACTTAGCATCCTTTGCATCCAAGCACATTACTCCATTTTTATAGCACTTAACACCTCCATAGTCCATCTAATCGAATACCCACAATCACCATTGCATTCCTCTCCATCTCAACTCCACTTTGCATAAGGTTTTATGCAATTTTGCTAAGGAAAGAGCTCACAAATCAACAATCAACAAGGGCCAACCAAAGGAACGATTTAAACAAGGTAAACAATTCCAATTTCTTGTGTTTTTGTTTAGATTAAAATAGGACAATCGTGAGTGTTTTGTTTGTGTTTTTGATCATTGCATAAGCTTAGTTCTTTGTATTTTAGTATGTCGAATTCACTTGCACACAACTATAAATTTAAGAAGCTACCATTTTTACATATCATAATCGAGACTAAACGAAGCTTGGATAAATTTCTTAGCCTAGGATTGATTACATTACCACCTATATGAGAAAATAAGAAAGGAAAAAGTACAAACATGTCTTACTGTGCATATCATAGAACACTTGGGCATCTTACTGACAAATATCATGCTTTAAAGAAGGTATTGACAGAATTTGATCCTTTTATAACTCAATATGATCATATAATTAAATAATAATTATTTACTTTGCTCCTTGCCATGTGATAGTTTTAGAATTATAGCATGCTCACTACCACATGTATTGAAATTTATGCATAGTTATATTTTGTATAGCAAGGAGTAGTATATCATATTATATCTTGGCTCATCCTTGTCCTACACTTGGGGGCAAGGGGTTAGGTAGCCTTATCTTTGGTGTATTTCTTATTGAGATCCCTATCTATCTCCTTAAAATGTTAATGTAGCAAGTACACTAACATTTTAAGGGAGGGCATATAGTCCCCCAATTATTATTTGCATGTTCCCTTATTAGTGATGATGGTATACATCTCCTAGGAAGTGTAACCATATAAATCAAAGTGTGGCTTTCTTGATCTATGTGAAGTATCGCTTTTGTGGTAATTTTAGGCTTAATGTCCCATAAGAGTGTGACCTTTCTTGGAATATGACATTCCTGTAGGTGGTAAAGCTATGGTTTGCATTCCCTAAGGTGCGAGTATTTTATTTCTCGACTAGTCCTCTCTTGGTGGTGATGTCAAGTGTGATGTTCCCTAAGGTGTGAACTTCCATTCATTAAGAAAAACCCTTTGATTATTTTTTTTTACCTTGTCATTTTATTCCATGAGTGTCTAACATAACACAACTTACTATCGTTGTGAAGCAATTTTATTCCATGAGTGTCTAGCATAATACAACTTGCTAGCCTTGTGAATAAATTTTATTTCATAAGTGTCTAGCATAATACAACTTGCTAGCCTTGTGAAGCAATTATATTCCATAAGTGTCTAGCATAACATAACTTGTTAGCCTTGTGGAGCAATGATCATTTTATGGGTACACATCTAGTGAATATCAGACTTCACTAGACCTTGTGTGTTTCTCATCTTGGTCTTGGGGCTCACCTAGTGAATATCAGACTTCACTAGCCCTTGCGAGTATATTTTATGGATGCATGTAACATAACACAACTTGCTAGTCCATCCTTTTTTTTCTTTTTTATTTTTTTTTGCATTAGTTTTGACATTGAATGTTTTTGTACCTTTTATTTCTGCTACACATGTGTGTGTTCTTTTGTGCCTATGTTGGTTTTCCATGAGATCATAGGTCTTGGGGGATTGATCACTCTCCTTGATCCTTTGTCATCTTGTCTTTTCAATAGTTGTACAATTGGACCTTCCTTGACATATATTTCTCTACTTTAGTGTGAGTCTAAGCATAAGTTCATACTCTCACTAAAGTGGGGGCTATATGTAGTGTAGAAAATTGTATTTTACAATTTCACACTATGTTTGCATCCCTTAATCTATTGGACTTAATCTTCTAATTTTCCAAATTATGCATTCCAAAGCCTTATTCTTACCATTTTTTGAAAGGGGAACCAACATTAAATAAATGCATTTAATAATTAAATTGCCTTGGATCATGTGTGTCTTGGAGATATATGCCAAGACCCATTCACCCATGGGTGAATGGGTCCCCTTTATGGGCTAGGACTTAAATTAAAATATGTTTTTGACAGCAATTTAATGATTAAAATTTAAATTGGAAGTGTCAGTTTTTGGAATCCAATTTTTGGGAAATTGGATAAACACCTATAAATACATAGTCATTTGGTCATTTGAAAAATAACACACACCTTCTAACATTCAAGAGAAAATATTATTGTCAAGAGCATTCAAGAGTAGCATTATCAATTATTTGTAATAGCAATCAAGATCCTAACATCATGTAAAAGTTTATGTGTGTTCATGCATTCAAGAAAATCAAGCAATCAAGATCTAATTCCCTTGAAGTGATGTGTATGTCTTTAGTCCTTCAAGGAAGCTATTGAAGGGTGGTGAGTTGCAATAATTGTTCATTCATCATTTTCTTCCTTTCCATTAAGGTTTTTATCATTGACATTACCATTGTGAAAGTGAGAACACTATTCACAGGGTTTAACTGAGGCAAAACCCTATATGGCACAAACATTTTTCCCTCTTTATGTATGTTCAAGTTATAGATTGAAGAAGGATTGAAGAGATTTTGAAGAGCAATTTTGCATTGTTACATTTGTTGTCATCATTCTTGTCAATCTACATAAACTAAGTTGCAAAATTGATTTCTGACATTCTGACAAATTTGTAGGTGGACAACAACATCTTATATCTAGCACTAGAGGACTGTGAAAAGTATTTCTGGAAGCCTAATCAAAGACCCATTCGCCTAGGGGTGAACCAACCCCTCTACACATGAAAAAACTAACTTTTGGTGACAGGCACATTCCCTTTGATATCTCTCAAATCTGCCTGCAAAGTGTTGTTACAGTCTGATTATCTTCATGAATCTAAATTTTATATATTAGGTCATATAGTTCAATTAGTTTCATTAGTTTAATCATTTTAAATCATTCTTAATCATCCTAAGACCCTAAAGAATCCACCAACCTAGGTTTGATTGAGGTTAAAAGTCAATCTTTTGGCTTTGTGGTAGGTATTCTAATGAAATTTGGCAAGAGGCCCCTTGAATCCTAGGTTCTTTGCATTTAGGACCTAGGACCCCTTTTCCCACCATTTCAGCTTCTTTTGTGTACATCGGATTTAGAGATAGATAGGTGTTGATTTTTTGGATCTAAGTATAGGTTGAACACTTTTGTGTCTTATCAAACATAGGTACATGAACCTTGCCCAAACATTATTGCAATCCCTTGTTAGTCTGATTCTAAACTGATTTATTCTTAGTTTAAATGTCATTTTTGGAATTTGATGTTGTAGGATGTATAAAATGGTAGATTATCTTGAATTTATTACTCTAGGGTTTTGTATTCAATGTGTAGGGCTAATAAGTCATCAATAAACCTTGTTGCCTCTTCTTGTTGATCTTCTCTTCTTTGCAAGAAATTTGGTTAGAAGGGATTGGGTGAAGAACCAACTATTTGATTAAACCTTAATGCACTTCTCCTTCTGATATATGATTGTGGAGTTTTGGGAGCTTTTTTACCTTGCACAAATTGCACCAACTTTATCACTTTCTCCACCTTGCATCCAAATTGATCGTTGCATCAAACATGGATTGAGCCTTTTCTTCCTTTGTCCAATCATGCCTCCTTTCTATTGTCATCTTGTTTCCCCCAAATCACATAAACCCTTGATTCACATGTTGGTAGGATCAAGGCTCTAATACCAATATAATATTGCCAATTAGGGTTATTGTATATTTCTATTTATTTAACTCCACTGAAAGCCAATGACTAAATATTAATTCCAATCAAATCTATTGTAATATGTAATATAATTAACAAAATATACATAAAGAAATTATAATTTATTTTTTAAATGAAGAGTCAACACAACAACTTTCAATAATTAATTACTCCTTTTATTACAACAAAAAAATCATTTATAGTTAATTCAGTGTACTAGAATTTTAGGAATAACAATAGTAATACTATTATCAAGAAATATGATGAATCTATAGAAAATGGTGCTATAGAATCTACCCTATAATTACAAACCCCAAGAACTAAGAGAGAAGCTTAAGAATTAGACAAACAAACACTATAAGAGCCACATGAGCAACAATTTAGTGAAGCTCAATTGTAATCCCTATGTGGAATTTCTTGTGATTGGTTCAAGGTTTTCGTCCAATAACTAGCAATGAAATTTTGGGGGTTTTCATCTTCCAATATCTAGGGATGGATGAACAAGGTGTCCAATTTGTTTGAGTAAAACTAATGGATAAACAAGCATGCCTTTTATCGATCCATATCTTGATTAAATACAAAAAATTCAAATTCTTCTCCCTTCCCTCCAAAATACACCCACACACAATCCTTGACCAACACCATTATTTTCAAAATAATTAGTTTGTTAAAGAAAACCCTTGGCCCCATAATCTAGGTGCTAATTTGAACACCTACATTTCCCTATGTTACTTTCCCTAATCCCACAAGAAATGAAAAACGGGTTTATGGGTCAATCCAAAATCTTAGGGGAAAGGGGGACATGCCAAAAATGAAGGCATTACTTGTTTCTAAAGAAATTTATTTTGTGCAATAATTACTAGATGCTTTAATTAATTAACAAGGAAGATAAATTGAGTCAAATAATGTGAAATGGATTCAATCTTGAAGAGTTACAACTTTCTATGGAATCATAGTAAGTCCAATTGTGTAGCAAGTGTATTGAGTAAAACTATGTTATTCATAGAGATGCAAGTGGAGGTTAAAAGTCTTGAATAAATGGACTTATGGCCTAAAAATGACGATTTAAGAGAAGTATGTAGTGCATGAAAAACTATTAAGAAAATAGAACACAATAGATAAAATATATCATCTAAGGTTTATTGTTTAGTAAGCATCAATTATGCATATTGCAATGATCAACATAGAAAATTTTAATTAGAGAGAATCATAATAGTGGTTTGGCATGATATTTTGGGTTAAACAAGACATTGATGCTCTTTAGTGAAGGTTATTATTGCTTAAGAATGAGAGAAATACTGAAGAATTTTATGCAAAGATGCCAAAGTATATTTATTTGTAAAAGGGATCAATAAGAACATAGGATTGTATCAACCCTTGTTGGTACCATAGCATCCATAGGAGGGGATATGATGGATTTTAAGCTGGAACTATCTATTTTTTATGTGTTAAAACAGTTATATATTTATGGTAGTGGATAGGGGAGAGGACACAGTAGTTGAGCATGTTTCAATAGTTGTGGTAGTAGTTGTTAATATAATGCCCAATAGTTGTGATAGTAGTTGTTTATATAATGCCCAATAGTTGTGACATAAGTACCCTAGCTTAAACAAGATGTATCCCTTTGATCTAAAAAGCAACCAATCATGTGATGCCACATCAATGCTCAACTACTCATGATGTGAATGCACAAGTATTGGTAGCACTTTTTTTTGGGGCCTTTTTGGACACCTTGACAAAAAGCATGCTGATGTGGCATCATATTTGATGATGTTGCCTTGAAACGAAAGTTATAAGTAGGGGACTTGCCATGTAAGCTGCTCTAAAAAAAATGGAGTGATTTTAAATTTCCATGTACGATTTTGAGAAGCGCGAAAGGGTGCACAACTACTGGGTCCTCTCCCCTAGTGATACATTTCATCCTATGACAAAGAGAAAATAATGCATCACATGTGGCGAGCTTATTTTTTAAGGAACTTGTAAGATTGAATGGAATACTATATTATACCATGGCACCAAAATTGTGGGACATTTATGCAAAAACTTGTGGAGAAAGTTAGGGGCTATTAATTTAGATATTTATCCTATCATCCAAAAATTGATGAGATAACAAATGTTAATAAAAATAGAAAAAATGATGAGATGTTTGGTAAGAGATAAAACCAAATAGTTGGACTAAGTATTAACACACAAAGAGTTTTCCTATAATAATTTAGTTAATAGAAATGTTAGAAATATGGCTTTCCAAGTGGCGTATGGATGTAAATTAAGAGGAGTGATAGGGTTGAGGGATCTTAAGGATATTTTATTCATAGTATTGAGGTGGTAGACTTAATGCACACATACAAGATGTATACAAGTAGGTCAAAAAGTTTCTCTAGTAATTGTTAGAATTATAAGGAACATGCACATAAGAAGATGAGAAAAAAGAGTTTACAAAAGGAGACTTGGTCTTAGTGTATTGTATCCAAAGGAAAGGTTCCCAAGGAAAACATAAAATAAGTTGTGATGGAAAATAAAGGTTGTTAACAAAAAAATAGGAAATATGATGAGATGTTTAGTAGGGGATAAGCCCAAATATTTGGACTTTGTATTAACACAAGTAGATTTTTTCCTATAACAATTTAATTAATAGAAATGCTAGAAAGATGCCTTTACAAGTGGTGTATGGATGCAAATTTGGAGGAATGGTATAAGGTTAAGGGGTATTAAGGATATTATATTCAAAGTGTTGAGGTGGTAGAGCTTAAAGCACACATACAAGATGCATATAAGTAGGTCAACGAGTTTCTATCTAACAACTGCTAGAATTATAAGGAACACACATAAGAGGAGAAAAAAAGAGTTTACAAAAGGAGACTTGATCTTAGTGCATTGTAGAAGGGTAAGTTTCCTAAAGAAATCATAAAATAAGTCGTGATGGAAATTTTATGTGTAGAAGAAGATATCAATAGATACCTATGAGATAAGAGTTGCTTGAGGATTTAAATACAAATTTAAAAATTGATGAAGAAGAAGAAAACATAAGATTAAAATCCCTAAACTAGAAGAGCAAGATTCCATCAAGATAGGGGGTAGAGAGAGAATATATTGTAAAAGAGGGCCACTAAGAGGACAAGAGGACCACTAAGAGGACAAGAGGAAGGGAGCATGTCAAAAACTTGTCAAAATAAAAATTAGAAGCATAAAGGTTAAATGATTATTTGTAGTAGAAGTTGGTCACTTATTTGAGTAGGGGCTCACTTTGTTCTTACCCAATTGCCATATGTAGGAGCATCTTTAGTCTACAAGCAATCCTATACCAACCAAAAAGAGAACCTTTTTTTCTTTGTTTTCCATGTTAGGTGGTTATCTTAAGAGTTTGAGTTTGCACTTTCTATATGTTTCTAAAATTTTGGATGTTGATGCATTAATGTAAAGGGATGGTATGATGCATTAATGTCAAGGGATAGTGTTGTGATATTCTCACAACACCTTTTGGTTGAGAAGGTTATCATAATTTTTCTTCATCTAGTGAACAATTTGAGTTGTATGGTAAAGGCCACATCTTTTTCACATCTTAAATCATGTATGGGACTTCACTAGAGATGAATATATTTGTTGTATCATTCAAAATTCACTCACTCACCATCTTAAATTCCTCAAATATTTCAAGGTTTATTCAAGGAATCCTTGATCTAAAATTCAAAATTTATCTTTCATATTTTTGAATCATGCCCTTAAGTCTAGTACATGAGAACTATTGGATACCTAGATCATCACATTGCACCAGATGTTTGATTCTCAACACAAATTGAGATGGACCAATTAGGAAGACGTAATTAAGTTGACACCAATATAACATGCCTAACCTAAAGTCAAACATAGCATGTACCAAAAATCTCACCTATGTATTAGACCACATTGAGAAGATAAGTTATACCCTAAATAACGTGTCCAATTTTGAGATTAGTCTTGATCTTTAGGGGAAGTTTGTAATTTGCTACGAGATCATGATGTTCCACAAATCATTATGCTCCACAATCATTTGACCTTGCAACCTGATATATGATATGAATCTTAATAATCAAAGATATTTGATATTTACTCTAGTGTTACTTGATTCTATAGCCTTCACAATGATTCTTCAACATTCACCTACATTTAAGAAAGAACCTATTAATTTTTTTTTGGCTACAACCATCACAACTCGCTATGTCCATACCATACACAATTAGCAAGAATTCTTTTCTAGATCAGACTTATCGCCAAAATACATCTTATAAAATATAACTAAAGTGACAGCCAAACACCTTAAACCCATTAGTCAAAAATTGATGAGAAAAGTTCAGTTAGGGTATTTTCGAAGTAAAGACATCCCTTACGCCTTGTCTTGTCTAGGAACCAATCGAATGGTTTATTCAAAGACCTGCTTTTGGCAAAAGACTAAAAGCCAATACTCCCCTCAACTGATTCACACACCAAAAAAAAAATTATTCACATGGTTCAAGATATTTAAAATTAGAAAATTGTGTACACATTAAAAAAACCTGTCATGAATTAACGCTTTTGACAAGCAACTCAGACCTTCAATTCGAAGTTTGTTATATTTGTCATGTTTGTTACAACTATAGTGAAGTTTTTGCAGCTGCCTCTTCCATTTTAAATGCGCAGAATACCATAACTTATGGTGGGTTTTGGTTCACCCTAAGACTGTTCAACTTCTTTGATAATGAAAACCTTGCAATAAGAGACACAAACACAAATTCAAAACCAGAATCACCATGAAGAGGCACTGTGACAGAACCCTTGTACATATATACAACTTTGAGTAAACCCCAAGAATTTCAAGACACAGCCTTCATTCTTGAATCTCTACAACCCTAACTTCATCAGAAGAGGAAAGCTTGGGAATTGTAACAGTAAGGACCCCGTTCTCCAGCTCTGCCCTGAGTTGCTGCGGATTGGCGCCACGAGGAAGTCGAATCCTCTTTAAATAACCAACCCTCGAACGCTCGCCTATGCGGCACCTCATTTCTCCACCAGGAGGCAGCGCTCTGTTCTTGCTCCGCCCACTAATCTGCAAAACGCTCCCGTTCTCCACCAGTACTTCCACCTCGTCCTTGCTCACACCTGCCCAAAAACAGTACCAAGAAAAGAAAAGCTTGAAAAATTATGAAATTCAGAAAGAAGAAGGAGGAGGCAAAGTTAGGGCTGAATGATGACCAGGGAGGTCGGAGCTTGAAATTTTACGAAATTCAGAAAGAGAGAAAGGAGGAGGGGGCAAAGTTAGGGCTGAATGATGACCAGGGAGGTCGGCCTCAATGATGTGAGCATCGGCGCTTTCCCACCAGTCGACATGGGTGTTGGCCATGGCGTGGGCATCCTTGGAAAAGAGCGAAGAGGCAGTGGAATCCCACAGCGGAAAGGCCTCCGATGGCTCCATCCACCTTCCCGCTCGGAAAGGGCAGAAAGAGTTCCATAAGCTCCACCCGTGCCCCAGGGGATCTCTGCTCCACGGTTGTCTGTCTGTATTTTCGCCGCTTCTTGTATATACTGGTACAATCGACATATTGGCCTCAACCCAATAGCAGCCTATCAGACTTCTGTAATGGTTTCTCCGCTACACCCTAGCTTTAAACGACTAATGGCACTGTGTCAATTCTAGAAGTTTCTGAAATTGTCCCGAGGAAAGTAGTTTTTTATAATATGTTTTCTACCTTTTCTAGATCCACGAGAATAGAGGGACGGAATTTAATCGACAGAACAAAACCTTCCAAACTCTTTTGCGCGTGCTTATGTGTAAAGGCGAAAAATTGCGTAGGTATCTTCCAATATTCTCCCCTCCTTTTGGTTCTCACGTACATTATATTATTTTTTAAGATAAGTAGGGGAGAGGACCCATAGTTCTTTAATATTCAATATTTTAACAATATTGGATCAATAGTTGTGACAATAAAGTTGTTAATGTGAATGATGACTATCCATAGTTGAAGAAATGTATTCCTTAGATATAAAAAATAACAAATCATGTGATGCCACATCAACGCACCAATAAAACATGATTTTATGCACAAGTATCGGTCTCATTTTTTTTGGGATCTTTTAGGACACATCGACAAAAAAACATGTTGACGTGGCATCATATTTGATGATGTTGCCTTGAAACTTTAGTTATAAGCAATAGACTTACTAAGTAACTTACTGTATAATAATGAGAGTGATTTGAAATTTCCACGTAGGATTTTGAGAAACGTGAAGTTAAGGTGCTCAACAACTAGAATCTCTCCCTTAGGGGAGAGGGGTTGCAGGCTAACTTTGTGAGCATGTAGCGATTGCATGGAATATGACAGGGTCTTTGTTTTTTTAAATGTGGACTGACCTCTTATCTATCTATAACTAAGGTTTGAGGGTGTGACTTATCACACAACTTGTTTGATCGACACATCTATTGAGAAGTGTCCAAAATTTAACTTTTTAAAAATTAGATCAAAACTTAATCATGGTACTTCTAGTAGTTGAACAAAAAAATATCATTTGTTGCTTGTAGAATATCATATTTTATTTTAAAATAAAACTTATATGTAACCTAAATGAACCAAATACTTATTGGTAACCATGAATATTTGTTATCTCTAGTAGAACCTAAATGGACCAAATACCTATATTCAACACAAATGGGCCAATAGTAGAACCCTAAAAATCTATTTGTTGTTATAAAAACAACACATAATTATTTAAAATACAACTTATATCCAACAAAAATAGACCAATAGTTGAACACTAAAACTTTTTGAAAATCCTTTACATTTCATGGAAAAATGCAAGGTATTTATTGTGCTCGCCTTTTATATTTGTGATGGAACATGTGGACACCTAAAATCTGACTTTACCCAACCACACCTCATTTCAACCTATCCTTAGTCATTAACTAAATAAATATCTATTATTTATTTAATTATTTCCATCCTTTCCCACCTTTATCCTAATCCATTAAATAAATACTTATTGTTTATTTAATTAATATTCATTGTCATAATCCTTTAATTAATTAGATATTTACTATTTATTTAATTATTATCCCTTCATCATAATCCCATTAATTAAATAAATATTTTATTTATTTAATTAATTTGTCTTTATCTTCAAATCCTCCAACTAAATTAATTAATTAATTTAGGCTAATTAATTCTCATTACCTTTTCCTCCATTATTTAATTCACCTTTATCCTCTATCCTTATCCATTTAATCATATCCCTCCATCTTGTTCATATGGATCATAATCTAAATTTGTCCTCATATGACAAGTGCCCCCTTCACATGTCTAACTAATCCCTTGTCCAGATTCATAGAATGTAGACACTTGTCAAAACTTAAACTAACTTTCCATCTCATCCCTTCATTTAATATCCCACTTCTTAATCCTTGCCATCCACATAAGTATGTTGCCATAATCCTTATCCTAAACCTATCATTTATCCCTCATGTGACAAGTGCGCATGACTACTTGACTTTGACTCAAACCCTAACCTCATTCAATCCTAGCCATCCATCACCCAATGCATCTTGGCCCTTGATTTCTCTCATGTAAATTTTATAATTAGAGGTCTCCCATCCCATTTACATATATCCACTTTATGCTAATGTTATACTATTGAAATTTATATTGAATCATCTTGATCCCATAATCATGATATGGGAATCATGAGCAACCACATCCAAGCAATCAACACATAAACATACTACACTTGATATTTTGAGGTTTGCATGTATTTGGTTTGATTTTAGTTTGATTTTATGCATATTTCATTTATATCATTTGCATACAATACATTTTGGTGAGCCTAATGTGAATCCTTACTTCTAACGCTTTTCCTTGTGAGTTTTTGGTGAGTTTGATCTTTCAGGTAAGGGCTATTATCAAGTGGGTTTGAAAATCAACTTTTACAAGAGCTCTGAATATTGAAAATAACCTTATGGTCGCACTCAGGAGGGCTAAGAGACAAATTTTGATATAAAAATTGACATATTTTGCTTACAGTCAAATTTCTGAAAAAAATTTAGGCCCCTACAGGCCCATTGTATGGAAATTTGTATGGCCATACGACTGAGGGTTTATCAAATGCTTGTGTGTTTAAATTTTGTAGACTTGGATCTATATACAACGAATATATACTTGTGAGTTTCTTTTATTCAAAGTGTATACACATAAAATCAAAAGTTTTTGATTCCATACAAATATATACATTGAATATTCGCCATCTACAAGTATATTTTTCTCTATTTTCGTTGATATTTCACACTATATATATGTCCTTTTCTTTGTGTATCTACTAGGGTTTTCGGGTGTATATGTTCGTCATGTACAGGCGCTATGTATATCTCGTGTTCCTTGTATATGCTTGCATTTTAATCTTTTTGTGGTTTCCATTTTGATTTTATTTAAAAAATTTAAAAAATTCATTAAGGGCACAATTAATAATTTATTTTAAAAGTTTAGAAAATATTATTTAAAGCCTCACGGGATTTTAAAGCCCCATGGGATTTCATAGCCCCACAAGATTTCATAGCCATGTGCAAGCTTAGAGCCTCGCGAGCTCTTAGAGCCTCACAGGCTCTGATGAGCCCTAAGGGCTTTTTAAAAATAAAATAAAAAACTTATTGGGTGATGATTTTTTAAAATTCTTTTATGTTTTAAAACTTTCTTTAAGGTCTATTGACTGGTCTTTGGCATTTTTTATTTTATTTTATTTTTCAAAAATTTTAGCCCTTGGTCATATGATAGACCAAGGGCTCCGCTAATGTTTAGCATCTAGTCACGGCCATAGTCAACCCTCAGTCCCATGGGGACCTAATCCTAGCACCTGTAGATTATCGTTAGCCCTTGGTCACCTTGGTGACTTGACGCTAGGTGCCTAGGGGTTGGCCTTAGCCCCCCTTTTTCCTTTGTAAGCCATAAGATAATAATTTTACTAAAACAAACATAACTATTGTGTAATAGGTCAGATTTTCAAAACTTAAAAGGCATTGGAAAGCTAGTTTGGATATCTTCTCTATGGTGTAAGTGGGTTTTGTAGATATTGCTTCAGAAATTAGGTGCACTAAGTCAAAGTCAACCTTTTTTTTCAATTTCAAATGCTCATAACTTCTTCATATGAAATCGGTTTTTAGCAATTTTTTTAAACATTTATCAGAAAATCATAAAGAATCCATTTTTGCAATGATTTTTGCTTTAGATAACTTTGTTTGGCGTTTTTTCTCACATTTGCAATTAGGCTTAAAATTAACCTCTAACATTTGGATTTGGATTTTAAAATAAACAAGTGTCTTTTAATCCTCAAGACTCACGTATGTTCTCCTCTTGCACCACATTGTGATCTTGAGGATCAGAAATAAGTGATATTGTTTTCATTTTTAGGAGGCCTACCTAGGGATTTCATCACCCTAGGGGACGACCTCAACTCTCGTGTTCTAGCGAAGTATAAAGAGCGGGGGTGGGGGTGGGGTGAATTGAAAGACACGCCTCTTGGAAGTAGAATATTGTCAATATGGGCTAAGCCTCTAAGAAATTTATTACTTAGAGAAGTGAAGGTGGAGAGTGGGTTACCCTTTCCTCTTGGTTTTTTGGCAGTATTCTCTTTCATCTGTAGGCTAGGCCTCACATACCCTTCTGGTATATAGATGATACCCCTAGTTGATCTTGTAAAGCCTAGTTGAAACTTTTTGGCCATATCTTCTTGTGGTGCCTTGTGCCTACAAGGATCGATAATCCTACTTGAGTTAGGCTTGTTCACGTGTCTTATGTGCTTGAATGTTTAGATCACCTTCCCCACTTGAGACCAAAAGGGGACCCTTATCCAACTTGAGCCATATTATTTTGCATAATTTCTTTGTACATTTGCATTCTTAATCATAAAAAGAAAACAAAAAACAAAAAACCCAAAAACATCAAAATACTTGAAAAACAAACAAGTCTAGGTATCCTCCAAGTCAAGCTATCCACATCATCTTCAAGTCAAACTTCCCATCCTCATTACCCCATCCTAATCATCTTAATCACCTCATCCTAACCACTCATTTCCATCCTAATCACCCCCCTTCATCCTAATCATCCATAATCATCCATAATTATATTTCTAATCATCCTAATTATCCCTTCTAATCCTAATCATTTTCCCCCTTCCTAATCATCCCTCATTCCATCCTAATCATCTCATCCTAATTATCCTTAATCACCCTAATCATCTTACCCTAATCCTCTTATTTTATCATTCCTAATCATCTTAATTACCCTATCCTAATCATCCATAACCATTCTAATACTAATCGCCCCATCCTAATCATCCATAATCATCCTAATTATCCCCATAATCTTTCTAATCATCCATATTTTACTAATCATTCCCAATCATCTAATCCACCCCATCTCAACTATCCTAATCATCTCATCTATCCCTAATCCATCATTTAGGACCCTAATCCTAATTAATTTTTTTAATAAAATCAAGGTCCTTACCTATCCTAATCATCCTCCATAATCCACATCAAATCCACTATTCTTAATCCAATTTCATCATTAATCTTGGTCTCAATATCCTCTATCCATCATCATGCTTAATCCACATCCTTCATTATCATCCTTAATATGCATCCCTCATTATCATCCTTAATCCACATCCTTCATCATCATCTTAATCCAATCTCCTTATCCAAATAATCCCATTCCAACCAAATCCTAATCTAATCCACCTACCCCTCATCCAAAGCCAATCATCCATTATCCATCTATCTATTTCAATCATACATCCAATCCCTAATCCTTAATCAAAAATCATCCTTTGAACATCAAAATATGGTTAAGGACTTAATCTCCTTTATACCTCGTATCCTTTCATCATAATAAAAATCCTTCACCTAAGGATCATATCCCTAATCCACTGTCATCCATTTCAAATCCAATCTCCCAATCAAAAATCAAGACTTTAAGTTGATTTCATCTTTAATCCAAACTTGCTTAAGAACGTTAGTCTATCTCAAGTATAGTTATCAAATCCAAGAAATTCCTACTTAAGAACTTTACCTATCTTAAGTAGAAATCAAATATAATCAACTCTTGCTTAAGAACATTAGTCTATCTTAAGTATAGAGAATCATCATTAATCAAATCAAATAATTTTAAGGTCTTGATGTTTGATCCCCAAATCTAATCCCATCCTCCATCTTCATCCTTGAGTCCTATTCTTCTAATCCCCAATCCAAATTTTATCCATCATCCTAATTTCCACTCTCATCCAATAATCAATCCAAAACTTTCCCCCTCTAACCAATCCCTCACCATGTCTAACCATCTAATTTATCCTCCATATAACCTACTCTATTGGAATCCACCCTCATCCATACCAGCCCAATCCAACATCATGAACCCATATTGTAATCCAACAAAACCAAAAAGATGATCAAGGTCAACCTTAATCATATTGATGATGATGAAGATAGCCTTATTGACCAACCTGAGTATGATTCCTATGATGATAGTGAGAGTGTTGTAGACCACCTTGAGTCATTTGTAATAGAAAAAATTCTCCAAGATTCCACTAAATCATCCATCCAAAAATCCCATCAAGTCCCATCCACATCATCCCCATCTACCATCACTAATTTTATCCCCACCCACTACTTCAACAATGATAAGGATGCCATACTTAGATACTTCCTTAGCATCGGTGCTAAAATTCTATCATCCCCACCTCCATCCAATCTCAATTCATCTCCTATTGCTTACCCTTCAACTTCCTTTAACAAGGAAAACCAAGCCTCTATCCAAAATTTTCCTCCAACCCCAACACCAACCCCATCCACATCCCAAATCCCCATCTCCAACTCCTTTTCAAGATCCTCATCCTCATCCTTAATTTACCAATCCATGGAAGTTTCCACTTCTTATCCCACTTGTCCATCTCCCACATCCTTACAATCCACATCACTCTAATCTTACAAATCCACTCCATCCCATAGCTTACTCCAAGAACTATTAACATAGGTGGCTAATTCCCACACAAAAATAAAGTTGTGCAATCTTCCCATGTCATGCATCCACCTTCATCCCCTCCACATCAAGATCAAACCCAATCCCTTAAGCCTCATGAATCTCCTTTCCTTTCATCCACCCAAGTTGAAGAGTCTATCCAACCTCCCCCCCCCATCACACCACCCACACAAAATGGGCCATTTCAATATCCTAATCTAAAGCATGTTAACATAGATTCCCTATATATCAAGATCAAGGAACCCCTTCTACTCCATTACATGATCCCCCTCTAAATGAAGATCAAGATTTACCTTCCACTCTATCCAATGACCCCATTTGAAATTGAAAGAACATATCCCTTCCATCCCATCTAATAATCCACTTCCTCCATGTCAAGATCAAAGTATCCCTTCATCCCCTCCTCTCCCTTCCACTCCATACCATGATCCTCTTCCTAATCAAGATCAAAGTGTATCATCCACTCCATCTCATGATCCCCTTCCATGTCAAGATAAAATTGTACCATCCTCTCCATCTCAAGATTTCCCTCCTAATTCCTCTCATGATACGATTCCAAGTGAAGAAAAAAGTACACTCTTCTAAGGTTATCAATAGAGAGAGGAATTCCTAAATATTCCATAAACAAAATCCTTATTTGGAAGTGAAGAATATTTGCAATTCTATGTTGAATAGCATCAAGAGTATAGAAGATAATTATGCTTGATTTTCCCTCATTGATTTGTTGACTCAAAGTAGATAAGTAGATGTTCATAACCCAGTTAAAACTGATTGCCTCATCAATTTTATCTATACCCACCAAGGTAGTATCATCAATAAATTATAAATATGTTTGAGAACTAATATTTTGTGTCTAAGACCATCAAGTAAGCCTAGTCAATTTATAATACTTCAACAATCTACTCAAACCTTCAACCATCAATATAAACAAATATGGAGACAAAGGGTCTCCTTTTATGAGACCTTTAGAAGAAGAAAAATGAGCCGATGAGATATCATTAATAAGAACTAAAAAGGAAGATGAGGTCACACAACTCATAACCCAATCAATCCATTTCGAGTTGAATCCAAATCTATCAAAATATTATGAATAAAAGACCAACTAACCCTATCATAGCCCTTAGACATGTCAATTTTAATGAGCATGGCCTTCTCTTTAGTAGCGACCGTAGAATGAATGAATTTAGTCACAATCACAATGCCATCTAGAATTTACCATCCTTTCACAAATAATCCTTATTCAAGAGAAATAAGATGACCTCAACATTTATTTAACCTTTCTACAATAATTTTTGAGATTATCTTATAAGAAACATTACAAAGAGAAATATGAAAAATGAGATCCAAAGAGGAGGCTCCCTCTTTCTAAGGAATAAGAGTTAATAAAGTAGAGTTTCAATGGACTCGAGAATCTTCTTATTTTGTTGAGATTCTTTAACCACCCCAAACAAATAAAATTTTAGAATCTCCCAAAATACCTAAAAGATTTCTATACATACAGACCAAGATCTTTTCCCTTCTTCATACGGAACACAACCTTTTCTAGCTCTTCTATGGATATGGTCACCAAAAGTGACATTCATATATTTAGATACCAAAGAGGGGATGAAATCAAGGATGAGTCTCTCTTCTTCCAAAGCCTAAGACTCTTGCTTTGTGAATAAAGAGGAAAAGTGTCTAAAAGCCTC
The DNA here is from genome assembly GCA_007115665.2 of Sequoiadendron giganteum. NCBI lineage: Eukaryota > Viridiplantae > Streptophyta > Pinopsida > Cupressales > Cupressaceae > Sequoiadendron > Sequoiadendron giganteum. Next base: position 48,874,918 of record CM021106.1, read on the forward strand.
CATGGATATGTCCTTGAAAGAGGATAACTTATCACCCTATATCAAGATGAGGGATACAAGAACATTCCTATTAGAGTAATCATGCATTAGCTAATAACTAATTAATCTTTAATTGATTATTAGTCTAATTCATTTCATGCACTTAAGCTAAACTTAGGAGGGATTTTTTTTTGTTAACTAGAGTGAGATTTTATTAGATCATTCTATCTCATCACATAGGATATTGAAACTTGTTATGATCTAATCCCTTTATCATTTAGAGTTACTCCTATAAATCACTCATGCCCTTATTGTATTATCACTTGATCTCCTTGAAGACTCTTGAGGTTTATTCTATAAGTTTTTCTTTTTGAGGATATAACAAATCATTGTTTGCAACTCTCTTGCATGGAAGGTGTTTTTGTTCGTTGTTTAATATTGCATCTTGTGTTTATTCACAATTCTAACAATTCTTGTTCCTCTAATTCTGTGGAAGAAAGATGTATTCTTATCACCTTGTTGAAGCCAATATATTCTAGATTTCTATTTCTAAAATATTTCTTCTCTAAGCTCCCATTCAACCAATTCTTTGGAACAAGAAACTTCCTCCAAAATCTCCTTAGTTGAACCTTCATCCATGATCTAAGAAGTAATTCTCTCAAGTTGCTTTTGAAAATAATTTTTTGATTGGAAAACATTTCCAAAAGAGAAAATTTTCCATCACTTGCCCTTCCATCCACATGTTTTACACTCACTTTTGAATTTTTCACAAATGCATTCTCTTAATGCTCAAATAATCTTGGCTTGTGCATAAATGGCCCAAAATTTCAACCCATTAGCTTATTAATCTAGTTCAATCCTAAATAGTCTTAAAAAAGCTCTCTATAATCATTCTTATTGCTTAGACTTGATCATAAGCACAAATATCCTCCCTAGACAAAACCACACTTGTGGTCTTGTCCTCTTACTTCAAACCTATTTTATTTTTTTATTGAGTTGACCCTTTAAATAATCTAACTATTAGCCAATTTCTTGCTCATCAAGTACTTCAAATTGAACACCAAAGATCTTGTACTTAAATACAAGCTGTCAATCATTAGAAATATTAAAATATCAATTGATCGAATGAACACTACATCACATGAATACTAAGAACTTGTATTAGATCGTACATGAAAAAAATACTACAAAATTAATCATCATTTATACATCTTGAACTTTAAATTGGCATGCATTTGATCTTGTTCATTAACAACACATTAACTAGTTACCAAGGAAGTTTCGTACTTTTTGAAGCCAACCTAAGATAGGGGCCCTATGAAGTGCAGCCTTCTCCTTGTAGTAAGAATCAAGACTACGCACCTCACAAAAATTGGACTCAACACGAGCTAAACTACCCATAGTAGGAGAGTATAATTCTATTGGGTGGGAAAGGGAGTAGAGGAGCGAGTTTGAAATCTGATAGAGAAGAGGGAGATAAGGAGGGTGATTCAGAGGACGAAGATGAGGTTGTTGAGATGCAGGAACTTGATCTTCAATCCTTTGGTAAGGGACGCTATATGGAGCAGTTCAGGTTCCAGTTGTAGATTTGGAGCAGAGGAGGTGCTGGTTATCATTCTGAAGGGGACGATGGAATTAAAGAGGCCGACTCTGTGGATGAGGTTGTATTTTTACCTTGGTATGTTGTGGTGGAACTGTTGTTGCGTTTTCTTTGTATTTTTCCTCTTTCACCAACAAATTTTTAGTTTGTGCCTGTATCCTAGGTTCTTTTCCTCTGTTGCGACTGACACTGCTGACTCGATTGGGTTGTGAAGGATGTTGAATGCGTAGTTTTTGTCACTATTTTTATACCTTCAGGGGCTTCTACCTTGTGGCCTATTTTCCCCTTCGCTGGAGTTGTTGTCTTCTGCTTCAAGGGTTTACTGGTTTGTATGGTGTGCGCTGGGGATGTCGTATTTTTACTCTACCATACCCCTTCGGTGTTTGGGAGGTGACTTTAACATAGAAGTGGCATATCTTTCAACCAAGAATGGTTCGAAGATGTCGTTCATTCTCTTGAATGAAGAGCTCAGTGCCTCCAATTTTATGTTGATGTGGGATTTGGAGAGCCCTAAGTTTTTGGTCTTTTGGTTTTCGATTATTCTGGAAACGTTGGGAAACGATGATAGTATGGTGCAGTTAGTCCATTGTCTATTGATCTGGACCATGGAGGATGCTATTTGGTTGATGGAATATTTTCTGGTGAGGCTCTCTTTTGCCATTCTAGCTATCCCAGAGTCTTCTGGGTTAGGCTTCATTAAGGGAGCTTTTGCTGCCCTTATACATGGTTTTCTATAATTGGGTAGGATAAACCTGTTCTTGAGGGTGTTGATGGGGTTCCATTAACCTAGTTTATTATTTTCCTTAAGGGGGCTTATGCTACTCTTACTCTTGCTTCTTCGCATGCTTTTCCGTGGAAACTTCTCCTATTGAGGTGGAGACTGTTCTTGTGAGTGAGGTTGGGGTTTTGTATCTTTTCTAAAGGCTTCTCCTCCCCATTCTTTTTGGGGATGAAGACTTCTCTTTCTGATGTAGAGGTTGTTTTTGCTAGAGAGATTAAGAGATGTTGTAAGGGGGTTTTTTCTGTCCTTTTTATCAGATTTTATTCTTATTTCTCCTATAGAGGTGGATATTAAGGAAGGGATGGGATCTTGTATCTACATCAATTGGTTACGACTGAATAGTTTTTATGTAGCTGAAGGTTCTTGCTTAGTGTTTTTCTAGGTTCAGGTTTGTTGTTTTGTCTAAGCTATTTTGTTTTGTGTCTATGGCCTTTTTATTGTAGCAGTTGGTTTTCTTTTGTTTAGCTTCCTTTAGACTGTTGTTGTTTGGTCGCTGGTTGGCTATGTTCTCTCTCTAGGCAGTGTCCTATGTTAGGGTTTTAGATCCCTTCAAAACCTGTTGATTTGGACTCATTGTGGTCTTTCGTATAGGGTGGTTTCAAGGCCCCTTCAAAAATTATTTTTCCCCATAATAAAAAACTACCCATAGTAGTCATATTTTATGACACACCACATAGCTGAAATAAAACCCAACTCAAACCTACCAACGACACCATTGAATGGATCTCAACATCAAATTCAACAATCTAACATCAAATATTCTTTTATCAAACCCATTTGTTGATTTTTTTGCTCAATCTTGACCCATGGAACAAACATGAAAATACTTAATTCAAATATAAAATAAAATATTAAAACATACACCATACACTCGTTGACTTATAAGTACAAAAATACACAAATTATTGAATTTTCATTATCTAAATTTTGGAAGCATTACATCATGTTTTCTCAAGTTTTAAATACTTCCAATTAATTCTCTCAATTTCTCAGCCATATATGTGACCCTTGAACACCAAATTTGATTTTCTTTACCCATGGAAAATAAAACCCAACACTAAACCCAATACCAAAATATGATATGCATTAACTCTATAAAATTGGGTAAAATTTTACCGAGTTTTCCCTTATATAACTCACTTTCCCACCCCATATATCTACAACAATACTTAATATTCAACATACAACAACAATCCATGCAAAAAGAATTGATACTGATTTCTCCTGAATCTCCTCCCTTTTGGATCTCCCTAGTTCTCTCATTTGAGCTCCTAATGATCTACAAGCAAAGAAGAACGCTCCATCTCCTTCTTGCAACCTATAACTCTCTCCTAGAAGCTAAATTTTTTCAATCTCAACAAGAGGTATTTATGCATCTCTCCAAGTATGAATGCCAAAATGAGAAGGTTCATCCTTTGAGGAAATTAACTCTCTTATGAGGTAGTGTTATTCTCAAGGTCAAAGCAATGAACATGAGAATGTAGCTCTAACAATTGTAACCCCATCCATCTAGTCATCACGATAAGAGAAGCTATGCAAGATTCTCTTTAATTGTAACTCTTCTTCATATGGGTGTTCAATGGTAAGGGCATGCAAATGGAGTTTATAAATGTAAATTGAATAAGCAAAAGGAAAGTGGCCCACAATCCCAAGTGCCCTCATTGAATTGCGACTTTTCAACTTTCATGGAGTTTCATGAACAAGAATGCATAAGTCAAATGGGACTCTCCAAAGATTCCAACCAAAAGAGACATCCAAATGAGAGGGAAAATATTTGAATTTTGATATTTGAAGAGTAGAAACTGCTTCTTACATTTGAAAAATACAAGGGTAGTTCCAAATTGTAACAATTTTTTGTTGTTGTTGATAGTAATAGCTTGACCAATAAGATGCTTTTGCATCACTTTCTCTCTACGCATAGATGTCTTCCTACGGTGTTTATGAACACCACTCATCATTGCTTCTTACATTTGAAAAATACGAGGGTAGTTCCAAATTGTAACAATTTTTTGTTGTTGTTGATAGTAATAGCTTGACCAATAAGATGCTTTTGCATCACTTTCTCTCTACACATAGATGTCTTCCTACGGTGTTTATGAACACCACTCATCATTAAATATATAGGTGCCTAGATATGAAGGAGTAAACGATCATGGACAAAAATTTGTCACTAAAACACAACCACAATAGAAAGACAAAAACCATAAAAGCAAGCTCAAATTTAAGAACAAAATAAACATGCTTGATATAATTACCATAATTCATATAATACTAATTCAAATTTTAAAAACTAACTACGATTGTCTATCATAATCCATATTAGAAAATCATCTATCGACCATTCAAGAGCAAGAAAAAAACGTTAAACATATTCTAATCTTCTCTTTGTCAATTTCATTTATAATCTCAACTCTAAGTTTAAATTTGATTGCTTTTATATTATATTTACATGAACTAAATAAACTCTAAATTAGGATAGGTTATGTTGATTTTTCAAACACAAGTTTGTACTCCCTATCTCCCGTGGCACCAATGTATTTGCTTTTCCTAGAATTGTCTTTAACAAAGTCAATTCTATACTTCTGTTCCAAAAGAACTCTCCTGCTTTATTGGAAAAATGGTTCTCCTAGTTTTCTCTGCATTCTCTACCCACTGTCATTGGATTCTTTTGTCTGATGGTTCCCTTGAAGATGGATCTCCAAGATTCTAAATTTGAGTATCAAACTGAACTTTTCAAACTGATTGTTGTTGTTCACTTTGCATCCCACACAAGTTCTTCAATTTCATGCTCTGCCCTGTCCCAATCAGTGCAAACAAGAACCAGAAATAAAAGAAAAATATTTTATTGCAAAGAATCCAAGACCCATTAAGAGCCAGTATCAGCACTGATTGGTCACTAGAAAGATCAGATTCATTTGCATCCTCAATCAATCCATGAAGTTTTAAGCAGGGACTTCTGCTGCAGTGATGTATAGGCAATAGTATCGATTAGCTTAGAACTGTTGATTAGCTTAGAACTTAAGCTGCAGTTATGTATAGGCAATAGTATTGATTAGATAAGATTTTTTTATTTTATTAAATTTTGTTTGTTTTTCAATCGATATTTCAGATCACATTTTAGAAAGATGAGAATGATATTTTTTTTATAATTGAAAACACAATTTTTTTTTATTTTTTATTTTTTATCACAGAGCCCTTTATTTATCCACAAGTAAAGAATTTCTGTTTGATGGGATTGCATTCATTCTGAATGCTTTTACACAGTATAGGTAGTCATGAGCAATTTAAGTTCTGGTTTAAGAGGACAAGACTATACAACAGAGGTAGTCACTACAGTACAAAGTTAGGAACTCCTAAATAAAATTGGTGCTATAAACTACAAAGGTTTAATAGGCCATAAACAGCCTTCTTTCCAGAGAACACTGTAACTTAGCAGGGTTATGCTCTTTCACATTGTCTTTCAAGCTGGCATGGAAGTAGAGAAACACAAAGAATTCACTTGTTGAAAGTTGTGACATGTTTACATCTACCCCATGTTGTTCAATCTCTTCAATCATTCTCCCAAAGCATCTTGGCCTTGTTGTGCTGGTAATAGTAATGACAACTTCCCTGCCATAAACCTCCACATCCACCTTAAGCTCTCTGCTTTCCTTCACTGTGTTCCCATGGCGGTCCTTAGCTCTGAGAAGGTCTCTCTGTTTCCTCAGATTGTACACTTCTTGCTGCAGTTTTTTAATGTAATTACTGGCTTCCTCGTACAACCCACATCTATCAACCTGCAATAATACATCGAAATAAAACAAAATCTCAACACAGTCCCCCAGAGAAATTTCCCAGCAGGGAAAACAAAAAAGGTCTGATTCTGTAGTTACCTTTGGAGTGGTATTGGGTATAAGGGACTGCAATTTGGAACAGAGAAATTTCATTCGATTCCTCCTCAATTGCTCTGCAACCACATTGGTTTTCTTGTTGGCAGGTTCAATTGCATAGTACAGTCCTCCATGAGTACAATCAGATTTACGTTTTCTGGACAGAGTATGATGCCCTTCGCCATAAGAAGACAGTGTAAATGTAGCAGAACAAGAATTGAGCTCCATTTGAGAATACAGACATCTGGGGCATCTGGGTTTGTATTATAAGCTTCAATCCTGTGATGGGTCAACCAAAAGTATCCGCGTCGCTCAACGCTGATTTACATTTGGGGGGAATACCCATTGACTGGTGTAGCAGTAGCCTTTCTCTCTTTCATCTTCATCATTTACAACGCGATTTGTTTTTAAAACGACGCACCACGAAATTCACGTGCTATTACTAGGAAATGTCCTTAGCGCTCCCCTTGACTAAGCGTGTAGTCCCATGGAGCTGAGAAAATATTTTGGTAGCTTTTTATTACATTTATGAGCAACCCCACCTTGCCTTTTGGCAATTTAATTCAAAATCTTGCAATTATACTCACATGCTTCCCAACGAATATCCAGGGACAAAAGTGTTTTTTTTGGTGGTTGTGAGATCTCTCACCTTCATTTTGCTTCTTTAACAATAGATTTAGTGGATAGTTGGATTTTTTGTCAAGTTGGGGTTCGGAAGGGGTGAGCCGAGGCGAAACTAGTCCTCTAGGGATGCACACAATCACCCGCAAACTACGTGCATTAGGTAAGCTCAAGTCTTGGAATCAAACCTAGAACCTATGGGAGCAAACCTACGGCCCAAGCCAACTCCGCTACCATGCAAGTTGGATATTGGAATTTTACGTGTTTTGATATTTTATCTATTAGCAACATTTTGTTCTTAATTTTAGGAAGAAAATAATGAAGAGGGTGTTATTTGTAGTTGAGAGTAATTGTGTGAGTTAATTTTGGGGACATCTAGTGGTTGTATGGAATAGTATAAGATTTTTTTTTGTTTGTTTGTTTTGGAAATGTAAATTGGTCTCTTATTTATCTACATCTAAGATTTGGAGGTGCGACCCATCACACAACTTGCCACATCAGCACATCTAGTAAGAAGTGTTCTAAAATTAACTTTTTAAAGATTCGGCCAAATTTTTATTAAGGTATCACTAAAAGTTAAACCAAAAAAATATTATTTGTTATTAAAACAATATCATATTCTTATTTAAAATATAACTTATACGAAACCTAAATGATCTCAATATCTTTTGGTAATCGTACGTACTTTTATATCTAATAAAACAAATCAATAGTTGAAGACAAAAAACTATTTTTTGCTATAAAAACAATACATTATTGTTTAAAATGCAGCTTATATCAAACTTTAAATGATAATAAAACTTGTTAATAATCCTTCACATTTCATGAGAAAATACAAAGTATTTATTGTGGTCATTTTTTATATTTGTGTCGGGACAAACTCTTAATATGAAGAACTCTAATGCATATACATTGCTATTCCAATAGTTGTACAACAAAAATAGTAGTTTTTCACTATGATAGCACTACTTGTTTAAATGAGCACTTTATTTTATAAATGACAAATTCATAATAGATAGTTATGATATCTTATATGAAACAAAAAAATATATTTATGTTTTTTTATATTACATTCATAAATTCTCACGTGTTCAAGTATGGGTTAATCTTGACCAACATTTGATTATTTTTAATTTATATATAATTTATTGATAATATATAATATAAATATATTGTAAAACTAAATCTTATAATCAGAAATACTATATCAACAAGGAGGATATTTAGGATGTGAGAAGAGAGATCAAGATCATGACCCTATTCTTAGGGGACAACCTAATATTGTGGAAATAAAGGAGGCTTTTGAGGACAAACACGCTACCCATTTTGCCATGGAACTTTGTGCCGATGGAGAGCTCTTTGATAGGATAATTGCCAAGGGACAATATACAGAAAGAGTTGTCGTCACGATTATTAGGGCTATTATCCAGGTTGTGCATACATACCATACAATGGGAGTAATGCATCGAGATCTTAAGCCTGAGAATTTTTTGTTGCTCAACAAGGATGACAATTCACCCTTGAAAGCTATTGATTTCGGCCTTTCAGTTTTCATAGAGCCAGGTGAGTCTATATGCAGATAGAATCGTACTATATGGGTCGGAAGAAAGCAAGACCTTTTGCTCCAATTATGGAGTTTTCTGGAGAAATCAATCGAAATAAGATGCCAACAAAGAAAATATGTCATAAGGTCTAAAATGTAGATAGTCCCATATGAATGATAAATACTTGAATGGTCATCATTCATTATTATACTATTGAGGAATAGTTAGACATTATTGTGGAATAGTGTTTGTATATGATTGGAAAAAAAAATCAAACATTATTCAAAATGCTTACATTGTAATATTACTATACAAAACTATTAACCAATAGAATTGAAGGAAAATGGTTTTGTAATATTAACAAAAGTATAAAATAAATATAAACATTAAAAAATATAATCAACAAAATTTAATCCTTGCAAAGTATGTGCTAGAAAAGTTTAGGTTTACTATGTGGACTAAGCAAGTTGGTCATAAAAAGACACATTATATCTAGGAGTTCAACCCCGCGTGGGAGCACGATGAGAAAGACTACCTTAAGGTCGCAATTAAAGGCAAGGCTAGGATTTTGATTGCTCAATTGAGAACTGGTTCGCACCATCTTCGATATGAAAATGGTAGGTGGGTTGTTCCCAAGGAAGCCTGGGAACAAAGAATTTATATTTTTTGCAGCAAAAGGGTCGTAGAGATTGAATGACACTTCATCATTGAGTGTGTTGCTTATGTTGATATCCATATCCAGTATGAAGACAATTTGAAGGTGCACAATCTAAATGAGCTCTTTAAGGAGGCTAGGCTCCTCAAAACTGTTGGCTTCCAGGTCAAGATCTTTAATAAGAAGGTAGACATGAAAAAAAACTTGAAAATGATTAAAGTTCGGACACTGGGTCCCATAGATTGATGGTCTCATAAACGTGATTAAAATCCATTCATTCATACATCCAATTAATTGATTCTTGTCAAACTATTAAAATTAGATGAAAGCATTAATATACGTACCTAAACTAATAATTACCTACACGCCGTTCAACTATTAACCCCTTCAACTATTAACCCCTCCCCTAAATGTGAATGGTAAGGACCTCCCTCCTAATGATAAAACTCACCACTTTAACAACTTTTAACTTTATTCTATTTAATCATACTTAACTCATTTAAATTGTGGAGTGTATCACCCATTTTTATTCATAAAATATAAAAAAAGATTTGATACGGGATAATGCGAATATGGATGACGTGTACTTGAAGGAACGAAAGATTCAGTTTCGTTGGAATATCCAAATTGTCTACACGTGTGATTTGGCGTTTCCTTGAAGCACGTGGCTATGTCGGGAACTCTTAGCCACATATGACAAGGATACGATGGGAGGGGATGGGTTTGGCTAAGTTGGAGAAGCTTACTCACATATTAGTAAATCTTACGTCATGTTTTCCTATTCTTCTTTTTAATACAATTTAAAGGTTAAAATAATTTCTATGTGAGAATAAAAAACTTTGATCAATATGGTTGACATTGAGTGTTGGTAATTCTCTTTGGAAAATATAATAATATATTTTTGGTTGGTTGAATAATGAATTAAAAACTTCAATCAATATGGTTGACTTTGAGTGTTTGGTAATTCTCATTGGAAAATATAATAATTGATTTAACTATTGTTTTGGTTGGTTGAATGATATCTTTCTAATTTATATAGTAAAAATATATTTTATCTTTAGTTAATTATTTTGGTTTTTTACATCATTTAAAATATTAAATATTATGAATTTTAGAAGTTTTTTTACAAATAATTTATATATATATATTTGAAAGTTTTAGATAAGAAAATTTAAATAATTTGATAGAGATAGAAATGGAAAGTGAGATATAGATAGAGATGGAAAGTGAGATATATATTGAGAAATCAATAACTTCAAAAGAAGAAGAGAGATATAATTAGAAGAAGATGAGAATAAAAATAGAGGACGAAGAGAACATTATGCAAGAATGTGAAGGTTTCGTGGAAGCTTTATGACATAATACAAAAGGTTGCAAATTTTTTAATATTAGGAATCCACAATTTGTCCAACAAGTTGTGTGTGTGTGTGTGTGTGTGTCCAACAAATTAAAAAATCTACTTCACTCTAACAAACAAGGAAATTGAAAAGGAAGTTAAAATGCATAAATGCTTCCTACACTAAGCTAAGAGGAGAATTGAAAAAAATGATCTAAAATAATTTACAAGAAAGAACAACACATCAATAAAATTTAAATAATTTGATATAGATAGAGATGGAGAGTGAGATATATGCTAAGAAGTCAATAAATTCAAAGGAAGAAAGGCAAGATAATTAGAGGAAGAAGGGAGAAATAATTAGACGAAGAAGGGGAGAAATAATAGAAGATGAAGGGGACAATATGCAAGAATTTGTGAAGATTTCATGGAAGATTTATGACATAACAATGAAGGTTGCAAATTGATTAATATTAGCAATCCAACTTTTTTTCCAACAAGCTCAATATATAAATATAAAGAAATATCCAACAAATTAAAAAATCCACCTTACTCTAGCAAAAGAGGAAATTGAAAGGAAGTTAAGGTTCATAAATGCTTACTACACTAAGCTAAGAGGAGCAATGAAAAATATGATATAAAATAATTTACATGAAAGAGTAGAGGAGGAGATTCACTACTCCCAAGTCTTAAGAACATAGAAGAGTCTACAAGGAGTGAATTGTACTCAACTACCTCAAAGGCTAAGCTCAGGTGACAAAGATAGGTGAAGGGGAGTTTTTTGCAATGTTTTATATTTTATGATAGTTTTTAGGAAAAGGACTTTAGAAGCCAAAATAATAGGCCTTATAGGTCTCAAAGACAAATTGGCTAGCTCTTGGCTAGAGGACAACAACACGACACACAAACGTCCCAACGACGCATTGTGGTCTCGTACGAATTGAAAACAAAGCAAGTCTATCGAAACACACAGGGCCTATTGACAATTCGGGAACTAAAATCCGATAGTTCGTTGAGATAAAAAAATGCTTGAAATAAAGGAAAGTACAAGAAGAAGAATATTAAACATGCAAGTAAATAAACTATTGAAATGAAATGAAAAGAGATGAGAGAAATAAATGGACTCATGAAAGGTCTAGCATTGTGAAGCCTCCCACAAAGCTCCACACGAACAACTTGCACACATGAAAAACAATGAAAATTGTTGGGGTTGTTTCGGGGCTTGCCTTAATCAAACCCCTATTTTGGTGTTTCCACCTCCATGAACAACCAAGAAGACAAAGAGATAAATAAATAGATGATAGACAATATATAATGACAAGATAAAGAAAGAAGACACATTGAATATCAATATACTACTAACACTACAACAAATCCCTATGATTAGCTCCCTTTTTTGCTTCCACCCACTGTTTTAATTATTTTTTTCCAACTTTTTGAAAATGTCAGCACTATTTATTGGGATGGCACAAATTTGGGCTTTTTTTGCACTGATCAAAACAAGTACCTACGCTAAATTAGGTGAAAATTAGCGCCCAAATTAGCACCCAAATTAATGCCTAGATTAACACCTACATTAGCGCCTGATTTAACACCTAATTTAGCACCTACTTTAGAGTCTGCTTTAGCACCTAATTGTTCTGATCTAGCAAGGATTAAGTGTTAAGGGATTAGGGGTGTTAGAACAAAAAATCCTTCCCCAATATTCACTGGCCTTCAATTGCTTGCCTATATTTCACCCTCAACCTTAATCCCTCAACCCTCAACCTTAATCCCTCAACCCTCAACCCTCAACCCTCAACCTTAAACCCTAAACCCTCAAATCCTATACCCTCTACGCTATACATTGAACCCTCAACCCTAATCCTTCAACCATATACCCCCAAACCTATACCCTAAATGTTCTACCCTCAACCCTCAACCCTTAACCCTTAACCATCAACCCTAAACCCTTAAAACCTAAACCCTAAACCCTAAACCCTTAAACCTTCTACCCTCTACCCTCAACCCTATACCATCAACCCAATACCCTAAACCATCAAACCTATGATCCTCAAATCTATACCCTCAATTCTCAACCCTCTACCCTATATATTTGATCCTCAACCCTCATATATCTCTATCCTTCCCTCCTCTTCTCTTCTTCTCTCTATCTCACTTCTCCCTCCATCTCTCACTCCATCCATCCCTCCCTCTCTACCCTAATCCCTCAACCCTAAACCACCAACCCTTAAACCTTTAAACACTCAACCCTAAACCCTAAACCCTAAACCCTTAAACTATAAACCCTTTTACCGACCTCTACCCTCTACCCTCAACCCAATACCCTCTACTCTCAACCCTTAAACCCTTGAACCCAAGTAAACTCTCTACCCTAATCCCGCAACCCTCAACCCTTAATCCTTAGAATGATGTGTGCTACACCAAATAACACATGTCATTATAAGGAGAAGAGAAAGACAAAGAGATGTTATGACATGAAAAACATAGCGAGATGTATCTGTGGAATGTTGTCATGTGAGGGATAACACATGGAATCCACAATAAGAATTTTATTTTAAATCCTTCCATGGGTAGAAATCACAAAGGAGCTGTCTAGAAAAAAGAGGCCTAAAAAGGAATAAGTACCCATACAAATAGTTCACATAAATATAATTTAGAATATATATATATATATATATATATATATATATATATTACACCTTGATCCTATTTCAAGGAAGCAATGTATGCAGACAAATTCTTGAGGCTCCTAGTATGTTGTTGTTCATATATGGGCTTGGGAATTATCAAAGAAATATTATATCAACCTACACATTATATTGGGCTAATCATTCAAAAAAATCATTTAACTAAAACTAAGGGTGAGATATCTAAGATAAATTATAAGATAAAAATGTATTCATTGTATACATGGAAGAATCTTGGATTGATTGCTTGATTCCTCGAGCCTTTAGGCTAAATTTTGAGGTGATATTCAAGGTTATATTTTTTATGAGCATATTTTAAAATATAATCTTGAAAGACAATAACCTTGGTACACTACTAATAGGGGAGTGTAGTCTTTAGTGAGTGGCTTAGGACCTAGGTGGTCCTAATGAGTATAAGACTTTGACTAGAGAATATACCTATTCTTTATGGATGGATGCCTATTATATTTGGATAGATGCATATCTTGGATGGATAGAAGAATACTTGTCTTATAAGACTAGATGACTAATCCATATTATTGGATGCTTGTCCCAAATTGGAAAATTTCCTATCTTGTATGGATATAAGCACTAAGTATTAAAATAGATGAATTCTTAAAAACTTGAATAATAAAAACAAAGAAAAAAAATAGTGGTAATTTTAGGTATACCAGTTCGGTCATTACAAAATAATATTGTAACTATAAGTCCTCCATCTAAGAATATCCCATCTTCCAAATTCATTTTGGGTTCTTATGTCCCAAAATCCACTATTGCAAGTCCTTGATCATCTCCTCCATTCATTTTGGACCCCTATGTCCCAAAATTCACCTCCACTCCTCCATCTAAATCTCAAAATTTAAAATCCACTTCTATCCCACAACCCCATAACCCCTCAAGGTGTGTGCCAATATTGATCTTGAAAACATTCCCATCCACAAGTCTTTAAACATCCCATGTATTATCTAAAATTCATCACCCATCACATTTCTTTACTACAAGATGTTGCATAAAATTATTATTTCCCCCATATATCCATCCATTTCATCCCAAATGACATCATTCCATTAACATCTATGAGCATAGCTCAATTTTTCATGGTTTATAATCACACCTCTTCAAGGTATAACATCCATGAAACTAGATTCTTGAGTCCTTCCTCCATCTTTGTATCATCCATCTACTATATTTGACACTCAATTATCCTTATCCTTATCCTCATCATTCTCCATCCATATTAGTCCCAAAATAAAAAAAGAAAGAAGACAAATTAAAAAAGAGTAAAGAGGAAAATTTGTCCAATGATGAAAACCACTTCTCGTAGCACCATGGATAAGTACCATGATGAAAATTTGGAAAATAGGCATCATTTATAATCCTTCATCCTCTTACACTCTACACTTGGGAGTAAGATTCATCTAATTCATCCCATCTCCCTAATCCTATCTCGATCCTCCATTTTCACATTTGATCTTGATAAAGAATAGGGGGAAATTTTTCATGCATGCTTTGGACAATACAAAACTTACTTTCTCTATTATCTACCCCCTTGTGCATCATCATCCCATCTCATGCATCCTTTACAACCTTTGTTCCTCAATGACATTGCATCTAGTGTGGGTAATCTCATTCCTTTTCAACATAGTCTTTGGAGCTACATTATCCTATCCTCCATCTAATATCCCTCTATATTCTATCATCATCCATGCACTAAATTCCTCTATCTCGTATCTAAGAAATCATACCATCATTTCATCCTTTTCCCAAGCCTTGGTTCTCCCTTATCATTGAATCCCATCAAATCCATTTATCCTTCTTGCATCCATCTAATCCAAACATCCCAAAATAGTTTTTTCAAATACCATCAATCCTAATCCATGCAAACCATTCATGTAATCTAGCACATCATTCAAAATCATCCTTCAATTTTGATCTCAAATCAATTGATAATTCATTGATCCACTTTAATCTAATTATTATCATAGGGATACATCATTCCCAATCCTCGTGTTCTTATAATTAACAACATAAATATAGGATATGTATAGTTCTTATTGTTAACATTGTTATCCTCCCCATCATCAATCCATCCATCAATTAATTATTTTCTAGCTTGACTAGTGGCTCAATCTTGGTTTATTTTGGTTTATTGTGCATGCTTACTTGTTACTTGTGTGTGTTATCATTGTTTACATCTATCATAGTCTTTGTATTATATTTATATAGGGGCATCATGATATTCAATATCATGGTGTCATAAGGATATATTTTTATTTCACCTTTTGATCACATACTTGACACATCATCACCTTGGTTCCTTATAACTTGGTGCATAACAAGTATAATATAAAATCAAGGTTGCCTACATTATTGAAACATGACTCCAATTCATCCCTTCATTAATTGTTCCACCTTATTATCCTATCCTTATCCATTAGTCCTCCCATCCATTATGTGAGCACACCCATGTTCTTCAAAACCATCTATCCTCTTAATGGAGCATGATAAACTCCCTTATCATTATCTATCCTCATCATTAAACTGGTTTGGGCATCCTTCCAATAGTCATCATCCATTTCTAAGTGAAGATATTTTAATATTATTTGATATCATGCCACTTTTCTAGTCACAATGCCATATCAAAGATGAGAAAAATGTAGACATCTAAACTTATCCATACTCAATCACATTTGACTATACATTATCCTATCCATTACTTGAATGAATAATCACTATTTAAATAACTAATTAATTCATCTTTTATCTTTATCCCTCACCCTTAATTTAATAAATTTTATCTTTATCCCCCAAATCTTGTAACTAAATCAATTAATTACTACCTAATTAATTAGTTTATTTTGGCTAGTTAATCTTCATTAACATTTCCTTCAATATTTAATTCCATAATGTCCCCCAATCCACCAGATTTTAATACTATCCATTAATCCATTGATATGGATTAAAATATAAACTCACCATGTTCTAACATGTGTCCAAATTCCCCTTAATGCTCACACATGTGTGAGCATGCAAGCTTGTAAGTTTGAAACCCTATCAAGCCTCCACCTCATCTTTGTGACTACCTTTCTCATACATGTGTGAGCATGTTTCTCATACATGTGTAGCCATCCTACCCCTTAAACATGTCATAGTGCTCATGCATGTGTGAGAACACTTAGTCTTACACCTCAGTGAACACATGTCACATGACTACAACTTTAATCTATGGCTCCATTCCCCTTAAATCCTAGCTCTCCATAAAAATTGCTTCTTGTGTTGGTATATGGAGTATGATCATGCTTTGGCATTAAATTTTGGCCACTTTAGCAGCTACAATCTCCCCCAAAAATATTTAATGAGGGAGTGTGAAGGGGAAAAGCCCCTCCTGTAGGGTCTAGGGGGCTTGAGGTTGAAGCTCATGATAAGGGTTTGGAGGTTGTTGGGGGTAATTCCCCCAGCCGAGGGCTTGGGGGTAGCACCCTTGAAGCAAAAGTTACCCTTTTTATTACTTTTTTTGTAGATATTTTATGTTGGAAACCAATTCATCATTGCCCAAAACTGTGAGTAATTTCTTTGTTGCAATGCAAAAATGAAGTCATGGGCATGTGAAGTTGAAGAAGCTTGCAACAAAAAATGTTTTAGTAGTTGAGAAGTCATGTGTGAGATAGTGTTTTTGTAGTCACAGTTTTGCATCGGGAACATGTAGCAACACAAAGTGTATTGAGCAGATTGCACGCATGGGAAATTGAAGTTGCATGCAACAGTGGATTATTGTTGGTTATTGTAAACTACTCTTTTCTGAAGATTTAATAAAAATACTGGATTGTTGTATGTGGATTTAGCCCAAAGGGTGTTCACCACGTTAAAATCTTTGTCTCTCTAATTAATTTATTCTATCATTTAATTTTGTGATTTGCAATTTCTAATTGTTTAATTTAATTGTCCAATCCTACTTGAGACTAACATCTTGGCCATTGATTTTACTCATTAGAAATATATAAATTAAAGGCCCTTCATCCCATTTCACATATATCCATATTCTAATTATCTGTACCTTCACCATATATCCTTATGTTGCCCATTTTCATACTAATCTTCTACTTTCATATCATCATGTTGTTTATTTGATCTCTCATAATAAACCCCACTATTATGCTATTGGTTTACTAAGAAACCACATTCCACCAATTAGTCCATCATAAGAGCACATGAAGTAAAGCTATTGGGTGCACTCCACTTCCATTCAATCATAAGAGAAAAGAAGAAACAAGATAAAAGGTTCTCATTTGAGGTGTCATGGTGTTTTGGGTGGGATAAGATTCTTTATTGTGTGTTATAATAATGACTCGACAAAAAAGGATTTACACTATGTCACTCCATATTTTTCCTTGCTTGAGATCTAGTTATAGGTGTGGACACTTAAAAATGACCTAGGCCTGCAAGCTCTATAATTATGACACTTAATTATGTCCTTGGTCCACATTCGACTATTAATTAAGTAATTCATTATTATTTAATTAATTCATGTCTATTGTATTCTTCATGATTATTAAATAAATAAATTATATTTATTTATTCAATAAGTCATTAATTGTCTATTGTCTTCTTACAATTAAATAAATTTATTAATTTATTTAATTACCTTTATTCATTTATTCTTCCTCATTATTAAATAAATGAATTTCATTTGTTTATTTAATATGTCACTAATTCTCATAATTAAATGAATTTATTAATTTATTTAATTATCAGTCATAATCCTCTAAATTAAATAATTATGTTTAATTATTTAATTACCTAATTTCATATTTCCCTCATTTTAAATAAATGAAATTATTTAAAATGATTTCGTTTTATTAACTGTCACTTAATTTTAGTAAATAATCTGAAAAATATTATTTATTGTCACATAAAATCATTATTTTGAATTAATTTAATTATAAATGGTAATCTTCTTCCAAAAATCAAGTAATTGAGCAAATTCTTGATTTTCCAAAAATCTGCTTTTCAGTTCAACTCTTATCTTCTTGATTTTTTGAATTTTACAAATCAAGCAGTCTTTATCTTCTTGATTTTCAAAAATCTTTATCTTTTTGACTAATTATCACATTTATTCTCGACTGCCGATTTGATTTTATCAAATGACATCTTGACCTCTCATTTAACAATCTTGCCCTAACCCTAATTAGGGATTGTCACATGGAATCTCGTCCATTGATTTTAGGCTTTGTCAGCTTTTAATCTTGTCCGTCCATCCAAAATTGCATTTTCTATAAAATGTCAATTTTGCTCACAATTTATGGACCACTTCATGATTATAAGACCACTTCATTAATATAAACATTTTATGTTTAGAATTTACTTTGCATAGGCATAGTCATTTGTCATTCAAATCCTTCAAAACTTGCATAGGACAATGTCATAGTCAATTTGCTCACACTCACAAATCTGAGGGCAACAATCATACACTGCAAGCTAGGAGGTGCTATGGAAGTGAATCATGGAAGCTTTGACAAATATCTGGTATAATCGTTTATATTATTTGCTTTCTTTGTATTCCATAGCTTCTTTGGGTTTTTATTTAATCTAATCCGTTAAATCCATCACCTGAAAAATAACCCATTGATACAACAAGTGACATGAAATTATGGTTTGGTTTGAAGGTGGTGGTTTGATTTGAAATGTATGGGGTAGATTTTAGTGGATTGGTGATGTACAACTTTAAGTGACTTTGATTTATTTTCTAAAAGTTGATGTTCAAGTTTTAAGGAACGACTGATTAGGTTGACATTGGAGGTTGGATGGGTTGATTTGATGGGGATTGGCTGATGTGTTTATATTCAAGTTGGTTTGACAAACATTACCTAGATTCTAATTTGTTTGAGGTGAATGGCCATGTTTCCCTACTTGAGATAGGTAATTTTTGAAGCAAGATTTGATTTTGATGCTTGATTTTGCTAACTTAATATAAACAAGTCTTTAAGTTAGTTTGACAAAGCTTGGATAAGGTGGCTTGATTTGGGTTTGAATAACTTGGTGGGCTACTTAAGATAGACAAGTTCAAGTAAGTGATGTTAAAGTTAAAAATGATGATGATGGGGTTTGATCAAGGGCTTGGTTTCAAAACAAATTCAATTTAGGTATGATGGAAGGTTGAATTTGATTTGGTTTAGGATTATGGAGATGGTCTGGGATTAAGATACATATAAGATGGTTTGAGATTACACTTAATAAAAGGATTATGGTTTTGAGTGAGTTTGGCTCGTTGTATTGGTTTTAAGGTTTTAGTTTAGGACAATGAAATTGATTTGTAGTTTGGTTTGAAGGATATTTGTTTGGGGGTTGGGATTTTAATTTTTGGCTTATAAAATTAGATATTGGATTTCGACCTTAGGAAGAGGATTGGGGTTGTACAAATTTGTATTTTATTTTTTAGATTTTGATAAGAGTTGTAAATTCTTTTTGGATTTAGGTGAAGGGTTAGTATTTTCTTGGAAAAATAGATGGATGAGATTTCATGATAAGATTTTGGAGTTGTAGGAAGCATGGATCAAATATACATGCACATACTTTTTTTGTACATATGCACATTATAGGGATTGTGAAAAGAGTTTTCTTAATTAATTATAATTTGACTTATTTAAGTGATTAGCGAAATTAAATAATTGATATTAATGTACTAATGATGTGAGAGGAAATGGGAAAATAAATAAATATATTATATTATTATAATTTTTGGGTATGAACATGATGAACTTGAATTTATTTATTTAAAGTTGGATTTTAGAAGAATGATTGATTAATTGAATAAATAGTCCTAATTTATTCAATTACTATTAGAAAGATGATTAGAGTAATTATTTAAATATTTAAAAATATTTAATTAATATTGAAAGAAAATTATGACAGTAAATTTAAATAAATATAATTTATTTAATTAATTTTATAAATGATGATGTGAAGTGGATGAATGATAAGAAACAATTTGAAATGTCTACACAATAAATTCACATATTATTATAAAAAAATACATAAATTTTAAATGTAATATGATTTTTTTTCTTTCTAATTTTTATGAATCTAATACAATATATTTTACACAAAACATATACTAGACAATAATTCATAAAAAATATATTATTAATTAAATTAAATAAAATATATTTTTTGTTACTTGATACATTTACTATTACTTCTCTTATAATAACTTTTTAATTAATACTAAAATTTAAAAGACTTAACCTAACACTTAATGCATTATACCATGCAATTACTCTTATCCCGTCGTTTTTCACATATTTAATATAAATATATAAAAACAGATAAATAAATATTTTTTAAATAGATAGTTTATATTGTAATATTATATTTAAAATATATACATACAATTTAAATTTTAGTTTAAGTTTATTTTCTTTCTCCATTCAATTAGATTAAGTTACTAGTAATTATATTTTATATTTTTAATAGGTATCTTTTTTTTAATTTTTTCAATTTGATTTTACTTGTAAATTTTCATATATATCTTATTTTTTCAAATTTATTTTATTAAAAAATTTAACTATATTTATGTTCAACTTTATAATAATTTCATATTTATTAATATTGATCTTTATCTTTTAATTAAAGTTTATATTGTTTGTAATATATTGATTATATTTCTTATGTACATATTTTATTAATATTTCAACTCTACAAAATTAAAAAATTGATTTTACTTTTCAATTTTAATTTATATTTTGACTTTATATTTAGTTTATTCTATTTTAAATTTTAATTTTAATTTAGATTGAGATTTGAAATTTATTTTAATTATTTGTCTTCTTATAAAATTACAAATAATAATTAAAAGTTATTAAGATTAATTTAATATAAAAATTATTTTCTTATTAAATTTTAAATTATTATACAATAATTATATTTTTAATTTTTATGTTAATTTATATAAAAAGATAAATTTCAACATTAAAATTTAAAATATAAGTTAGAAAGAGGGAAACGGTCAAAAATAGAGAGCACCTCAAACCTCCCAATGCATTTGAACCCTTTGTTTAATACAACATTGGATGGATTGGAAGCCTCAGAGGTTTTGTTTAAATTGTATTTGGATCCTTCTAAGTGGATGTATAGTTGATTTGAAACTACCACTTTTCCATTGAGACCCTTGTTGCACAAACGTCATTTGCTAAATGATCTACTAATTGACCTCATATACTACACAAATATATGCAACTAATAGTAGGTGAAATAAATTCGGGGTATTGGGCCTAGCTTGATTGGCTAAAACATCTTGTTGTAGGCAAGAGGTCAAGAGGCCTAGTCTTCCCACTGACCTCGTGGTATTGGAGGGCGTGTCGCCCTAGTATCACCAGTTTTTTCACCAGACACACTATAGTTTACAGGGATGACTACTAAGGGCCACAATCCGACCGATTTTTTCACCGAACACACTACAGTTTATAAGAATGACTACTAAGAACCACTATCCAACTACCCAATTCGGATTATCCTTAAAAAAAACCAAGTCCACTTAAAAATCCAACTGAAATCAAGCCCAAATCATCAAATCTAAACTAAGAGAGATACCACTAGAAGGTGGGGTCCTCATTTGATTTTCCCAATACATAATTTTTGAATAGTTAAAATTACAAATAATAAATTTCCCTAATGTTTATATATGATTAGGTTTTTGTAACGCGGGGACGCGATTATCATATTAGTCAAAACTGAAACGCAGACGCGGACAAATTGCTGACGAATCAAATGCCAGCCCACGGTAAAGTCAAGGCATTCCAGCGTGCTTTTCCAAGTTGATTGAAGAGGTTGAAAAACGGACTCTATACCATGTTTTTATAATTTGCTTTTCCTCATATCATTTTATTTATTTTTTAATTCCATACATTTGAAGAGCATCTTCTTAATGTCACATCATAACTTTTCTTATTCTTTTTACATTGATTATTATGTTTTTTATTTTTTATTTTTTAAATGTTTTTTTTTCAAATTCTATATTATATGTATTAAATTTTGTTGATTTTTTAATTTCATGTCTAATATTTATTCGTTTTCACATATAATACTATTTACATGTTTTATATGTTTATAACATCTATCTTATGTGACAATGTATTATATATCATCTTAACCACTAATCTTATAGTGACATGTTTATATTGATATTATAACACTTATATATTGATTCACTTGACCAGAAATGTTGGTGTGACATGCCCTTTGGTATCACAAGGACGAAGGGGAGACTAGACCTCATGACCTCTTGCCTATAACAAGATGCTTTAGCCAATCGAGCTAGGCCCTCTGCCCCATGTTTATATTCATAAAATAATACTTATGATTGGTTTATTTATTGATACATGCTTGCCTTATGAATTATATCATGCTTACTTTCTTATCTTTTTTTTCATGCTTGGATATTTATGATTTCTTAATCTTAATATTATATTATCATGGGGTATATCTTATGCTAACATGATCGTATCTATCTTGCAAAGTTGTTTTATCGATTTCCCTAATTGAGAGCAACCATGAGAGCTTCACAAATTCCCCATGCTATAAATTATTACACAATTATATGTTATCCAACCATTTTATTCCTTTTTCAATGATAATTATCATTTATAATTGAAAAAAACCAATTTAAGGGGGATATATCAACAATAACATTCAAAGAGACCATCCATTTACTTTGAAATGCATGGGCCCATGTTAAATTTACATGTACATCAAAATGTGAACAAAATAATATTGAAATTATCATTACCATGCTACTTACCATATATTTTTTAATCCTCACCTTGATTGGGATGTTTTAGCGGACTAACATATCTATAGGTGGCATACTCTTGTGATAAAATTGGCTTACAAATTGACCCATTTCATTGATCATTTTCTAAAATATTATTAACCATCCCAAATGTAATAACAAGCATAAGAAAACCATTGAAATATCATAAAAAATAAAATTGTAAATATATTAACAAAAATAGTGTATAAGTTTAGTGATTAGAATAAAAAAGTTAAACTTTAATGTAATCTAGAATTATTTTCGTACCTAGATTTATTGATAGGAAAGTGTTGTTAAGGTGTACTCTCTTTCTATAAATAATCTAGAAAATCCCATTAAAATAGGGTTACATAGGTACGTAGCATTTTAGGACTTTTTGATGCACCTAAGCTATTTTTTTTCCTCCAACCTAGCCAACTGTTGAAGGGAGAGAAGGTCAAGATGATTAGTAATAATCCTCCAAAATTCTACAAATTTGTCCATGACCATGTCCATAGAATAGGCCTCATAGCAAATCCTCATGGTTATATTGCTTTTAATTTCTTGCCTACCAAAAAACCCCAAGGTATGCTTTGAATGTTGTTTCTTAGTAGTTTAAAATGGCCTCATAGACCTTGTTCACTAGGTTTCGTTGAGGTAGTGATTTACAAAATTCTTTGCAGCCAAAATTTGGCCCATCATGTCCACCTAAAATTGTAAGGATACCACCAACCAAATCAAAATCATATAGGTTCTCAACTGAGAGTCTTGAAACTCTGATAATTCCATGATGACAACTTGCATAAGTGTTGAAGTTGATTGGATACCTCTTCCATAAAATATTCATAATGCATATCGTAAATTACCACCCTAACCACCATTTTATCTCTTCTTCTCCTTCTTGAACACCATTATATGTGTCTAATTAGGTCTAATATAATCATTATACTCTACACAATTGATCAACCATAATTATTTTATGAAGCTAGAATTTCTACATTTTCTCATCTCAAGATATGATTGATGTTTAGGATTTGGTGCAAATCATCCCACACATTATGGAAATTGAAAGTTTGAGAGTGCCAGGATGATCATAGCTATTATTTTCTAAGAGGTCCATCATTGCATTAGTTTATTTATACATATGCCTTACCAGATAATCATTCAACTAGTTGAGAAAAATACAAATATCATCCACCTTTTTCTAGATTTCTTAGTTTTATACTCATTTTATTTTGATTGCATTTATGCGTATCATGAAATATCCCTTGATGTTTATATTGTCTAAACCATTTTAAATGTATAAGTTAAGACATCATATAGGGCTTCCAAATCTCCTTCATTGTTATTTTTGAAGGAGATGTGTTTTGAGGACACCCAAATGAGGATTCCCATCTCATTCCTGATTAAACATCTAGCTCCAAAGATCTTAGGATTGCTTCCATATTCCTTGTCAAAATTGAGCTTCAATATTCCACTCAAAGGGTCCATTTTCTTCACCTTCTTTCACATTTCATGTGCTTTATTATTTTATTTTATGGGTTTGATGTTCTATTAGGTAACTTTAGAAGCTTCCATATTTTTGTGATTTCATCATCCCAAGATGAAAAATATTCTAGGAATGGGGAGAGGATTATTTTGTTCAAGAAATCACATATACCTATTCCAATTTAGCTATGTACATATTAAATTAAGAGGAATTAGTTGTTCAAAGTTTGGTGATTATATTCTTTCTATATGTGTTATATAGTGACGTATGGGTTCATAGCTCACATTGTAGTTTTCTTCAAGTGTCATCACCCATTGAAGATTTTAATCAAATTGAATTACAGGGCCCCCATAAACAATTTTTTTTTATTAGCCACATCCAACACTTATTCATGAAGGGGTAGTTGAGTTAGAAGTGGTCTATTATCTTTTCTTCCTCAAGAAAAAGTGGGTACCATGAGGGTTCAAGGATTCTAATTGTCTTTAGGTGGTCTAGGTGTTAGGACTCAATTTCTTATTGTAATTTTTTTCTTAAGTCCCTTCTATTTGTGTGCCGATGAAGTGTGGTCCCTCATCATTAACCATATGAGAAATACCATAAGGGTCTATTGAACACACCAAAATACTGAAGGGGTTGAATTAGTATACTTCAAATTTCAATCTCAATCTTTAACTATTGAAGCTAAGTTATACCATTAAAGCATTCATCTACTTAATCAAAATAGAAAAGAAGATAAGCATCCACACAAGAACATAGTTGACACTAGATATACGTGAAAAACCCCATAGGGGAAAAACCATGTTGAGAAATATTGCTTGGATCTACTATCCAAATCCAACCTCACAAATGAGAAATAGGTACAACTTTGATTTAGGGCTACAACCCAAAGAAACTACAACTCCCTGACTATAGATTTAGGGTTACACCCAAAGAAGCTACAACTCCCTTATTAGAAAAATTGAAATATAACTAACTTTATGGCTTCAACCCACTGATAATTATCAATTCTGCACATGAGGTCTGAGGCAGACCTTATCACTTCTTCCCATACACTTGTTGCAATAATAAATAAATGAATGAAGGTGTTGTCATTGATGTCAACTGGTCAACTGGTTATCTACTAGTTGCTGTTGGCCGTATATGTTGAGGATATTGAGAAAATCATATTAAAGAAAGTTTACAGGTATTCAATTGTAGCTCTGGTATTTTCCCTTATGTTCATGTGGTTCAAATATGTTGGTTATGGTTGTTGAAGGTTACTATATCTAGTTTTTTGGCTGTTGGTTCGTTGTGAAGTTTGAGTTGTGTTCACTAGTTGCGAACTACGTTTTTCTGTGTTGTGGTTGAGGTCCAAGAGAAAAGTTGCTAGTCCAAATTTCTCTTTGATGAAGTCTTTTGACTTGCAGTTCTAGTGTTAAGATTTTTTGGTTACATTGAAGATATTTTTGGTTTTTGGAAGTTTTGAGCTTAATTGTTCTGTGTTTTACATTGGTTTGGTTGAACTTGTGTTAAGCACTATCTTAAAAGTTGATGAAGCGTGTTGGATCGATTTTGGGTCTTGGTGAAGTGTGTGTTTGGGTTGACCTCATTCTAATTCCACCCTAGGATGTTTGGCATCGACCTAATTTGAATTTAAAGTTGGATGGTTGACTTTGTATCTTTTTCAAGGTTGGAGATAGTATAAATACATGATGAGCTAGTAATGAAAAATGTACAAGAGAAAAGAAGGAAGATAAGTGAAAGAGTAGATGCAACATTGATGAGATATTTCTAAAGAAAGTGTGTGTGGAAGATCAATACGGATCTTAATGCTAAGTTTCTAGATGCAGTGAGCAGAAGGCGAACTCTATCATTCATGAAAGTTGATCAAGTAACTATGGTGGAATCCTTTGTTGCATTGGGATTTTAGTATCTCTATAACAAGTCTTCTTTGTCTTCTTTGTATCTCTTTGGCAGTGAGCCCTTCGGATTGTAGCCCTATTGTTCTGGATAGCGAGTCCTTGTTTCAAGCAGTGAGCCTTATCTCAGGCAGTGAGCCTTGTTTTAGGCAGTGAGCCTTTTTGTAATCAAATTTGATATTCTCTATAGTGTCAATTAATCCTCACCATGGTTTTTCCCTCATTGGGTTTTCTACGTAAATATGGTGTTATTGTGTTGGATTTGAGTTTTTGCATTGGCATTTGATGATTAATCATTTATGCAGTTTTGAGTATTAGTTTCGGTGATTGAATTAAAGGTCAAAATATGTGACAACTGATTCACCCCCTTCTCAATTGTCCTATTCAACAATTGGTATCAGATCTTGGTTCCTTAGTGAAGAGCTTAACCGCTTGAGGATGGTTCAGGATGGCTAGCAAGATGGTCTTTGATTATCCGAGGTTTGATGGAACTAATTATTGTTATGCCTTGCATAACCACCCCATCTTTTGACTTGGTCAAAAAGGGGTCCCCCTTTGTGTTCTTTATCCTTAGTTGTTTTTTTTTTTTAAAAAAACAAAGTTTGGTGTCTTGTTTTGCCAACACTTTGTTTTTCTTAAATTTCTCTGTCGGAAGCGGAACCAGAAATGAATCGGGTTTTGAAAGTTCTTTTGAAACTTGTTTTGGTTCCCATCCCGATGGTCTTTCTTTTTTTAACCCTTTTGTTTGTCTTTGTCTTTGTCGGAGTTGGAATGGGTGTTAAGTTGGTCTTTATCGAAAATTGCAAGATCATAATTGATTCTGCCCTCGCCTCCGCTATTTCAACTTTTGGTTTTAGCCTAAGTCCTTGTGTTTAGTTTTATTATGTTGGTCTTTTATTTTACTTTTTGTGTTTGGTTTCGTTTTGTGCTTTATCGGCGGAATCAGAACCGGAACGGAAATAATGTTAGGAAATTTCTTAAGTTTCTGGATCAGTTTCCATTCTGATTCTAATCCCGCTGCTTTTGGGTCATTGACTTTTTGACTGAAGTCACACTGTAGTGAAGTGTCGGTTCTCTTTTAGTTCTGACTCCGCTTTAAACTGCATTCAATGCATTAATGATAGCTGCTCGTGTAGGTAGAAATCCTCATTTTTACCTTCATTAAGGATTAAACAAATTGTTATCATCATTGTTAAGAGATTAAAGAGCAAGAAAGAGCAGCGACAGAGTTCATCTGAGCGAATCGATTGAAGGAGGAGAAGATTATTGCTTGCGAATTAGTTCAGAAGGTTAGCTGGGTTCTTTTGTATTCGAGGTAGGGTTTCTTATCGTTGTTGTTCTTCGTTTATTTACTGTTGCATTTTTTATGTTTGCTCGTGCTTTGAAACATTTCGTTTTAAACGAATTCGTGATTCTTGGTATGTTTGTTTGAATAGGTTCTTGCTTTATTTTGTTTGTTTGGTTATTTTCCTCATTTCTTTTGCTTTTGTTTTTTTGAGTTCTTTGTGTTTTAGGGGCACGGTCGCTTTCACGTTTTAGTCATGATCGCGTCGGGCTATTTTAATTTCCAGTAAGATTAGATTTAAATGGTGTTAGTTAAAATTAGGGATTTACAATGAGGTATATTAAATTCATGTTTTTATAGTAAGTTAGGGATAGTTGAATTTCATTTTTACTTAGGGTGTTGTCGCACATTGAATCTGGTAAAAATGGAAAGGGTTAAAATCCGTGCCCTAGTTTTATCGTGTTTTTTAGATTAGGGTTTCGTGTGTTTCTGTGATCACATTTAAAAAGATTAAAATATGATGCCCTAGAATACAGTCGTTCCCCATGGTCATATGAGTATAGTGTTTTTAAAGCCTCTTTTCATTTGAATATGACCTTAGTTTTAATCATGGAGTTATGCATTAATTCGTGAAAAAAAATCTTTGATGATGTCATGGTCGATATAGTTAGAAGCAGGATCGGAATTGATTTGGAGTTTTGGATGTGTTTTTATGTTTAGTGTCAATTCCATCTTTCATCCCATCTCTGACTCCACTTATGGTAAGGAGTTTTACTTTATGAAAATGTTTACCTAACGGAAGCGGGAGCGGAACCGAATCCGAATACGAGAACAAAAAATCTAAAGGAAACTAAATCAGTTTCCATTTCGGTTCCGGTTCCGATCACGTTTCCATTTTCGACTCCGAGCCCGCCTCTTGTTAGTAGGGTTACCATTCCAGTTCCGACTCTGATCTCGACAGTATGTTAAAAGAGACTGTTTAGAATATGTTTCTGCCTTTGATGTATACATGAAAGATATAGTTTTAAAGCATGTTTTATGATGATATTCAAAGATCTAATTAGAGTTTTTTTGTGGTAGGAAAGCTAGAAAATGTCAGGAACATCAGGAGAAGCTGCTCAAAGGAATCGGCCAGCGGGAACATCAAAGGCAACGCCTAAACCAAAGAAGATCAAGCCTGAACAACTACCTTATACCTTGAGGTATAATCATAGAAGTCCTGTTGTGAAGGTGACCAAGGTGGAATCCAACTGGTCAGACATCATCGATACAAACTTGGGCCAGTACAACTTTGAGGAGCTACATGTAGAAACCTTTGTAGAACGGGAAAATCTAACAAGAAGGACACAAAGAATTCTTGATTCCGGCTTGGCACATATCACTGTATTTCCTTTGTCGATCTAGTGCCCAGAGTTAATCTTGATAGCAGCTAGTGCCTACAATCCTGCGACCAGACAGTTGAGAACCAACTACCAGGACCTTGGGAGTTAGACTACTATATGTTGTCTTTCTTTTTCAGGAGAAATAAAGTAGAAATATTCTGTTTTAACATTGTTTGTGTCATTTGCCCCATCAACAATTATGATATCTAGAAAGTTTTGATGGAAGAGTATCTAGAGTATTGCAGATATGATGTGGATAAAGCTTACAAAAATACTTACACTCCTGTTGCTAATGGTCTGAGTACACCCAAAGAAATCAAATTACATGAAGGGAACAATAAGGTGAAGTTCATCTTGAAGAACAGTTTGGTACATTTTGAGTTGATTAAGGTTCAAAATTTAAAGACAACTAAGGAAGTCTGTGATGCTTTAGAAAGAGCACATGATGGTGATGAAAGAGTTAAAGAGGAAAAAATGTAGAATTTGAAAACATAGTTTGATCTTATACATATGTACAAAGATGAAAATGTTAAATCTTATGTACAGAGATTGGATGAGGTAGTGGCTGGAATGCAATCACTTAGAGCTAATATAGATGAAACTAGGATTGTAAAGAAGATTCTCAAAACTCTTCTTGATGCTTATAGTGAGAAGGTGAGTGCTACTGAGCAGACTATATATTATAATAATTGTACTAGGGATCTGCTATTAGGATTTTTGACATCTTATGAAATGAGGAAGCCAAGTCTAAGAAATGGAGGTATATAAGAGATTGCTTTTAAAGCTACAAAAGTTGAAGATCTGGATGACGAAAACTTTGATGAAATAGAAGCTAACTTTGTAAGAAGAATGAGAAAAGGCTCTGGTAAGTATGAAGGTAAGTTTCCCTTTAAATGCTTTAGGTGTGGAGAAATAGGTCATTATGTTGCAAAGTGTCCGAAAAGAGAAAAAATGAATAAACAAAGATATGAGAAAGAAAATAAAGGAAAGAAGATTAACATAGCTTACCATGTGAATGTGAATGCTAGTATTTCAAATGAAGATTCAAAATATGAAGATCCAGATGAAAATGAATGCTTGTTCTTGGTGATTAAGGATGAACCTACTTCTACTAATTTAGAAAAACAGGTAAAGGAAAGCCCTCCAGAGAAGGAGAAGGAGAAAAATGAAGGTACAATTATCTCTTCCATACATGCTAAACAAGAAAATAATTTTTGGGTAGTTGATAGTGGTTGTTCACATCACATGATTGGAGATAAGAGTAAGTTTTCTAAACTTGAGAAATATGATGGAGGCTTGGTTATGTTTGGAGATGATACTGGTGCTAAAATCTATGGGATAGGTTCAGTAAGTTTTGATGGCAAGCATTATACTGATGATGTTTACTATGTTAAGGGATTAAGGAATAGTTTGCTGAGTGTTGGTCAGGTGTGCAGAAAAGGATATGATCTTATGTTTAAGGATGAGAAATGTGAGATTTAGAAAGGATTCAAAATAGTGATTGCTATAAGAAAGAAATCTGAAGGAAATATCTATCAACTTAAGGGTGCTGATGGACGATGCTTTATGACTTAGATAAATGAAAGTTGGTTATGACATATGAGAATGTGTCACATGAATTTTGATAACTTAGCAAGGATCAGTGATGTTTATGCCATCAAATATTTACCAATAATTACAAATCCTGTTAATGCTATTTGTAGGAATTGTCGGTTTGGGAAGCAAGCAAGAAATCATTATAGATCAAAGGAACAATCTACTATCACACTACTAGATTTAGTTAATACAGATCTCTATTGTCTTATGAGAGTGTGGAGTCTACTTGGTGAGAGGTAATTTATGCTTTTGATTGATGATTATTCTGGATATACACGGGTTACATTTCTTAGAGAGAAATCAAATGCATTAGATAGATTCAAGGAATTCAAGGTTATGGTTGAAAATGAAGTGTATTTGAGAATAAAATACTTAAGATCTGATAGAGGTGGAGAATTAACCTCCCATGAGTTCAATATGTTCTATGAAGTTCATGAAATAAAGAGACAGTTATCTGCCTCGAGAACTCCTCAACATAATGGAGTTGTTGAGAGGAAAAATATAAGAGTTCAAGAGGCTACTAGGTCAATGATTACTGAAGCCGTTTTATTGGAAGTTTACAGGAAAAAAGCTATTGATATTGTTGTTTATGTATTCAATCGAGGTCAAGCAAGAGAAAATAGTATAAAGACTCCCTATGAGCTATGGCATGAAAGAATTCCTATAGTTAAATATCTTAAGGTATTCAAAAGTAAATGATATATCAAAAGAGATGAGGAGACTTTGGGTAAGTTTGATGCAAGAATTGATGAAGTAATATTTATTGGGAATTATACTAAAAGAAAGGAATATAAATTTTTCAATAAAAGATCGAGAAAAATTGTAGAGAGCTCGAATGTGAAGGTTGATGAGACAATGAAAAATTCTATTGATATTGATGGATATATGTCTGATGAACATGATTGTGCAAGAATAGAAGAATTTATGGAATAACAGGATAAAGATGAGCAAGAGAAGTAGGATGAATAGGATGAAAGAGGAGAATATGCTTTGGTGATGTCCCCTAGGACACCGAAATATGTACAGAGGAATCATTCATAAAATCAGACTATTGGAGACAAGACAAAAGGTGTGTTAACCAAAAGCAAAGTTGTTAAATTTGTGTTTATTCTCTGAGATTGAGCCAAAGACAGTAAGTAAAGCATGTAACTATGAACATTGGAAGGAAGCAATGAAATAAATTTTGTAGATTGAGAAGAATCAGACTTGGAATTGGTTCCAAGACCGATAGACAAAAATATCTTTGGATCAAAATGGGTGTTCAAAAATAAGTTGAATGAGAATGGAGAAGTTGTCAGAAACAAATCAAGGCTTGTGTGTAAAGGCTACTCACAAGTAGAAGGAATAGATTTTTAAAAGAATTTTTCCTCGATAGCAAGAATGGACGCTATAAGGATGTTCTTGGAATTGTCTTCTTATAAAGATTTCAAAGTCTATTAGATGGATGTCAAGTCAACATTTATGAATGGTGATCTAGAAGAGGAAGTTTAAATGGAACAAGCAAAAGGATTTTAGTTAATAAACCAATCAGATATGGTGTGCAGATTGAAGAAAGATTTATATGGATTGAAACAAGCTCCTAGATCTTGGTATGCAAGGTTAGAAATGTATTTGATTCAAGAAGAATTTAACAAATGTATGACAAATAATAATTTGTACTTTAAGATTGATAATGATAAAATCTTGATTGTATTTGTATATATTGATGCAATTATCTTTAAAGGAAATGAAAATATGTGCAAGATGTTTGCAGAAGAAATGAAAAAATAATTTGAAATGTCTATGTTTGGGGAGATGAATTTCTTTCTTGGGCTACAAATTAATCAAACAGAGAAAGGAATTTTCATTTCACAGTCTTAGTATGTGAGAGAGATTTTGAAGAAGTTTGGGATGGATGGTTGCAAACCAGCATGCACTCCTATGGTGACTAGTTACAAATTGGGTAAAGATGATGATTCACCTAAGGCTGATCAGAGCAAGTATAGATCTATGATTGATGGATGATTGTATTTGATTGCTACTAGATCAAATATTATGCATGCGGTTTGTCTTGTGGCTAGATTTCAAGAAGATCCAATGGAAACACATGTTGCTTTAGTTAAAAGAATATTCAGATATTTGAATGGCACTTCAAATTATGGATTGTGGTATTCTAAAGATCCGACTTTACACTTAGTGCCTAAGAAGATGCACATTGGGTTAGATGTGTAGATGACAGAAAGAGTACAAGTGGTGGTACATTATTTCTTGGATGCAAATTGGCATGGTTGACTAAGAAGAAAGATCCAGTCTCCTTATCTAATGCTGAAGTTGAGTATATTTTTGCTACATCTTGCTATACACAAGTTCTATGGATGAAATAGACATTAAAAGATATCACAGTGCTATATGATGATCCTATTTCTATCTTCTGTGATAATACAAGTGCAATTAACATTTCAAAGAATCCTATGATGTACTTGAGGACAAAGCATATATCTATTAGATATCATTTCTTGAGAGATAAGGTCATGGAGAATGAAGTAAAACTTGAGTATGTTCCGACGAAGGATAGGATTGTTGATATTTTCAGAAAGGCTCTTCCTAAAGATACTTTTGAGTATCTCTGGGAGAAGTTAGGGGTTATTTCCCCTCCTTTCATAAACTAAGATACATATGGAGATGTATCAATTTGGTAGATTCATGGTTCTATCTTTTTGGACTGATATTTTGGTGGCTACCTCTTAGGGGGAGCAGGTAGTTTCAAGTGTTGTCATTGTAAGTATTTTTTTTTCATGTCAAAGGAAGATTCGATGAACATATCTTTTGCCTTTTTCGTTGATGTCGAAGGGGGAGAGAAAGCATGTGAAAAGGAGAGAAAGCTGATGAGAGAAAGAAGGTAATAAGGGAGATGATATTCTAAGGGGGAGAAGCAAAAATAAAAAAACTTGAGAAGTATATTCAGAACTGGTATGATTTCTTTGATGTTTTTTCACATCATGTGTTGCCATCAATGATAAAGGGGGAGATTACATTGCAAGAATAAAGAAAGGAATGAAGGTGTTGTCATTGATGTCAACTGTTTAATTGGTTATCTACTAGTTGCTGTTGGCTATATATATTGAGGATATTGAGAAAATCATATTAAAGAAATTTTACAGGTATTTAGGTGTTGCTTCGGTATTTGCCCCTATGTTCATGCAGTTCAGATATGTTGGTAATGGTTGTTGAAGGTTACTATATCCAAATTTTTAGCTGTTGGTTTGTTGTGAAGTTCGAGTTGTGTTCACCAGTTGTGAACTATTTTTCTATATTATAGTTGAGGTCCGAGAGAAAAATTGCTGGTCCAAATTTCTCTTTGATGAAGTCTTTTGACTTGCGAAACTAGAGTTAAGATGTTTTGGTTGCATTGAAGATATTTTTGGTTTATGGAATTTTTGAGCTTAATTGTTCTACGTGTGTTTTACATTGGTTTGTTTGAACTTGTGTTAAGCACTATCTTTGAAGTTGTTGAAGCGTGTTGGATCTATTTTGGGTCCCGGTGAAGAGTGTGTTTAGGTCACCCTAATTCTAATTCCACTCTAGGATGTTTAAAATTGAATTAATTTGAATTTGAAGTTGGATGGCCGATTTTGTATCTTTTTCAAGGTTGGAGATTGTATAAATACAGGATGAGCTAGTAATGAAAAAAATACAAGAGAAAAGAAGGAATATAAGTGAAAGATGTTGAAATGCACAAGTTAACTAAGAGGGGGGGGGGGGCGTGAATCAGTTGTATCAAATCACTTTACTTCTAAACTTAGTCCTTTCACTTTAACTTCAATCTATTATTAAGTGTAAACATGAAATGAAAATAATAGAAAGTAGACACCAAAGGCACCAAATTTACATGGAAAACCCAATGAGGGAAAAACCATGGTGAGGTTTAACTCACAATATAGTAGTAATGCAATTTACATGATACAAAGGCTCATTGCCAGAGGGCTCACTACCCAGATACAAAGGCTCACTGCCAACAAAGGACTCACTATCCAAAAGGAGGCTCACTGCCTACAAAAAAAGAAAGGATAAATGAAGATCCACCACAAGAATTCCACATATTCACAACTTGATTAGAAGATTGTAGACACCATCAACTCACTGCTTTTAGGAATATAACACCTTAAAGTACTGTTGCCTCAATTCACTCTTCCACACTCTGATTTTCGCACTTGTTCGCACACTTCACTTAATTTCTTGAATCGTGGATGGATGGATATCAAATTCGCTACAACTTGATTTTCTTTTATACCATCTTCAACCCTAGAAACATTCTCCAAGGTCGGCTATACAATTTCATTTACAAATTCAAACTAGGTCGGCTACTCAACATTCCTGCGGTGGATAGGAATGAGAGATGACCAATTACATATTTAATTTAGGACCCAAACAACATCTTGGATCAATCACACACTTCCTCAAATTGATGCAAAAACTTATGTAACGTGTAGACACCAAGTTCGCCAAACCTAATGAAAACACCAATGATCTTCGAAGTACACACATCTCCAACAAGATGATCACATGTGGATCACATAGCATGCTTCACCAAACATTTTACATCTCTGAGAATACCTCAGATTCATCCGCAAAAATTACAACAAACTTCATTAATAGAAAACTAATCAACAAGCCAACTGGACCAACCACCAACACACAGGAGCTCTGGAGCAGGTCTTTTGGAGCGCTAAATCACAAGAAAATTTTTAAGAACAAAGAAAACATTAGAAAGAATCATCTCCCGATCTGCAAGATCTGAAACCAAATATCAATAGACTTCAGAGCCAAAAAATTTCTCCCAGTCCACAAACAAATAGTTCTGCCAAACCAGTTCACACACCGACGAACATATCTTTTACTCTCCATCAAACCAAAAGCTAAAACTCGGGATATATTATCCATTGAAGCTCATGAACACACTTATAGATCCACATAGGCATAGGATCAACATAGAAGAAATGCAGAGCACAATACCAGAGCATACTTAAAACACATACTTCAACACTGCCTTCATTATTTCTCAAATCTTCTCAAAAGCACTTGGAAAAAACACAACTACAACTTCATAAATATAGATCCATGTACTCTAAGCACTTATATAGTATCTCAACTATGCAAGTACCATTTGCAACCAACCTGGACTATGTTGATATCAATGACAACATTAATGACAACACCATCACACACATCCATACTTACAACAATCTCCCCCTTTGTCATTGATGGTAACACATGATGTGAAAAACCATCAAAGATAGCATACTTAATTTTTAGAAGTGACAACCTGCACAAGCATAAAATTTTCACATGATTCTCTCTGCCCCT
Source organism: Sequoiadendron giganteum (assembly GCA_007115665.2). NCBI lineage: Eukaryota > Viridiplantae > Streptophyta > Pinopsida > Cupressales > Cupressaceae > Sequoiadendron > Sequoiadendron giganteum. Next base: position 48,910,770 of record CM021106.1, read on the forward strand.
TTGACATCAATGGAAAAGGAAATTATTTCCATATAAAGCTTTGTTCACCCCCCCTTAAGAGTACACCCACATCACATACTGCAACAATGCACTTCTCTACTCCCCCTGAGGAGTAGACCTCAATCATTGGTCCAAATCAAAAGAGTCTGTGAATCCACTAGACTAATGCACCTCCATGTGCACTTAGTTCAAAGAAGAAGGGGTAGTAACCGCTAAATTCCCTCTGAGATACTCAAAGGTATCCTTTAGAAGGGCCTTAGTGAATATGTCTACAACTTGTTCCTTGGTAGGTACATATTCAATTCTAACTTCATTTTGTAATACCTTTTCCCTCAAGCATTTATATTTGATAGATATGTGCTTTATTCTAGAATGCATCACTGGATTCTTTGAAATGTTTATAGAACTTGTATTGTCACAAAATATAGAGATAGGTTCATCACCCATCACTCCTATTTCCTTCAAGGTTTGCTTCATCCAAAGTGTTTGTGTATAGCAGGATGCTGCTGCAATATACTTTGCTTCTGTAGTGGATAAAGAAACTGAATCTTGTTTCTTGCTCAACCATGAAACTAATCTTCCTCCAAGAAAGAATGCACCACCACTTGTACTCTTTTGGTCATTTACATAACCAACCAAATCTGCATCAGTGTAGGCATTCAATGTGAAATCATTGTCCTTCGAATACCATAGTCCAGAATCTGAAGTTCCTTTAAGATATCCGAATATCCTCTTCACAACTGTAACATGTGCTTCCTTAAGTTCTGCTTGAAATCTTGCAACTAAACATACTGCACATATGCTATCCGATCTAGTAGAAGTAAGATACAACAATCCACCAATCATGGATCTATACATGCTCTGATCAACTTTAGTAGATTCATCATCCTTTCTCAACTTACATCTGGTTACCATAGGGGTACAAACCAATTTGGAGTCATCCATTCCAAACTTCTTTAACAATTCCTTAACATACTTAGATTGTGAAATAAATATCCCTTTGATAGTTTGATTTACTTGAAGTCCAATGAATAAAATGAATTCACCAATCATAGACATTTCAAATTATTTTTGCATCTCTTCAACAAATTTCCTACACATACCTTCATTTCCACCAAAGATGATGTCATCGACATATACCACAATTATCAACATTTTGTTTTTCTCAACCTTGAAGTAAAGATTGTTATCTATGGACCCTTTTCTATTTCCTTGCTTTGTCAAGTATCTATCCAATCTAGCATACCAAGCTTTGGGAGCCTGTATAAGTCCAAATAATGCCTTCTTTAACTTACAAACCATGTCTGGATTGTCTGACAGATGAAAACCTTCTGGTTTCTCCCTATATACTTCTTCTTCCAGTTCTCCATTCAAGAATGTAGACTTGACATCCAACTAATACACTTTGAAGTCTTTATGAGCTGAAAATGCCAAGAACATCCGAATGGAATCCATTCTTGCCATAGGTGCAAAAGTTTCTTCGAAACCTATTCCTTCAACCTGTGAGTATCCTTTACATACAAGTCTTGCTTTATTCCTTACCACTTCACCATCTTCATTCAACTTATTTTTGAATACCCATTTTGAACCAATTACATTCTTGTTTGCAGGTCTAGGGACTAGTTCCCATGTCTCATTCTTCTCTATCTATTGTAGTTCCTCTTTCATTAGTCTAACCCATATTTCATCATTATATACTTCACTCACAGTCTTAGGTTCTATCTTATAAAGTAAACACAAGTTTACCTCAACCACTTTGCTTCTTGTCTTCAATCCTTCACTTATGTCTCCAATTATCTATTCCTCGAGATGATTTCTTTGTACAATATTAGGAGTCTTAGGTGCAGATTCCAAAATTTCTTCTTCATCATTTTGTTCTTTCTCTTCCTTTTCTTCTTCTTGTACTTTCCTAAAGATAGGATCATCTGGTTCAACTTCATTTATTTCCACCAGTCTATACATAGCTTCATCAACCTTTACATTATCACTTTCAATTATTTTCCTCAGTCTCTTATTAAAGCATCTATATGCCTTGCTGTTATTTGAATATCCAAGGGAAATTCCTTCATCACATCTAGCATCAAAGTTTCCAAGATTTTCATCATCTCTTCTACTGTAACATCTACTTCCAAATAATTTAAAGTATTTAACAGTAGGAGTCTTACCAGTCCACAAGTCATAAGGGGTCTTAGTGCTATTACCTTTGATCTCAACTATATTAAGAATGCAAATAGAAGTGTGGATTACTTCTCTCCAATACACATCAGGAACATTTTCTTCTTTCATCATAGTTCTGGCATCCTCTTGAATAGTCTGGTTCTTTCTTTCCACAACTCCATTCTGCTGAGGGGTTTTAGGACAAAAATAATGCCTCTTTATGCCATGCTCTTCACATAATGAATTGAACTCACCAGATGTAAAGTCTCCACCTCTATCAGAGCTTAAGCATTTTATTTTTAGGTTTGCCTCATTTTCTACTCTTACCTTAAACACCTTGAATCTATCAAGAGCTTGAGCCTTTTCTCTAAGAAATATAACCCATGTCATCCTAGAGTAATAATCAACAAAGAGCATAAAGTACCTATCACCATTTAGGCTTGCTATTCTTGTAGGACCATAGAGGTCTGTATGGATTAATTCCAACATTTTGGTAGATGATTGTTGCTTTCTTTTAAAAATATTTCTTGTTTTTTTTCCCAATTGGAAACTTCTGCAAATTGAATTTGAAGGCTTTGTGATTCTTGGTAGATCTCTAAAAACTTCCCTAGAATTGATCATGGTCAGATTATCAAAATTCACATGTCCCATCCTTTGGTGAGATAGCCAACTCTCATTAATCTGAGAAACAAAATATTGACCATCACCACCCTTAAGTTTATAGATATTTCCATGAGTTCTTCTTCTAGCTGCTACCATAGTTTTGGATCCTTTCTTGATCTCACAAGTGTTATCCCGAAACAAAAGCTTAAAACATTTGCTGCATATTTTTCCAACACTCAAGAGATTATTCCTTAAACCCTTTACATAATAAACATCGTCAGTATTATGTTTTCCATCAAAACTATTAGTTCCTTTACCAACAATCTTAGCACCAAAGTCATCTCCAAACATAACTATTCCTCCATCATAATTCTCAAGTTTAGTGAACTTACTCTAATCTCCAATCATATGATTTGAACATTCGCTGTCAATTACCAAAAATTCTTCATCCTATCTAGCATGAAAAATAGTTACCAAAGTACCTTATGTTTCATCCTTCTTTCTCTCTAAACTAGATTCCTTTGCATATCTTCCATGGTTAGTGGATACAACTTTATTTTCTAGGGATAGAAACAAACATTCATATTTATCCTCCTTAAAGTCAGATTCATCATCATAAACTCTTGCATCTTCTTTGACATAATACAATTTCTTGAACTTCTTATCCTTTTTATCTTTGTGATTATTATTATTATCTTTTTTCTTCTTGTGTGTAGCTCTATTAGGACATCTTGATGCATAATGACCAATATTTCCACAACTGAAACACTTAAAAGGCAACTTACCTTTGTATTTACCAATACCTTTCTTCAATCTCCTTGTGAAATTTTCTTCCAAATATTTTGAATCATCGTTATTTGAGTCATCTCCTATCTTCATTGCTTTAAAAGTAGTTTCAGTCTTCTCCTTCTCTCTTGCAAATTTTCTCATCTCGAATGTAGTCATGATAATGAATAGATGCTCCTTAGTAAATGTCTTTGGATCATATGATTCTTCAAGAGCAAATACTTTGTCATTGTAATTGTTTGGTGGGGTCATCAAGATCTTCTCAATTATATCTTCATCTGACATGGTACCACCTTGATTCTTGATTTCAGTTGCTATAAGTTCAAATCTCTAATAATAGCTTGCAATGTCTTCTCTGTCTTCCATTCTAAAGTTATCAAATTCTCACTTAGCTGTTAGTTTCCTTGAAAATTTTACTCTACCATTTCCTTCATAGATGTCTTTCAATATTACCCATACTTCATGAGCAGTAGCTAGAGAAATAACTTTTGTTCTTTCAATTTTAGATAGAGCACTGAAGATAGCATACCTTGCCCTTTCATTCTCCTCATAAGGTGCAATCTCATCAGTAGAGGAAGGACCACTGGTTGGTATAACATACTTTGTCTCCACAACCTTCCAGGTATTGAAACCAAGTGAAATCAAATAACCTCTCATCTGTTATTTCTAGTCACTGTAATCAACTCCATCAAAAATAGGAATTTGCAACTTGTGCACCATTTGATCTACCTCAAGCGGTTAAGCTTTTCACTGAGGAACCAGTGCTCTGATACCAAGTTTTGAAACGCACAAGAAAACTAAGAGGGGGGAGTGAATCAGTTGTATCAAATCACTTTACTTCTAAACTTAGTTTTTTCACTTTAACTTCAATCTATTATTAAGTGTAAATATGAAATGAAAATAACAGGACGTAGACACTAGACGTACCAAATTTACGTGGAAAAAACAGTGAAGGAAAAACCACGGTGAGGATTAAATCACAATATAGTAGTAATGCAATACAAGATACAAAGGCTCATTGCCAAAGGGCTCACTTCCCAGATACAAAGGCTCATTACCAACAAAGGGTTCACTGTCCAGAAGGAGGCTCACTACGTACAAAAAAAGAAAGGATAAATGAAGATCCACCACAAGGATTCTACACATTCACAACTTGATCAAAAGATTGTAGACACCATTAGCTCACCGATTTTAGGAATCTAACACCTTAAAGTACTATTGCCTCAATTCGCTCTTCCACACTCTACTTTTTGCACTTGTTCGCACACTTCACTTACTTTATCAAATTGTGGATGGATGGATACCAAATTAGCTACAACTTGATTTTATTTTATACCATCTTCAACCCTAGAAACATTCTCCAAGGTTGGCTATACAATTTCATTTACAAAATCAAACTAGGTCGGATACTCAATATTCCCACGGTGGATAGGAATGAGAGAGGAACAATTACATATTTAATTTAGGACCCAAACAACATCTTGCATCAATCACATGCTTCCTCAAATTAATGAAAAAACTTAATGTAACATGTAGACACCATGTCGACCAAACCTAATGAAAACACCAATGATCTTTGAAGTAAATGCATCTCTAGCAAGATGATCACACATGGATCACATAGCACACCTCACCAGAAATTTTACATCTCTGAGAATACCTCAGGTACATCCTCAACAATTACAACAAACTTCATTCATAGAAAACTCTTAAACAGTCCAACCAGACCAACCGACAAGACACAAGAGCTCTGGAGCAGGTCTTCCGAAGTGCCAAATCACAAGAAATTTCTTAAGAACATAAAAACCATTAGAAAGAATCATCTCCCAGATCCGCAAGATCTAAAACCAAATATCAGAAGGATGCGGAGCCAAAAAATTTCTCCCAATCCACAAACAGATAGTTTTGCCAAACCAATTCATACACACTGGTGAACATATCTTTTACTCTCCATCGAACCAAAAGCTAAAACTTGGGAAATATTATCCATGGAAGCTCATGAACGCACTTAAAAATCTGTACATGCATAGGATCAACATAGAAGAAATGCAGAGAACAATACAAAAGCATACTCATAACACATACTTCAACACTACCTTCATTATTTCTCAAATTTTCCCAAAAGCACTTGGCAAAAACACAACCACAACTTCATAAATACAGATCCTTGTACTCTAAGCACTTCTACAGTATCTCAAATATGCAAGTACCATTTGCAACCAAATTGGACGATGATGACATCAATGAACACCATCACACACACCCATACTTCCAACAAAAGAGTAGTCACAAAATTGATGCTATCCAAAAAGTGTGTGTGAGATGTGTGTGGAAGATCAGTGCGAAGCTCAATGTTGAGTTTTTGGAAGTAGTGAGCAGAAGGAAAACTCTATCATTCATGCAAGTTGATCAAGTAACTATGGCTGAATCCTTTGTTGTCTTGGGATTGTAGTCTCTCTGTAACAAGTCTTCTTTATCTTATTTGTATCTCTATGGTAGTGAGCCCTCCGGGTTGTATCTCTGTTGGATAATTAATGGTGCACATTATCAAAATACCTTAGTTGACTTCAACATAAACATAAATTAACAAAATGACTTGAAACATTTGCGCGGTATTGGAAACAAGAAATATCTTCATAAACTTCATACCTTAGACACTATGAGACATGTGGAGTGTCCAAATAAGATCATACAACTGAACTTTATAATCTTCTACTGGCGCAAGTATTCAAACACATGTTTTGATGAAGATTAGGCATCCAAAATCAACTGTATCAATCTATCACTTTGAAAATGAACTTGTGGAGCACCAGATCACTTGGAAATTCAATATAGCATACATTAGACATTATTGAGTATGTCCTCAAAACTGCTTGGATAAAACTTCATGTGTGGTGGAATACAAACCATTCCAACAAGTCTTTTGGACCACTTTTCTTTGCCTTAATATAGTTTGAGATTTTGTTACTTATTACTTTTTCTACAGAACGATGATTGATATGAAAATTTGGATATAACACCTTCACATCTCAATATACTCAACTTCTAAACCTCAAGACTAAATATTTCTCTACAAAAGAATTCAAAGCAAGATACTATGACTTTGCCTTACAATATACATTGTGAATGCCTCAGACTAAAATACAACTTGTCACTAATTGTGGTACACCAAATTGACAAAATATAATTGTAGGAATCTTGAAAACACATCAAGACATGTGTACCCACAAACACATCATACATAGGCAATATATTGACTACTAGCCTTCCACTTTTCTATAATACTGACCTACACCATTAGACATTTTCCTACACTAACAAAATCCAAAGTATATACAATCTCAAACATACTTTTGAAATCAATGACAATCAAGCTTATCAAGCTGCAACAGGGCCACAATACTAAAATTATGCTCTTGGTTGTGTTCGTCTCCCATGTCTTTAGCATGTTCTCTGAAATCAAAATAAGAAAATTGCCAAGTATAAAGTGGTCAAAGGTTCTATATGAACCAAGAACCATTGGTTCTCATTTCCCATGGAAACCTTGAAAAAGGATTACTATGTCCCTTGCAAGCCTCAAAAGTGGGAGAAAGGGATCCGTGTCATCTAAGAGAATTGAAGTAAGTGTTTGTAGAAGTTTTAAGGACCTGATAGGGTATATCCTGATGGGGGTTTTTAGGATGAGGTTTTATGGAAGTTTTTAAGGTATCGAGATATATCTGAATTTAGGGTGATGTTCTAGATGGCCTAGTACATGCTAATTTCCCACTATATTGTGATGTTGGAAGGTGTTCCACAATAAGAGGTTTTGCAGAGATTTCAAGGTCAAGGGGATCTTGTGAAGGTTTTAAAGATGATGGGATATATTCACATCCTAATAATATTCTCGTATTTCTATAGAAGTCATAATATAAAATATCATGCATCTCATTGAAGGTCAAAATAATGCATCCAAATGGATGCTTGGTTTCTGCAAGGGGTGATTTTGACATTTGAGTGGGGCTGAATGTTTTGCAAAGTGTAAGAACTGATGAAGGTAAAATTTGAACACATCTTTTCCACTCTCTCCACCTACCAAAAATATTGGTGTAGTAGCCTAGCTACCAAAATAAATTTTAAATATTATTAATTAGTTTGAAGCATTCACCTTGGGCATGATTCAACCTGGGCCATTTTGTATTTTGGTTTTCATTGATGTCAAAAGTTCTATAAAGAGTGTTGCAGTCTGGTTTTTTGGTTGCCAAAGTCTATGAGAAACGCTTCACATTTATCTGTCGATGTTGTTTTTTACCTGAGATTTGGAGGATAGCCCTATGTTGTGTAAAGGCATGTGTGACCCAAGTTTCAAATCATTTGGTCATCGGAAAGGTGTTTTTGAGAGTGACAGATTGAAGACTGTGTTGATTCTATGAGGTTGTTCTCAAAGGTGTAAAAAAATTAGCTCTGCATATCTCCACACTTTAAAGTTGATTTTATTGAGATGTGAAGGTGTTATATCTAAAGTTTCATGTCAATAATAATTCTGTAGAGAAACTTGGAAGTGATAGTGTATCAAAATGTGTTGTTTGAAGACTTGTTTCATGTCTATTGGCTTGCATTAGCTTGTTACTGATGAAGTTGTGAAAGGGATGTATGTGAATGTTTTTGAATATTATGTGATGCTTGTCGATGTTCCAAAAAGTGTTTTCTGGCTTCTCTAATACAAGATGTGGTTCATAATGAATGTTTTGTTGGGGCCAACTAAAGTATGTTGGTGGTGTGCACCACAAGTTCAAGTATGAGCAGAGCTTAAGGATTGATTGAAGATGTTGTACGGGTCATGCTGGTTCATTTGGAAGAGATGCGACTAATATTTTATTATTCTTGTGTACTGCCAATGGATGTGAAGGCAGACATGTGAAATTTCATGTTTTCTTGTTTATGGAAAAGCATGCATATGATGTCAATAAAATATCAAAGGTGTGAAGAAAGTATTAGATGAGGTTAAGCATATTTTTGGGTCCACAAGGTGATTTTCCCTTGTGTTGCGTGTAGAATTTTGGGTCTTTCTCTCTACACATTTCATATTTTTTTATTTAATCACTGTCCGACTCACATATGTAATAATTTTGTTGTAGGATGACATGTGAAATGTAATCAATGTAATATCATGCTTAAATGGTAAACTAAATTGATTTGGGGTGTGGAAGAATGCAAAAAATTGTGATGATTGTGTAAGTGACTAAAAGAGAAAGAGTCATCATTGTTGATCTTGTCTAGTTTCATTTTGATCATATACCTGTGACAGAGGCATTTGAAGGAGTGTGCTTAATTGTTTATTGGAGGTATTGATATGAAGGCAATTACATCTTGATTGCTAAAAGTATTGAGCTAGTAAGAAGTTGAGAAGACATTTAAAGAAGTGACAAAGAAGAATTGCAATCATCAAAAGAGATTAAGCTTAATTGTCAGTTTTAGACAGTGGAAGGATTGTCATTCTGTAATCATTATTGAGTGTGTGCTCAGATCAAGGGGTTGTAGATTCCTTGGGAGTAACCCTAAAATTATAATAAGGGAGTTGTATCTTCCTTGGGTTGTAGCCCTGTAATAAAGGTATAAATGTTGTTCATCTTATGAGGCTAGATTAGGATAGTAGCTCCTAGCAGATTTTCTCACTATGGTTTTTCTCCTGTGGGGTTTTCCACATATATCTAGTGTTATGTTGTGTTGTGCATTGTCTTCATCTTTCATGTTCTTGTTCATGTGGTAGAGTTTAATTTTTTTGTTTGTTTTGAAGGGTTTGAGATTTGATACAATACTGATTCACCCCCTCTCAATATTTTGGTGTGTTTGATAGGTCATGCATTTGAACTATGAAAAGCACAGTGCTTAGGGTTACACTTGGCTAGTATTATATGCATGGTTTTGATAATTTTGAAAAGAGCTTCGTTCTATTAGTGACGATTGGAGGTCATACAGGCTTAAATACTAGTCTATGACTTCAACCATGTCATATCTATTGAACATTATGGATAACTAAGGGGGGTTGAATTAGTTATCCAAAAACAATTTTCTTTCTTTACTTAATCTAGAGAAATAATAAATCATTCGTATATTAATTAAAATAGATATGAACATGCAAGAACCAAACAACACCATGCACAATGAACACCAAAAATTATGTAGAAGGCCAAGATGGGGAAAACCACAGAGAATTCTAATTCTCAATTATAAAACACTAGTTAAGGTGATGCTGATTAAGGTGATTTTTACAAGGGCTCACTGCCAAAATGCTCATTGTAGGTAAGGTTCACTGCCAGTGGGATCATTGCCCGAGATACAAAAACCACTGATTACAAAAATGGACAAAATATGAACTGATGAAGTTGCATCTACATATGTGTGAATTTAGTTCCGCTTAATAGCACATCATGTGATTGCAGTAGATCCGGTTAAGAATATTCTACAAACCTTCCTTCCACTACTTCTGCAAAATAGATTACTTCTACTTGGCACTTTCCTTCACTTCCTTGTCTAATCCTTGTTGCACAATCCTTTGCACCTTTATCACTATTCGCACATTCCACGCTTCTTGTTATTGAACACTTTTAGATGTTCCACATACATCTATATATATATACACCCAGAGAACAAAATGATTTGGCCTAGAAAAACATGTCGACTTGAGGAACAACCTTGAAATATTCAATAAGGCTTGACACGCTAGCACCCGACCCAAAATATAGGTTGTGCATGAGAGATCTTCTTACCACTGAAATGATGAATTTTTTGATTTACTTCCACTAGGGTTTAGGACCTAGGGCCACAATCTTCAACCTTTGATTCAAGAACAACCCTTGAGTTTCCAATGTAAAGGAGATTTAAATCTAACAAAGGGAGTGTTCTAGGGGATGGAATAATGTAAAATAGGGGTTCATCACCAAGTTTAGACTTGGAAGACAATGCAAAAAAGGATGAAATGCAAAACCCTGGTTTGATGCAATGCTTTAATGAATGACCTAGAAATGTAAGTAAAATGTAACACAAAGTTTCTAGACTGGAAATGTGCACTTGGAAACCTCCAAAGGACTGGAAACAACTCTAAAATTCTAGAAATTATGACTTTTTGACCTCCTAGGACTCATTCACCAACCTAGGTGAATCAGTCCTAGATCCAGATTTCTGTGCGGGATCTTGTTTTAGGAAAAAAGGGTATCACAATTTGCAACTTGATCTCGTAGACAGTACTAGTGTGACTCATTCACCACTCTTGGTGAATTAGTCCAGTTTAGCTTTTTTGGGACTTGAAAACTCTGATATGCACTTTAGCACCTGACCTTCTTTTCCAGCTTGATTTTTGGATCTGAACCTGTAAAAATCACCTACAAAACAAAATTTGGCTTGATTTGGTAATGGGGGGTTTTCCTTGGTCAAATCCCTAGTTTGGTAATTAAAACTTGAAAAAGATAATGAAAGGTGCATGAAAACCCTAGCCTTAAGTGTGTCCAAGACTAGGAAATATGAAACATGATGCAATCCTATTCTAACATGAAAGAATATGATGCAAGAATAGAAATGAAGAGATGAATGATTCACTTGTGATGATATTCAATCATAGCAAACAAACCCTAATGATGCTTATACCTTAGGCTAAATGTAGAGTGATAATGGACGATGGAATCACTTAGGAAACAAGTCTTTAGGATTGGCTTGATGGATAGTTGCATCTCCCCAACCTAGAATCCATCATGATTCACCATAGGCATCCATGATCAAATCTTGACAATGCTAGATCTTGATTTAAAGTGAGCTTGAAGACTTGAAAAAACACTTTAATGCTGCTCCAAAGCTTCCACCTTACATGCTCTTGTGAGAACTTGATTGAAGATCTTGATACTGGATGCTTAAAATGCTTGCCAATTGCTTAGATATTGATAAAAATGACTTAGAAGCTTGATTTTATAGGCATCAACACCTAATTGATCGTTATTTAGATCCCAAAGGCATACATTCACCAAAATTGATGAATTCCCACTCAAAATTGAAAAAGGCCTCAAAAGGGACTCATTCGCCACCCTTGGTGAATGGGTCCCACCTAAGGGCACTCATTCGCCCAAGTTGCAAATGAGTCCGCCCTTAAATTTTTGAGGTGGGTTTTTGAATTTTTTGGGATTTTGATAGATTTTAAATGATTTTTAAGTGGAATGGGCCTTAGAATTCCAAAATAATGGGTCATAGGGGCCTATAAATGATGATTTTGAAGGATAATTAATGCAAGGGTGCCAAAATGGGTCCAAATTAATTGTGAAATCATATTTTTTTATAAGAGCACATGGATTTATATGCTACATTTAGCCCCCACTTTAGCGCCCATAGGAATTTACGTGCATATGTAAGCTAAAGGAATCTAAAAAGGATACACATATGAGTTCAATAATGACACAGTAGAATGAAGCCCCCACTTTAGTTAGCTGCAAAACCACAATGTTAGGAACCACATCCTGCAACATGAATTTGTTAGTTGTCCAAAAACAATCCTCTTAGAAAACCTCTATCTAGAGATCGTATTCGAGGGTAGATGTATGCCCCCCTTGATTCTGCTTGCTTTTCAAAGGTGGAATCAAGGTAGAAGGCTAGCCATGTCATAGGATAAGTCATATCCTAGGGAATTTTCAATTATCATGCCACATAATGATAGATGATTGATGATGTGAGGAGAAGAATTATGATTCCAATCCAACAAATGGCATCAAAAATGGAGCTCTCTAGCACCTGTTATGTTGATTTGATTGAAATGAAATTTTTAACCCTAATGTAGGAAAATCCCTAATTTCAACTTACATAAGAGTGAAAAATTGAAGTAAATTCTTACTATTTTTCTTTTTACCTTTTGTAGCTTGATAGCGATTGAAGAATAGTGAAAGATGTTGAGCAAACAACATTACAAGCCTGTGAGACTAGACGTGCTATGGGACCAGGTGGCATGCGGCGAATGTCATCATCAGGTAAGTTGAATCTTCAACCTTCGCTTTGTCCTTACATAGTGATTTGATGATTTTTATGTATTTCTAGGTTAATTTAGGGTTTTGGAAAATAATTTCACAAAGCGTCCCCTTTTTTCGTGAAGTGTCCCACTTTTTTTGCAAAGTGTTCATTTTGTTTGTGAAGTGTCCCACTTTTTCGCAAAGTGTCTTGTTTCTTCGTGAAGTGTCCAAAATGGGTTCTAAAGTGTCTAGGGCCTTTAGGAAAGCACACTAGAGAAGCTTTAGTACACTTTTATGATTATTGATGTGAAAATTGAGGAGATTAGACTGCTTATAGGATATATTATTATGCTTTTATTAGGTTCCCACCCATTCACGTCAACGTATGGGAGGCAGACAAATCAGTCTATTGAGAGATTTAGCCCCCACCCTTTCAGTGGAGGACATAGAGTTATTAAAAACTATTGGAGTTTACTAAGTGTACCTCATTCCCCCCATGAGGTACCATGATGCGATGTTGATGGCCCTAGCAGAGCGCTAGGATGCCGATACATGCACATTTCATCTGTCGACCGACGAGATGACGATCACATTAGAAGACGTACACCACATACTCTAAGTTATCATCCAGGGTGAGTGAGTACACTTCTAAGTGTAGCGATCATTCTAGGAGATGAAATATGACACATAGTATTTCCTGAATGGACCAGTACATGATGAGAGAGTGAGGTCACAGATAGACTTGGCGATGCTTCTATACTGATGAGCCCCAATAGTTAGATGGATTATGATGCTGACAATTGCACTAGTGCTCATTCTAGATGGGCAAGGAGCACACCTGGAGGGAGAACTAATACATTTGATAGGAGGGATGACAAAGCACCAAACAATATACGCCTGGGGGCGCTATATCCTAGCTCACTTGTTTTATGATTTTTCTCAATTTGTTTTTTCGAGAGGTGGACAGTATGGTACATTGTATGCTTCTATAGGTTTGGTGCCTTGAGCATATCAATTTTACAAGACCTACTAGCTTCCCGTGTCCGACAACCTTGGGGTATCCTCGTGCCTTTAGCTATCCTCTACGATGGTTTTTGTAGTATGATGATTTACACTTCTAGAGAGTATGATTTGACCACCTAGAGGAGGATAAGATACTTTGGAGACCTTATCAGCTTGTGCCTTAGTGGCCAGATCATGCTTGACTAATGAGGAGATTACAACTAGACAAATTTTTGGCTGACCGACACAACTATGTAGTGCGTACTTTCTACTACGATCAAGTCATGTGATAGTTTAGGTAGTTACAAATAACACCTTGGGCATGACCCTTCTTTAGGAGATCAGTGTGGAGTTCTCAGAGACCTAGTGATAATGTATAGTTTACCATAGATGATGTTATTCACAGTGACTCTGGGTATTCAGATCATAACATGCCTCCAATCTTCAATGCGGATGATGTTGGTGCCATAGATGACTTGAGTGCTATGGGGATTTTGGATTTGCTAAGGAATCTAAGAAAAATACCATTAAAGGACCTTCTATATAATATGTCAGTCAGAATAACATACTTGGTTGCTAGTTTTTACAAATGATGTCGGGTATTCATTGGTGTGGGCTCGAGAATAATACCATCTTTCAAGTAGTTGAATATTGTATCATACCATTCACTCAAGTCTTTCTTGGGTTTTGCTAATAATTCTTAAGGTTTACCTTCAATGGATGGTTTCATGATTGGGTGAATAATAAATGTGACATCTTTTGAAGGATCTTGAGGTGATATAAGAGAGGCCACACTCACCATTGCATCCTCATGATGATTGTCTTTTTGTGGGATGTCGTCAATGGTGAATGATTCAAAATTCTCTAATAAATTGATTGTGAGATCCTTATATTTGGCTAATTTATCATGCTTTACTTGATATGTACCATTTATTTGTTTGATGAATAATTACGAATCACCAAAGATGCTAATGTTTTTTGCACTCAAGATTAAAGCAGAACGTAACCCCACGAGCAATGCTTCATAGTACTCAATAGTGTTGTTTAAAAATATGAAATTTAACTGATATGACAAGGGAATAGGATTTCCTATAGGTGGGATTAATATAACCCCAGAACCAGAGCCTATTCTACACTTAGATCCATCAAAGTGTAATTCCCATGTAGCCATTTTGATTGTCAACACATTATCATCGAGGAAAGAGTCATTACTAGGTAATGCCAAAGGGGAAGGAGTGTTAGCTAACCAACCAGTTAAGGCTTGAACCTTAATTTATTTTTGTGAAACAAATGTTAGGTCGAACTCAGTTAACAACATCACCCATTTAGCTAGTCGTCCGGATAAATCTGTTTTAATGAAAAGATGTTTGAGAGGATCAAATTTTGTCATCACTTGTATTTCTGCATTCAACAAATAATGTCAAAATTTTCATGTAGTGAGTACAAGGTCCAAACATTGTTTTTCTAATTTTGTATATTGTTTCTCATAATCAATCAATGTTCGACTAATGTAATAGATATGATTCTCTTTACCATTTTCATCTTGATGAGGTAACAATGCTGTTAAAGCATGGGATGAGGCAACAATATACAATATAAATGGTTTGTTTGGCATAATGGGTTGTAAAATGGGTGGAGTTTCAAGATATTATTTTAACTCTCAAAATCCTATTTATAATCGTCATTCTAGTTAAAGTGCACATCATTTTTGAGAAGATGTGTGAATGGTAATGTGTGATCGACTAAAGATGTGACAAAATGATAGATAGCTTGGATTCTTCCTTGTAATGTGAGTAACTAAGAATTTTTTTTAGGGGGTGGCATGTTGATGATAGCATCAATCCTTCTTATATCCACTTCAATGCCTCTATGAGACACAGTAAACCCTAAAAATTTTCCACTAAAAAACATATTTCTTTTGATTCAACCTAATGTTGTATGTTCGTATTTTCTCAAAGATTTTTCGAAGGACGTTCACATTGCCTTGTCTTATTAATGATTTGGATAAAATTTCATCGACATAATCCTCCAAGATCTTATGTATGTAATTATGGAATATTAGTGTCATAGCTCATTGATATGTTGCACCCACATTCTTTAATCTAAAAGGAATCATAACCCAACAAAATGTCCCCCAAATAGTTGTAAAGGCTATTTTGTATTGATCTTGAGGGTTATGAAGATTTGATTATATCCCAAAAATCCATCCATGAATGACAACAAAGCATGTCCCATAGTCGAGTCTACTATCATGTCAATATTAGGAAGGGGAAAGTGCTCTTTTAAAGATGCTTTATTAAAGTCCAAAAAATCCATACACATTTTAATACGATTTCTAGGTTTTGTGACTGCATCGATATTTGAGATCCATGGGGAATAATCTATAGGTCTTATGAAGCCAACATCAAGGAGATTTTTAAGTTCAACTTGAACAAGCAAAGCTATCTTAAGATTCATCTTACGTATCTTTTGTCAAATAGGCTTGGCATTATCAACAAGGACAATGTTGTGTGTCACTATTGTCGGATCTATGCCAGACAAATCTGAATACTTCCAAGCAAAGAGTTCAAGAAAGTCATGAAGCAAGGTTGCAATATCCTCTTGTTCTTCATCATCGAGGAATTTTATGATTTTAATGAATTTTTCATTATTCATCATATCCATTGGTATGTCAATTGTGTCCCATAAAGGGAGGGCATCAGATTTTGGACATTCAATATTATATTGTTCTGCATTTGTGTCATTGTCATGACTTTCACCTTCAACATCTCTCGGCTCGGTATTGATCATAGCACATGTAACCTTTTCCTTGGGAGGAGTAGATGGTGTATGATAAACTCCTAACATACATTTCAAAGCTTCCTCATCTTCAAAGTACTCCTATGATGGGGGTAACTCCATGTCACACAATTTAGGATGTTTCATTATAAGGTTGAATTTTGGCTTGCACATGATAGTATTGATGTTTAACGATGGTCAATTTGTTGCTTGCATAATTTTAGAAGGACGATATTCGAAACTAGTCTTTGTCTCTTGTATGTTAGGCTCTATAGGGACTCAAATTCCTTGTTCTTTCCTTCCACACCCCTTACCATTGTAACCCAATTGCTTCATAAGTTCATAACCTCTCTCGTAAAGTTGTTCCAATTCTTTTGAGTTTGGTGGTTATTGATAGTATATCTCATATAAGTTTATCATATAAATTGTATCTTCTTCAAGAGTGGTTGAATTAGATGTTTGTGATTGTTCTTCCAAGTTATGAGTTGACATTACTGTCGGTTGATTTTTCTTGTCATCTTCTTTTCTTGTGATTATGCATAATCCCATAAATGAGGGTGTGAAATCCAAGGAACCCCAATCATCATCCAATAACTTTAACATTGTTTCCTTTTCTTGCTCATCTTTTGTTAAAGGTTCTATATTGGATGTGGAAATTAATGTGTTGAGAGGACTTGTAGTTCCTTTTTCAACTTGTAGGAAACTTTCAGGCTCGGGGTCCATTTCAACTTGGTATACCTTGTTTTCATAGGCACTAGGTAAGGTTTGATTGGGTAAAGGTAAGGGTGTCGGGGTTGGTTGGTGTGGTTGTAGGTTGTTTCTAGTATTATATGTATGACCAACGATATTATGAATTGATTGTTGCAATACATTATTTAGAGGAGGATAAAGGGTAAATTCAGGTTGTGGTTTATGCGAAGGTGGGTAAAGGATAAGTTGTGGTTGGATTATGTTAAATTCTCTTGTTTTTGGTTTCTCATGACAAGCCTTAGTGGATAGACTTTGTGAGATGAAATACTCAAGGGTTTCATCTAACATATCAAAGTCATTGCTACTAAAAGGCTTGAGGGTTAAGTTAACTTTGTTTAGTTTATGCTTTTCATGACAAGCCTTAGTGGATGATCCTAGTGAGAGGAAGTCCGTAAGGGCTTCGTCTAACATGTATAGGTCATCCCTACTAAAGGGCTTGGATTATATGCTTTTCCTAAATTTAAGAATTTATTTGATTAGGTCTTTTGATGTTTTCAATTTTTTGTTTTCGTTTTCCAATGAATCTGATCTAAAGGGATTAGGAACTAATGCTGAAAATGAAAATTGCAGAAACCTAATGCTATCCATAATTATCATGAATGTAAATGATGGTAATTCTAATGATTTCAATGTAACAACAAAGAACCAAATTGAAACAGAAAAGTAACAGAACCAACCAGAAACCTAAAAACTGGAACTTTTATTCTGGAAACAACAACTAAAAATTTGCACTGGGACTAATTCGCTGAAGGTGGCGAATGAGTCCCAGTAAGGGTTTTTTTTTCAAAATTTTGAGATTTTTTGGTTAATTTTTGTGTTTTTAATGCTGTATGATCTAGATCTAGGATGAAAATACATAATTTTATAGATTTTTAATGAAACTAAGTGCAATATTGCAAGCTGAATGAGCTTTTCAATAATGCAAAGATTGAAACCCTAGAATGCAAATTAACTAATGAAAAACCTAATGCAAGCTAAATCTAGGATGAAAATGAACTCCAAATTAGAATTATGATGCTCTAAATGTAGGTTCACCAAAATGAAATGATGAATTTTGTGGTTTACTTCCATAAGGGTTTAGGACCTAGGGCAACAATCTTCAACCTTTCATTCAAGTAAAATGACAAAGGGAGTGTTCTAGGGGATGGAATGATGTAAAAGAGGAGTTCACCACCAAGTTTAGACTGGGAAAACAATGCAAAGAAGGATGAAATGCAAAACCCTAGTTTGATGCAATGCTTTAATGAATGACCTAGAAATGCAAGTAAAATGTAATAGAAAGCTGCTAGATTGGAAATGTACACCTAGAAACCTCCAAAGGATTGGGAAAAACTCTAAAATTCTAGAAATGCTAACTTTTTGACCACTTGAGACTCATTCACCAACCTGGATTAATCAGTCCCAAATCTGAATTTTTGTGCGGGAGCTTGTTTCGGGAAAAAGGGTATCGAAATCTACAACTTGATTTGACAAATAGTAGTAGTGGGGCTCATTTTCCACTTTTGGTGAATCAGTCCAATTTATCTTTTTTGAGACTTGAAAACTCTAATTTGCACCTTAGCACCTGCCCTTCTTTTCTAGCTTGATTTTTGGATCCGAACCTGTAAAAATCATCTACAAAATAGAATTTGGCTTGACTTGGTAATGGGGGGTTTGCCTTGGTCAAACCCCTAGTTTGGTAATTAAACCTTGAAAAAGATAATGAAAAGTGCATGAAAACCCTAGCCTTAAGTGTGTTAAGACTAGGAAATATTAAACATGATGAAATCCTATTCTAACATGAAAGAATATGATGCAAGAATAGAAATGTAGAGATGAATGATTCACTTGTGATGATCTTCAATCATCCCAAATGAACCCTAATGATGCTTGTACCTTCCTTAGGATGCACGTAGAGTGATAATGGAGGATGGAATCACTTAGGAAACAAGTCTTTAGGATTGGCTTGATGGTTTCTTGCATATCCCCAACCTAGAATCCATCATCATTCACCATGGGCATCCATGATCAACCTTTGACAATGCTAGATCTTGATTTAAAGTGAGATTGAATACCTACAAAAACACTTTAATGCTGCTCCAAAGCTTCAACCTTACATGCTCTTGAAACTTGAATGCTCTTTTGAGAACTTGGTTGACGACTCTTGATATTGGATGCTTGAAATGCTTGCCCAAAGTGCTTAAAGATTGATAAAAATGACTTAAAAGACTAATTTTATAGGCATCAACACCTAATTGACTGTTATTTAGATCCCAAAGGATGAAATTCACCAAAAATTGAATTAAATTGATGAATTCCCGCTCAAAATTGAAAAAGGCCTCATAAGGGACTCATTTGCCCAAGGTGGCGAATGAGTCCCACCTTAAGTTTTTGAGGTGGGTTTTTTTATTTTTTAGGATTTTGATAGATTTTAAATGATTTTAAGTGGAATGGGCCTCAAAATTCCAAAATAATGGGTCCTACGGGCCTATAATTGATGATTTTGAAGGATAATTAATGCAAGGGTGCCAAAATGGGTCCAAATTAAGTGTGAAATCATCTCTTTTTTAAGAGTGCATGATTTTCTACACTGCAACCACGCTATATCAAGACCCATAAATAGGTCATACATAAGATATAACATTATTACCAAAAGATAGCTAATTTTGCATTACATGAGATATATTCCAGATTTGATGGGAATGCCACAACCAAGACCAAATGTCGATTAAGATGAATTGATAGGAATTCCAAAACCAAGACCAAATCTTGATCAAAATTAATTGGATAGGAACACCACAACCAAGACCAAATCTTGATCAACATCAATTTCAATACCAACCAGAGAAATGCAGTCAGGCATACCAAAACTTGTGACAAGCTACATGAATGTCTAGATAGAAAGGATACCTAGAATAAGCTTTAGATACAACAACCTATAGGCAAATATTAGTCTTCAATATTCTTGTAATTAGGGAAAATCAGATATAAAACTAGAATAACAAGATATCAAAACCCTAAGTAGCACAATAGAGTACAAGCAAGCATGAAAATCAAAAGAACAAGCAAATGCAAACCAATCTCCAAACTTGAATTGATTTATCTCCATTGCTCTTCTCCACCTGCATGAGAATGCATGATTTTGAAGGTTTGAATGATTTGATATGTTGATTGCTCATTTTCGCAGCATAACGATAAAATGAAGATAATAGAAGAAAAATAGATAGATAGATAAGAAGATTGAGAGAAATTTTGGCAGAGTGAGGATGCTAGAAGAAAATCCCCCCAAATGGCCTATGAAAGGCTTGATTTATAGGAGAACACTGATTTGATTCGATGGCCAAGATTAAAAGTCAAATTTGTGATATGTGTGGCTAGGATTAAAAGTTTATTTTAGTGCCTATGACGCACATTAAGTGGCTTATGACATGACACTCAAATTAGGATGTGAGGAAATAATGGAGATTCTTTTATTTATTTTAGAAGAAAAGATGCTTATGACACACAATGAATGAGGGTAAAAATAGGATGTGACTGGGAATCTCATAATTTAAATAATTAAATTATTTAAATTATTTATGCATGTGAAGAGTTGTAGTCATGTGACACATGTTGCAATATGACAATAAGAGGGATTAATTCAAATATTTAATTTGAATTATTTTGAGACATGTGAAAGGGGAATTAATTAAATAAATGAGGTTTATTTAATTAATTGGGAAGGTGATTAAGTGGGATAAATGGGATAAGTGAGATAATGTAATGACCTAGGGTAAAATATTAAAAATGTTTTTCAAGGTCATGTATCAACTAGGTAATGTTATGATAGGGACAATTTTAAGTGTCTACATTTTGCCCCTCTTTGAGATGATTTTTGAGATGGTGAGATTTATGTCGAGTAACATCATTTCAAAGAAGTTAAGGTATGGATAGAGGAAAAAAAAGTGATGCCCCAACCACTTAAGGAAGTAAGGAATAAGATGAATGAAGAAAAGGGATGATAGAAGAATATGATGATGCAAAAGATATGAAGAAATGGAATGATGATATAGGATATGATAATGATGATGATGCCCCCTCGAGAGGATAAGCGGGTTGTATAAACACGGATATTCTCTCGAAAATGAATGAAATGATAAAGGAGGGATAAGATGAATGATACAAGATAAGAAGTAGATGAAAAAGAAAAATGACACGTTATGCTGCAATAAAGTGAGCAATCATATGTTTGATATAGCACTAGACGTTATGCACCAAGGTATAAAGGACCAAGGTGACGTTGTGTCTCATGCCCCAACATAATACAACCTTGTCTAGATACAAGATATGAATATTAGTTGGGAGTGATTCAGATTTGATGCAACTGCAAATTAAAATGATAACACATACAAGCAAGCAAGCAAGCATGCACAAATGATACAAAAACAAACAAGGTATTGCCCCTGTGAAGCTGTAAACCGATGATTAAGTGATTGACTAATGATGATGATAGTGTTGTCATTTTGGGGAACGATATATCCCTAGATCAACACGAGGTTAATTGATTGATTGATTGATGATGATGATAGTGTTGTCATTGCAAGGAACGATATATCCCTAGATCAACACAAGGATGATTGATGGATTGATTGATTAGCTTCGTTGGTATGGATTAAGGATTGATTTGCATTTGGATTATTGCTTGGAAGGATTGAAGATTCTTGATTTGAAGATTTGGATGATGATTGTTGAATTAAATTGAGGAATAATTTACTTGGAATGATTTTGATTGATTGGATTGATGAAGAAATGATTTGATTTTATGATAATGATTAGATTGATTAGAAGAATAGGTTTGATTGAAAGAAGTGATGTGATTGATTTTATTGTTTGGGTAGAAGGGGAATATGGATAGGAGGGACTCAAGTGTCTAGTTCCATGAAAGGTGATAGTCCCACTAGAGATGGATGTCATCTCATGGGCCATGTCAAATGTCATTATGCTCATAGATGTTGGTAAGGGATGACATAAAAGGGAGATGGGTGATGAAGTGCTTTAGGTACCCACATAGATTTAGTATTTTTATGACTTTTATTTTTCTTATGGGATGGAATATGAGATTCTTGAATAGAGTGGGAATGTGAGGTGAAAGTGGATGGTTGGGATTTTTGAGATGTAGATGCCTCGTTTGACATGTTTTCCTTTTTCTTAGGTACCCAAACCATTTTGTTTTTAGACTTTTCTTTTGAAAGTATGAGCTTATATTGATTTTTGGATGGATTTTTCTTTGGTTCTTTGCTTTTGTGTTCTAGGGCATGGGGAACCTTCAGATTTTTTTCTTTATAGCTAGAGGCATCAATTTTTTTGCTTTTGAATCCCATGGGTATGGTGGAATGAGTGGAAGCTTCATGTTTAGACAATATGTGCATTGATTTGTTATGATTGGGATTTTTAGAGGATTTATGGTGGATGGAGGAAGTACCAACATCTTTAGATTGGTGTCCTTGGGGTGTATATCCAAGGCCATAAGAGCGTAGAGGGACCTTGACATGGATGGGCTCCAAAACACCTTGTTCATGAAGGCCTAAACCTTTATCCACTTCACCTTCATCTAATAATGAACTTAAGTCTAGTGTCCAAAACACACCTAGTCCCATTATCCATCGCATGCTTCAGAACATGAACATTTGTAAGCTCTCAAAAATGAATGGTTGTATCGAAGAGAACCATCATTTTTGGACCTCAACAATGGAGCAGTTTCAGATTTACAAGCAAAAACTAGAAATGAAACTATTCTAAACTACCAAAGATAATCAAAATGCTTCCAAACAAAAACCAGTCTCCATTGGCATCCTATCACCAAGGTCTTGTTATGCACTTTTGCTCTCAGATTTTTGCAAGCATAGATGCATCAAGAGGCTATTAGTGAATGGATTAAGAAAAGCTGTGAAGATATGTGCATGTGCAAGATTCGTGTAGTGGTAAAAATGAGAAGAGATTCATGTTTAAATAGGAATCTCTGATGACAAAGAGGTTGAGATGGGGAAATGTGGGATAAACGGATATTGCAATAATGAATTTTTAAAATCCCACATGGTGTAGTGAAATGAAATGCATATGAGTGGAAATGATAAAGAAGATAGATTAAATGAATAGTGAAGGATTGAATAAAATAATTAAATGCATATATTTTTAATATGGATGAAAATGGTTTATTAATGTTTTATCATGAATTATTTTAATGTTTTTATGAGAATGATTTATGTAAGAATGATAATTTGTCGAAATGAAATTATTTAATTTATGAATGCTTATGAAATGTTTTATGAATGATTATTATTTATTATGCATTATGAATGATCATGTGGTGAAATGATTTAATGATTTATATAAATGCAATATGAAGTGAATGATTTATGCAAATGATTTGGTTTAAATGATAATATAGTTTTATTATGAAATGCTAGTGAATGATTATGATAATGAACTTATTATGATAATGAATGATAGTGCAAAACGATAATGTGATGTATGCAAATGATAATGCAATGATTTAATGATTTGATGAAATGCATGAATAGAAGAAAGTATTGAATGAATTGATCATTTTAATCAATAGACGAATAATGTGATGCGAGGATAAATTTGAGTGTCTACAATTCTATATTATCTGTCTTCCATAGATGTCTCAAAAAGAAGTACTACCATTATCCGGATCAAGGATACCATCTAGATAATGCAACATTATAAGATAGATCATTTCCATATATCATCCGAAGCACAACCTTCCAGATCCCAGGTTTTGACATCAATGACAATAATGCCACATCAACAACTTCTCAACAATCTCCCCCTTTGGCATTGATGGTAAAACAAAAAAAACTCAAAAATACAAAAACTCCAAAAACTCTGAGAACTCCAAGAACCCCCCCTTAGCCAAGCAAAAATATAATCCTCTTTTTGTTTTTCTTTTCTTTTATTTTCTCCCCCTTTTTTCCATCAAAGGGCCAAATAAGAACATTCAGAAACTAAAGTAAAGATAAAACTTTTCACATGAATTTTTTTCTTGTACCTTTCTTTCATAATTGGAAGAATCCTCTTCCAAGCTAGCATAGTAGAATCCATTCTGGTACACATGCTATCTAGTAGAGTGAACAACGTAAATGAGGTTGAACAGTCTGGAGATAGGCACTGTTGTTTACAATCTTCTACATCAGAAAGTATCCTAGAGAGATGATCCAACCGGACCTCAACAATTTCTTTGACCAACCGAAAAGTACCACATCTTCCCTCTGTCTTTGAATGGAAAATAACTCATCTTGCAACTCTCCATCTCTTATTATTTTTTTTTGATATTTTTCTTTGAATAAATAAAAAATATTTTCAATCTCATTAATCTTAGATTCAATAGCTTCAATCCTGCTTCTAAAGTTATCAACCACAACAGGCCACTAGAGACAATACCTGCAGATGTTAGACATTTCCTTGATGCATTATCTTGTCTCACCAATGTGTTTGGATAACTTATATTTGGCTTTGACACATCTGCTCTCAATCATATCTTTGAACTTGTGTCCTTCAGGTCCTTCCAGCAATGCCCTTTCTTCAACAACTTCTACTAGATCATCCTGTAATGAGTCAAAAATATCTGAGACAATAATACCCTTTTTGAGAAAATAATCAACCAAGGAATCATCAATTCTAAGCCTATCCACCAGAGGGAAGACACGCCATATTTCACCAATCATCTTCATATTACCTTCATTTAACATCAACTGAATTTCATTTGGATCGAAAGAGTTAGATCCAGGCAGAAATTCATCTTCCTTTCCCTTTTATTCTGAGACATCTTGTGTGTTAAATTTCCTCCTTTTAAGTCTTGGAGGGGAACCACCAATGAAAACCTCAAACTCCTTCTTACCAGAGGAGGAACCCTCCATAAAATGACTACTGGGCATAACACTAGACATTATCACACCAGAGCACAGATCCCTCTGCAAGGATGAGAAATAGACTTTGCATGAACTTGCTTTATCTTCTGAACACTCCAAATATCTATAAAATTTATTTCCGACAGGGATGCCAAACTTCCACTTAACATTTTCTTTTGAAAGTAGCGAACTCAAAAAGTAAAATACTAAACATATGAGTAGAGACCCAAACTGGAAAGGATAACTCTCAACCAAAGACATTATGAAATTCTCAACTAGGTTTTTCATTACCAAGCCACATAGATCAAATTGTTGATTTTCCTTCACCATCTTATGTGCAATAAACACAACAATAACCGAAGTAGAACCTTCACAATTTCTGAAAGAGATTTTATAAGTGATGTCATAATCAATATACCTTACTGCAGGATCGATAATGGTGTTTATCGGTAGATCTCAAGGGTCTTTTTCGATACTAATAAGTTCCTCCACATATTTGTATTTCACTATTTTCTTCCCAGGGAGGTCACCAATACTGCACAAACTAGTAATAGATTCTATGGCTTCCTTCATGATCAGATAGGGTTTGTCCAACACAATAATTTCATCCTTCAATCAACTCAACATGAACAAGATAGAATCTCTATCATCAAACTAGGGAGATTATCCCCCATAAATCCATACCCAAAGTAGATACATTCTGAAACTCATCTGTCTTCAACCCTAGTTCCATTTGCTTCATCTTTTGATGATCAAACTCATCCAACTCTACTCCCTTCAACTTCAATAGAATATCGCCACTGGATTCACTGCCAATCAACATGGGTTCCATGGTCATGCTTGGCTTCTTCAATCCTTTATCGCTCAATGAAAGACTCTTCTTCTTCCTTGCAACAGTGAGAAATGATTTGAAACTCCATCTTTTATCCTTAATTTCTCATGATTACTTTGTTGCCAAAATGTGTATTGATGATGCTAGATATTGTACTTCACTTTTCAATCAACCAGATTAACCTCCATTATGCAACATTACTCGGATCCAGCTTAATCATACCAAAAACACATCATATTTCTTTAGAGAGGAGGAACCGAAAGGATATTTATTACAAAACTCCCCTTGAGCCAAGGCGGTTGGCTCAATTTTTAGAAGAGCTAGTACCAGGATTTGGTACCATAGAAGGTCTCTCCACACTTGCTTCATTTTTATTCCAAATAGTGACGGTCTTCCTTTTAGATTCATTTGATTCTACAACCTTCTTTTTGTCTTTAGTTATTTTCAAAGCAACATATCTGTATGTTTTAGCATAATATTTGGATTCATTGCACTTATACCATCTTTGTTTTGACCTAATTGAGTGAAACCTGGATCTACACTGATTTTCTTTGTGACCGTAACCATGGAGTAAGTAGTAATACACATGAAAGAGATTGTTCATTTCTTTCCTTCTAGCCGGATTAGATAATTGAATTATGTAGAGACTTGCTTTGTGACCAAACTTGTGACGATTAAAGCATTGAATATTCGGTTCCTTCCTACTTCTACACTCTACAACCTTATGTCTAATTTTTTTGCATAGAAAACAGTGACCATTGAATGAATATTACCTTTGAGCATTTGGTTGCCTCATTGGAGGTCTTTTTGTAGATCTTCTAGAGTTTCAGACTTTGCTTATTACACCATATCTTGCTTTAGCTTCCATTGCATTGTCTTTACCCTAAATGTTCAAATTTGAAATTTCAACTGAGAAGCCAAGTCCTTATCCTTGTGACATTTTTGTAGGGATAAAAGTTGATCTAGAATCATGCTACTTTCACATACTCTAGCTTCTGATTTCATCCTCCTTAAATCTTGATCTAACTTCTCATTTTCTTCTTCCTTTCATTTGATGGTATCTTTGAGGTTTTCTTCAGTCTTCTTCCATTCTTTTATTTTCTATTTGATGGTATCTTTGAGACTTTCTTCTGTCATTTTGCATTCATCTAACCGAATCTTTAGATTCACAACATTTTCCTTTGACTCCTTTAATTCTTTGTTGACCTCTTTGTGTCTTGCTTTGAATTTTGAGATTTTCTCCCTTAGCTTTGAGATACAAGCATTTTCCTCCTTGATGTTGTCTTTCAATTCCTCATTCTCAAATTTTGTACTTTCCATACCACTTAATATTAACTTCAATTAATCCTCAAAGTAATAATCTCCTACCATCTATTCAAACTACCAAGATCTCCCTCAAGCGGTTAAGCTTTATTTGCGAGGGTTTGAGCTCTGACACCAATTGTTGAACAATCCAGATAACTGAGAGCGGGGGTGAATCAATTATCCCAAAATAATTTTATTTCTTTACTTAATCTAGAAAAATCATAAACCATTCATATATTAATTAAAACAAACATGAACATGCAAGCACCAAACAACACCATGCACAATGAACATCAAAAATTACGTAGAAACCCAAGATGGGAAAAACCACAAAGACTGCTAATTCTCAATTATAAAATACTGGTTAAGGTGACACCAATTAAGGTGATTTTTACAAGGCCTTACTACTAAAATGCTCACTGCAGGTAAGGCTAACTGCAGGGTGGTTCACTACTAGTGGGCTCACTTCCCAAGATACAAAAACCATTGATTACAAAAATGGACAAAACATGAATTGATGAAGTTGCATCTACATATGCATGAATTCAGTTTTGATTAATAACACAACATGTGATTCCAACAGATCCAGTTAAGAATCTTCTGTCAACCTTCCTTCCACTACTTCTGTAAAATAGATTACTTCTACTTGTCACTTTCCTTCACTTCCTTCTGTAATCCTTGTCACAAAATCCTTCACACCTTTATCACTGTTTTCACATTCCACACTTATTGTTATTGAAGACTTTTAGATGTTTTGCATACATGTAGATATATATACACCTGGAGAACAAAATGATTCAGCCTAGCAAAACATGTTGGCTTGAGAAACAACCTTGAAATATTAAATAAGGCTCGACATGCTAGCACTAGAACCAAAAGATAGGTCGTACATGAGAGATATTCATACTAGGCTACACTAGGACCCATAAATAGGTCATACATAAGATATAACATTATTACCAAAAGATAGCTAACTTTGAATTACATGAGATATATTCCGGATTCTATGGGAACATCATAACCAAGACCAAATATTGATTAACATCAATTGATAGGAACACCACAACCAAGACCAAATCTCGATCAACATGAATTAGATAGGAATGCCACAACCAAGACCAAATCTTGATCAACATCAATTTCAGTACCAATCAGAGAAATGCAGTTAGACATACCAAAACTTGTGGCAATCTAGATGAATGTCCAGATAGCAAGGATACCTAGAATAAGCTTTAGATACAACACCCTATAGAAAAAGATTAGTTTTCAATATTTTGGATTAATTGTCTTCCACATATGTCTTAAAAAGAAGTACTACCATTATCCAGATCGAGGATACCATCCATACAATGCAACATTATAGGATATATCATTTCTGTATATCATCTGGAGCACAACCTTCTAGATCCTAGGTTTTGACATCAATGACAACAATGCCACAACAATTATTTATCAACAATATCTAGTTAAAAAGGGTAGTGAATCCATGAGGCGTGTGAAGGATAACATATATTAGTATTATATAAAGGATGTATGGGTGAGTATAGGATCATGGGGGTCCAAAAAGTGGTGATATGACAAAAAAGTGGCTATAATCCTTTTTAATCCGAATTTGATGAAAGAAAAAGATTTTATTGAGTAAATTTTTAGCTTTCCACCAATATAAGATATGCCTTATTTTTTAATTTAATAGATAATTATTATTGATTTTCTACATGTATTATGGCTAGAGTCCTGATTGATAGGTTAATTGATAAATATCTATAATTCTCAAACGATTTCACATTTTTCAAATTTGAAAGATGCAACACATTCTATGCTTCCCATACTATAGGATAAAAAAGAAAAAAATAGAATTTCACAAATTTTCAAACCAAGTTATGGTGGTTAGAAAAACAAGTTTTAATATTTTATAAAATTTATAATAAAAAATCATAACTAATTATTTACTTGTAAAAAAAATTACAAAAGAAAATGTGACACATAGA
Source organism: Sequoiadendron giganteum (assembly GCA_007115665.2). NCBI lineage: Eukaryota > Viridiplantae > Streptophyta > Pinopsida > Cupressales > Cupressaceae > Sequoiadendron > Sequoiadendron giganteum. The sequence goes on from CM021106.1 coordinate 48,939,823, forward strand.
AGCATGTATCCTCTACTTATATTGAAAGTTTCAATAAAAAATATTACTTTTTTATTTTACTTAGGTTGGTCAGACATACACCTACTTTTTATTTCTTTCTTGAAAATTTAGTACTACTATATTGAAATTTAAAATTTTCACCAAATAGATTTACTTTTTTAAAAAAGGACTAGTATTTTAGAAACTACATTCAATTTTATACAAATTATGTTCTTACATATTTTTCAAATTATGTTAATACCCTATTCAAATTTTTATGTCAAGTTGCCTAAATCTATTTTTCTGAACCTTCATTGCCACTTAAAGGCCTAGTTTGGACCCCCATGATCTTGCACTAACCCGTATTTGTGCTATTCGTATTTATCTTGGAAAATATTTATTGTTGTATAGTTTTTCTCTTATCAAACTTACTAACATGATTTTAATGAACATTTGATAATGTGACATTTTAAAATACTACATGCATTGTAATAATTATTTGTTTACCATACATAGATTTATGTAGTTCAATTGGGATTAATAAGTACACTCTTCATGTAATTCTTAAAATTTGATGGTATATGTGCCTACATAAAACCTTATATATCTCTTTCATTATTTATTTTTTATTTGTGACTTTGTAGCCTAATGAATAGGTAACACTCTCTAGTCCACCTGACCATTCTCAAACTATTTAAAATCAAATCATTAAACCAATAGTGTAGGAGTAAGAAAAACTTTTGTGCATTCATATCCTTGAAATATAACCAAGGATTTATCATTTAAAGATTCAAATGAATTAATCTTGTGTGGCTTATGCTTGTGAATTGTTATAATCTATATAGGGTTTTTGAGGTAGCCAGTTATTCTTGGTTTAGTGATAGTCTTTGGGATCGAGATAAAAAGTTGGATTTGGCTATCCATATTTTATTATTATTCAATTTTTGTGATTTACAACTTGTTAAGGTATACCTGTGGGAATACCCTCCCAAATCTAAGTTGAGCTCAAAGTGTAGGAGATATAACCCACTCTCATAGAGTTAGCTTAGAGTCCTCCATTCTTTTGTTGATGAGATGATTTCACTTTCATGATGACAACCCTTTCCTTGTGAGTGATATTTGGTTCTAGGAGGTGGATCGGTGATTTTGAGACCTAATATAATGACACTATTGCTAGGGGTGAATTATCCATTATCGGGTCTTAGGCAATTGGAAACATTTTAAACACCTCAATAAAAAAGATTCATAGTTGTACATTTTGTTCAAGGGTAAGTTTAGAATATTGTCAACTTACACCAATAGAATGATGCCTGAAGAATGACAAGGGTTGTTGTGTTGAAAATATATTTAATATTCTATTGGTGGTTTCAACTCACAATTAAATTTTTATCTTTGAGGTTCATGTACTGTAAGGACTTCCTCAGTTTTATGAGGTGGTGACTTTATTTTCCAAGAATGAAGTTTCTTTTGCTACTATTCATGTTTCATGAACACATAGCAATTGATCATAACTAAGGACTAGTTACTATATTTTCTTTCCATAATTTGAAGCATGTTTTCTTTCTTGGTAGAGAAAAAAATTATTTATTTTACCTCTCTTTTCTACCCTACATAATTAATTGTAGCCAAAATATTATGAGGATTAGCCCCCATGTTGTTTATACAACTTACTACAAAATAAAAATCCACATTCAAACCTACATGCATCCATACTTGAAAACATGTCAAGGATAGATGAGCTCAATGAGATAGAAAATAAATGTGAAGAAAGAATCAATGCCATATGATCACAAAGACACCCTAATATTATAGAAAAATGGGTTTCTTAGTCCTTTCTATTTCACTTGATACCATTTACATGTAGATATATATATTTCTTAGGTCAATTATGAATGGAAAATAGTGAGATATTCAAGCTAGAGATTTATGTTAGGATTTGATGGGTATGATAGTGGTCAAGGGGATGCACATGTCAAGGAATTCTAAAATTTCATGTAGAAATATTAGTTTGAAGACAAGGACATGTGGATGAGATTCTTTGTTAGGTCATTGATGGAAAAGGAAAATAATTGGTATGATGGTTTCTTAGACCATTATTTTGTATCTTGAAATCATTTCAAGGTTGCATTTGAAGATAAATTTACTTTAGAACATATTTCTCTTGTTGATGAAATAGAGTAAATCAAATGGAAAGAGGGAGATTATAGCATGGAGTTCAGTCACAAGTTTGTTGCATCTCTAAATCCAAGATCCCAAATGATTTCAAACCTAACAAACTTGCCTATATTGATATGTTCCTTGAAGCTTATAAAGTTGATCTAAGTTGAATGTGAGAATAAATTAATTTGGTTAACATTTAGAAGGCATACTAGTGCCTTGATTTAATCGATGCTATGAGAAAGGATATGATTATAAAATATTTATCCTTAAGAACAAATTTTTTTGGTGGTGAACATGTTGTTGATGAAAAAAAATGTGTAGAGGTGACACCAAGTAGAAGAGAAATATCAAGTGATGATTGTGTTTGTAAGTGGGTAGAAGAAGGTTTTGATGCATTTTATGAAAATAATATAGATGAAGATGATAGTGTGTGGAGCTATCTTTAGTTGGATCGGTCATCCATAGGTGATTGCAATGAAGAAATTGTTGAGATACACAAAACAACTAAGAGGGGCGAATCAATTGTATCAAATCAATTTAATTCTAACCTTAATCAATTCCACTTTAAATCAATTTGTTATTAAGTGTAGACATGAAATGCAAATAACAGAAAGAAAATACCAGAGACACCAAATTTACGTGGAAAACCCAGTGAGGGAAAAACCACAGTGAGGATTAGCTCACAATATAGTAATAATGCAATACCAGATACAAAGGCTCACTACCCAAATACAAAGGCTCACTACCTACAATAGGACTCACAGTCCAAAAGGAGGCTCACTACCTATATAAAAAAATAAATAAAAATAAAGATCCACTGCAAGGGTTCGACACATTCACATCTTGATCAAAAGATTGTAGACACCATTAGCTCACTTCTTTTAGGAATCTAACACATCGAAGTATTGGTACCTTAATTCACTCTTACACACTTTTCTTTTCAAACTTGTTTGTAAAATTCACTCACTTGATCCCAAATTCACATCTTGATTTTCTTTTATACCATCTTCAACCCTAGAAGCATTCTCCAAGGTTGGCTAAATATCCTTCAATTTAAAAATTCAAATTAGGTCGGCTAATCCACATTCCCATGGAGGATAAGAATGAGAGAGGACCAATTACACATTTAATTAGGACCCAAACAACATCTTGGATCAATCACATGCTTCCTTAATTCGATGCAAAATCTTTATGTAACATGTAAACACCAGGTCAGCCAAACCTAATGAAAACATCAATGAACTTTGAAGTACGTGCATCTCCAACAAGATGATCACATGTGGATCACTCAACATGCTTCACCAGACATTTTACCATCTTTAAGAAACCTTTAGGTACATCCACAATAATTGCAACAATCTTCATACACAAAATATTATTCAATAGTCCAACTGGACCGACCAACAACACAAGAGCTCTAGAGCAGGTCTTCTAGAGCACCCAATCATAAGCACAATTTTCATAACACAAAAAACATCAGTATGAATCATCTTCCAGATCCGCAAGATCTGAAAAACAACACCAAAAGATCGTGCAATCAAAAAATTTCTCCCAGTCTACAAACAAATAGTTCTGTCAAACTAGTTTACACACAGGCACAAACACATTTTTCATTCTCCATTGATCTAGAAGCTAAAATTGAAGATATATTATCCATTGAAGCTCATGAAAAATACCACGGATCCGTACACGAATAGGATCAACACATAAGAAATACATAGGACAATACCGAAGCACATTTAGAACACACACTCAACATTGCCTTCATTATTTCTCAAAATTTCTCTAAAGCACTTGGCAAAAACACAACTACAACTTCATAAATATGGCTCCATGTACTCTAAGCACTTCTACAGTGTCTCAACTATACAAGTACCATCTACAATCAACCTTAACTATGTTGACATCAATGACAACACCACCAAACACATCCATACTTGCAACATAAATCAATGTTGACATCTAATCTATGAATGAGAGAAATGACCTTGTATTTTGTTGCAACAATATAGATAATGAAGAAGATGTGTATGCAAATGAATCAAATATAGTATTTGATTATACAATGCATGCACATGTTGGTGATAAAATGATGAATAAGAATATATCATGTTACTTAATTTATTATATTCTTTTATCCCTTTTTTGATTCTGAAGTTACTATAGATTTTTTGCATGAGGAAAGCATAGATGCAACTACACATGAAAACAAAAATATACAAATAAGTATTTGTATAGCTAATAATATTAAATATTAAGAGTTTTCACTTGGAGATTATGAAGTGGGTGATCATATGGATGTATATGAGAGCCTCTTCTTTTGGAGTGCAACATGTTTTCTTCCTAATACAAAATACACTTCAAATGAGTAATGTGGATGTGATGTTGAAGAGTTAAATGTGGAAGGAGAAGTGTGCCACAATAGACTACCCAAATGATTTTCAAATAGAGAGACAATTTGAGGAATATAGTTATTCTCATGAAGTGTCTCATGATCCAAATGGTTGTGTTGATGAAGTTTGCATCAGGATATATGGTAGTGAGGTATGTTGGTTTCTTTTTTTCCCAGAGGTGAGTAAAATTGAGTAAAAGGATTTTATTTAAGATGAAGGTGTAGCTTCTAATGTTGGGGATGATGGGGTGCCTAAGTTTGAGTGCTTCACTTGGGCCCAAAATATAGTTCATAGTGATGTGGAGTAGAAACAAAGTTTCCAAATAATGATTGGTTGGCTAGTCATGTTTTTTATACGCCCGAGCTTCAATTTTTTTAGTTTGAGTCGTTAGATGATGATTTTCCCTTTGTAGATAAAAAAAATACGTGGATTTTTTTTGTAATATGAATTAGAGGTATTCTCTTTTTACCTCAAGGGTAAGGGTATATCACATCAATTGGTTCAGCTTTCTCTTCAATAACGTGCAATATCTTTTCATGATCATCTCTATCTAATCTCCACTTAGGATTTCCCATGGACTTGGAACTAGATGAAGAGAAAGACTAGTAGCAATTACTAGGTGACTATATTGATAGAACATGTTTTGAGGTTGGTAAACAATAAAGTGAATCCCACTATAAATAATTTTAACTTTTTTGAGATATTTGAACCTTTCACTACAACTAAACTTGTGGGAAATAACACTCCATCACTTGTCTCTATTTTTGCTAACTTCATTCTCTATTCTTTGCAACATAATAAATAATAAATTACACCTTCTGTGTTTCCAACCTCTGTTATGATTACAAAAACATATCCCACACCATAATGAATTATAAGAATTTAATTAGAATATTTTTAATGAATTATAATGTTTAAGATCCAAATTAAAATTAAATTTTATCAACATATTAAATTTTTAAAAACAAAAGTTACAAGAGTTCTACATGATAGCTATGCACCTTTTTTAATAAATCTTGAAAAGTGGTCATAATTAGTTGAAATCAAAGGTATGCCTTTGAAGCTTCGTTCTTCATCTTCATCATATGTGTTGGTAACAAATAGTGGAACCAAATTCTATCACTAACATATCCACATTGTTGGCTATTATAATTCTCATGATATCCCTAGTGCACAATGTCCATGTATAGCTATCCAAACTCATGACACAATAAAAATATCTTTTTTTCTCTACCCTCTTACATATGTGAATTGTTCTTCTATCAACATCGATTTTTTTTACATATATACATGTCAAAATGATAAATTATAACTTTATTTAAAATTATAAAACTATAATAATAATATTTTAAAAAATCCAAACAACTTACATACTCAATATATCTCCCAAAATAATCTAGAGTTGGACATGGTTTCCTCATTGTAGATGTGCTAGCCTCACATGTGAAGAATTTCTTACACCATTCAACATCATATGAATCATTTATACAATCTATCTAATAATTCATTTCATGCTTTTGTAGAGAACATTTGATGCAATCTCTTGCCCATCATTTTTACCATTTCCATATCCACTCTCAAATAAATTCGAAATGTGTAGTATATTATCATGTTGATGGTATCTACAATGTGTATAAGATGGCTGTGTGATTTAAATTATGATGCACACACCCATCTAACCATAAATATTATTTTTCAATTTTCACACCTGTGTGATGTTGAAAAATGGATCTAGGGCTAATGCTAACCTAAATCATAATTTTAAACCTCTTTAACATTCAGGGGACACAAAAATTATCAAAAGAGACCACTTCTCTACTTTCCTCAAGGAAGGCTCAAAATGACTAATCAAGGTTTTGGTTCCCTTTGGGTGTTTGTGAGGGATGAAATGATGGGTTGTGTGATTGATGATTAAAAACTAGGTCAATTGTGCAAGTACAAAAAATGTAACTAATAAGGAAGAAACATATAACTAAAGAAGAAAAATTGAAAGAAAAGAAACAAAGAGCAAAAAATGAGGAAATTGACATTCAAATCTAGGATCAAACTATTTGGTAGGGGTGACGGCACCCTTGACAGGAAATAAGGGTTTTTTGAGTTTCAAGACCTACACAAGAGAATCAAAACCTATAGGTGATTCCCTATTGGAATCATCTTTGGAAATTTTTTAGTCAACGAATAATTCATCTTGCCCTCATTTGATGAAGGAAATTATTTGTATGCTTGATTTTGATTTGAGGTCTTCAATCTTCTCCAAATCCACTTTAGATTTGCAACCTACATGAAAGAGAAGAGAGTAAGGGTTGTGTCATATAGGGGCTTGCCTAATTCAAAACTTTTTTTGGTGTTTCGACCTCTACAATGACTATGTTGATGTTGGATAAAGAGTGCTTACCCTAGGTTGAGCAGATGCAAATGGATAAAAACAAATGATAAATCACAGTGCTATAGCTTAAAATTCAAATGATCCACATTTCTTGATGGAATGAAGTCATTATGCACATTTCATACAAGGATAAATTGATAGTTGATTGAAGGTCTTGCAAATGTTAGTACCCACAATGATAATAAAAATGAAATATAAAACAATCTTACTTATGCTTGAACTTGAATTTGATGATGCCTTGCAAACATGATCTTGATTGATGAAAGTGCTATAAAATTTTCTACTTATTCCTCTCTTGGATTTCCTTTTAGAATGCTCAATTGATATTCAAATTTCTCAAAATTTTCCTAGATGTTCAAATGGTGAAAAAGACTTATATTTACATGCATTTCAAAATTTTCCACAATAATCATTTTGAAAGGCCAAAAAATAAATTTAAATTTGCAAACATATTAATGCTGATAATAAAATATTTAAATTTGGGCCAAAATAGGGCAAGTAAGGGCGAGTGTGCCCTTGACTAGACATACTTTGAATTTTGAGTGCTTGTTAAATAAATAATTAATTTAGTTCCCAAAATTAATTTGATTTTTTGAAGATGACAATAAAACAAGTAAATAATAAGCATAATTAGGCCCAAGCACTTAAGGAGGAGCCAATAATAGTGTGAAATTTTTAGTGGTGACAATTTATTATGCTACATTTGGCCTCCACTATAGTGAGAGTATGAACTTATGCTTATACACACACTAAAGTAAAGAAAAACCAAGAAGGGTTCTTTCATCAAAAAATTGTAGAAGTAAGATGAAATTGAATCTAGGGGATGTGATAGCCCCTAGGCTTAAGATCCTACTAAGAAACAATGCCAAGATAAAATAACACACATACATGTAAGACATAATGCAAAAAATGATATATGATGATAAAATATAAAGCATACACAAAAAATACACGAAGCAAACACATAAAATACATGAAGCAAACATGTAGAATACAAAAAGAAAACACACAAAATACATAAGGAAAAAATAACACACACATGGAACATAAAACATATAACAACAAATGTTAGTACACAAAAACTAAAATATCCGAGTTAATAAGGTAAGGAGACCCTAGTATGTAAGTTTGTATCAATTAGAAAGAATCATTCATTGAATGCACATCATACACATCTAAATGCTAAAGTGATAGATAAAAGTCCTCATAAGGACACACATATCTAGACTAGCTAACATGTTGTGTTATGTTAGGTGTCCATGTAAAATTGATAAATGATAAGTACCATAAGGCTAGAATATTGTGTTATGCTAGTTTACTAATGAGACACATGGATCTACTAGCTAGCAAGTTGTGTTATGCTAGTTTACTCATGAGGCACATGGGTCTATTGGCTAGCAAGTTTTTTTTATGCTAGGTGTCCATATAAAAATGATCAAATTAATAGACTAGCAAGCTCCATTATGCAAATTATATAGATTGTTTGAAAATCATACCTCATGGAGTACATAAATTCTTAAAGTCATGGGGGATAATTTAACACCTCGAGGGATAAAATGGTAATCATGCTTCAAGGATATTATACATTTTTAATGCCTCAAGGGATGGATAAATAACACGCTTGATGGGGTATTATGAACAACACCACCTCCAAGGGGGCATGGTAATAAATCAAATATCATAAGACACCAATAAAATGGATAAGGTGATATGCATCCCCTTAAATGTTAGCATAATTTATATGTTGACATTTTAAGGAAAATAAAGGGGAAAGAGAGGATCCTCAAGAAGGATGCACACCTCCAAGACTAGTTATCCTTTCCCCTGAAGTGTATATGAAAGGAAAAACATGCTATGTACTAGTATCGTGTTGCTACCATGGATGAAATGTGGTTGCACATAAGATTCTACCACCATGAGTGACAATGAGAAAACACATAGAGCTACAAATGCCACATAGTGAGGAGAAACACCATAGAATAGAGATTATCATTTATAATGAATAGGTACATCAAAAAATGAAAGAGTGATAACACCACCATCAATAAATTATTGTATCTTATTGCTCAGGGCTTAACATTTGTTAGTGGAATGATCATGCACATGGTGATATGCATAAAAAATAGATTTTATAAAATTCCTTATATGTTGGAGGAGCAAGAGCAATCAAGTGGCCTTTGAGAAGCCTTGAATTTTTTTCTCTTGCTTGGATAGAGGATAAGGAGTAGGGGGAAATCCTTTCTATTATGAAGAAAAGTTTTCTTGCTCACAACAAGAGATTATAAATATAGTAGGATGGAGGATGAGATGTAGATGAAGAAGGTCAAAAACCTAAACCCATTTATCAAGCTATGGTTTAAGCTTCTTAGGATCCTTATCTCTTTGTTCCATGTTTTCATTATATCCAATTTTAGAAATAATTTTAAATCGAACCCCATATTTTCTTCCAACTTAGATGGAGGAGGAGAATTCTTTTTCAATGATTATTTATTGAAAGAGGAGTGTCTATATTGTCATGAGAAGAGTTGATTATTTTTCAATAATTCAAATCCTTTTTGGGTGTTGGGTAAAAGCACAAAGCGGTGTCACACTTAATAAAGGAAACAACCAATGCTGATCCAACTTTTAAACTTGAATCACTAAAAAGTAGCATATATGTTTTGAATTTTTAAATGATGTAAACTAGTAAAATATGTATTTTTTAGTATATTTTATGTTTGTATTTTTTATAAGAAATTAAAAAAATTATTTTAAACTAGTTTTTCATAAATTAACACTATAATTTAGTTGCTGATAAAATGCTAAAAAATGAAGTTGCACGGGACGTCAAACTTTTTATAGTAAATTTTAATTTTTTTCTTTCAATTTTTTTGTGTTTATTTATAACTTAAAAATTTAGTGCATGGATATTTTTTTTTTCCAATTTTGATAAATATATATTTGTATATAGATATTAAAATGTGGATGAATAAAAAACAACTGTTTCCATCGGACGTCAACATTCATATTAAATATTTATCTAAAATGGAAAAAAAATTATACCATCTTGAAATAGATTCTTTTATCTAGTGCATCATATTTTTTTCAAATTTTTTTAATAAGTTTTAGTATTTTTCCTTGGCATGGTAATCAACCTAATATTTTTTGCTGATAACCTACTTTTAGTATAAATATAAATATGAATATAAAGAATAATTAAACTAATAAAATAAATATATTTTTTAAAACTAAACTTATGGATCTACAAAAGGGTATTTTTGCATTTAAAAAAAAATGTTATTTACATGAGGAGGAGTTATTAAAACTTCAAGTTTTTCAAATAATTTTTTTTTTGGTAAATTGGACTCAAAGTAGTGCTCCATATATTTTTAGCCAATAATTTTAGTTGAATAAATTGTGGAAGTATCTAAATTAGCTAGAATGAATCTTACTAGGTCATATGTTTGATCAAAATTGATTTTTAGTTAGAAATACTTAAATTCAGTTGTGCTGATATGTTGGCTGATTAGGAGGATATTTTTTAGATTTTTCCAACAGATGAGGGATGAAAGCTAAATATATTCCATTGCCATCATGGGATGATGATGTTTTTAGATTTTTTGATGTAAGACTAGAAGATTGTGCAAATGAAATAAAATATTCGTTAGATTTAGATTGTGAGATTTTGTACTCTCCCACAAAGGAGAGTGTAAAAATCTAATGAACCCAAATCATCACAAAAATATATTCTTGAAGATGAAGCACTATTTGGATTACCATTGAAACAGCATTCAACTCTTCAGGTTTTGATGGTGAGATTTTGTACTCCCTAATGAAAGTACGTGTAAAGTATAATGAACCCCAATCATTAGAAAAGAGTGCACTCACAGTATTATTATCAATAGAAGGTAATAATTGATATTTTGAAGATGGAATCGAAGTACCAAGAGTGTTGGAAATGTTATGTTTGAGTTTGAATTGTAAATAATTTTTTGCATCTTCTTTAAATATATATACCTTGTTATTATGTTCATACTTCATCAAACAATGGAGAGTAGAGAAGACTCCCTTCATGGCATGAATCCACGGTCTACCAAGAAGAAGATTATATCATAGAGACTTTGACATGACATGGATAAGGGTAGGAAAAATTGTAGCTCCTACCTTAATGGGTAGTGTAATTGTATCCAATGGTTTCCTACCAATATTATCAAAGCCACATATATAAAGATTGATAGGTTTTATGAGAGGTCCATATCCACACCAATCTTATGTAAAATGTCAATGCTACAAACACTAGGAATCGATTCTTTAGTAATTAGAGTACACCTAGTTCCATGATCATTAATGATGGAAAAAATCATGAGAGCATCATATTGGTTTTGAATCTATATTTTGTAGGTGATTTAGGTAGATCTAAAAACCCTAGAGAGGAACTGGTGAATTTGTGTTAGCATAATTAGTTATATGGTATATGAAATTTTATGTGGCGAGTGTAACTGACAGGGTGTGTATACAAATTACCGATTGTAACTCTCTCACTCATCCGCCTCCATTCAACCTTCATTCAACTACTTCCTCTGTGCCATATAAATGCAGATGTATTCCTTGAATAATATCAATCAATGTTTAGGCAATTAAGTACATTTTCCTTTATATGGTATTCGAGATGGTGATGAGAAAGGTTTTTTCTTCACGTATGGTATGATTTTGTTGTGTGTAGGGAGAGGATGACATTGAAGCCTAATGCATTGAAGTGTGGAAGGAGAATTGCATAGAGAAAGGATATAAATATGACTAAGAGATCCATGATTTACAGGAAAGATCCATGTGATCCGACAGTCCTGTGAAGCATCTATGATTGCATTGGAGTTTATATGATGGCAAAAGATTGATAGCTTGAAATTCATGCCTAGGAAATATTGTTTGTTGTAGATTCATTCCGAAAGATGAGAGTGCTATAAAAATTATTTTTCCTACATGCCTGGAGTAGTTACTATCTTGAAAGAGTTATGTATTAAATTTCTACACACCTTAGTAGGTGTTTGAGTGTTGCATGAGGGATAAAATCATTAATATTGTGTGTGCGAAGAATTAGTCAATTGAGTCAAAGTGTGAACAAAGCGGTTGAGCATGTGAACCTTGATATGCTAAAGAAATAGTTGTGTAAGTGATTTAAGAAAACTAAAAGCTAGTGACATCAACCTTCTAGACATTTGAAGTAATGAAAATTGTGGCATCCCTCATGATTTGTTTTGGCAATCTAAATGTTTGAATCATGGCATGAGAAGACCATGTTACTTGTACATTGAAAGGAGACATTATTTTTATTACTATTGATGCTTCCATTTAGAAGAGATTTAAGGAGGTTTTTCATTCAATAAAGGAAACATAGTACATAAAGGTATGTTTATGTGAGAAAAAGGGTACAAAGACATGTTTAAGACTATAAATTGAAAAGGAAATGATAGAATGAGCATGTTCCTCCTTGTTGCATTCATTTATATTAAAAGTTTCTTTGATTCTCACTAAGCTAAAGGATTATATAGGAGTCCATCATATGTATGACAAGACAAAGAGAATGACCATTCTAGATGTTTGTACTTTTGGAGCCATCCATATTACTGTGACCATAAAAAAAGTAACCCTTGTACTTTTTCTGGTTTGTCCGGGCCCTCCTTGTGACTTTGGCTTAATGTTGCCTTGATTTAGTGTTGTAATGTGGATAAAAAAATCACATTAGGTCTCGTGCCCTTGTGAACTAATGAATCTCAATGGTTCCTTGTAAAAGTGTTGTGAAGTGTTATAACACACTTTCACACTTTTATAGGGTTTTATCAAGTGGCTAAGTATAATCCTAAACATAATTAAACTTAATCTTGCCTTATTTGGAGTATTGTAAAGTTTTGTAACACACTTTTGCATTCCTCTAAAATTTTCATTAATAATTGGGCTTTCTTATGCTTTAATCAACCCTATTTTGCATCCACATTTATGGCATGTTTTCGAGGATAATCTTGACACCAATCATTGACCAGTCATAATTTAGGTGTTCTTGGCTTGTGTAGCCTAGATTTAGTGTCTGGGACTCATTCGCCACCTTGGGTGAATGAGTCCCACCTAGGTCTTTTTGGCCCCGATGCAGGTTTCACACATTTCTCGACACTTTTCATTTTTGGTCCCATACATTATGTGTGATGGGACTCATTGACCACCTTTGGTTAATGAGTCTCGTGTGACCAAAATTCAAATTTCTGATGGGATTTTATTCTCCTAGATCTGATGTCATCTTGTAGTGTTGTAATTTTGGGAGTTCTTGCATAATTGAGTGTAAATACAAGGTTCTTTCACCCATTTTATCCTAACAAGAAATCAATTGACCTAAGAATTTTGTGAGAGAATCCTTATAGAAAATTGAGTTCACAAGAGCATTCATAAAAGCATCCAAGGAATTCAAGGTCAGAATATCAAGCATTCTAGAGCTTTCTTCAAGTGTCGATCATCATGTCAAAGATTGCTTGGATCATGTTATTTTATAGATAACAATTGTGGTGTAGGGTTTGTGATTCAAGCAAGTGCTTCATTCAAAGATCTATCAACATCAAGCAAGATTCCAAGTCTAAATCTATTGGATCCATTACTTACATGTTTGTAGCACCTTATTGCTAGGGTTTGGTAAGTTGCAAAATTATTATTTTTTCATTCATCATTCTCCCTTCATATTTTCTTTCATTTACCAACAGGGGGTTTGACCAAGGCAAACCCCTATTCTCTAACCCCTCAACATTTTTCCATCTTCTTGTGTGTGATTTGCAGGTCTAGGTTGTAGATTTATCAAGAAGAAAAGTTGGAGAAAATTTGTCAAGTCTCTAAAGTTGTCAAAGTTGTCATAAAGCCTTGGAAAATCTTGGAGAAGACCCATAGGTGGTATTTTGCAGATCCGAATCCGAAAACCAATCAAAAAGAGTAGATAAAATTGAGAGACACATACTCCAATTCAGAACTTCCAAAAAAGAAGAAGTGGACTGATTCCTCACTATTGGAAAATGAGTCCCATTATACAGGCCTGATCAAGATTTTTATAGATCTAGATAGCCTTTTGGTTGAAACCTGTTTCTACACATTTTCCCAAAAATTGGACTGATTCACCCAACTTGGTGAATGAGTCCCAGTCAACATAAACAACACATTTTTTAGTTATCTAGACCTTCATTCTTTCTTCTTCAATCTTCCAAGTGCACACTTCTAGTTTCATAGATTTTTGCTACATTTTGTACATCTTTCTAGGTCATTTTGCACATCACATTGTGTTTTACAATTCATTGTCTTTTCTAAGTTGAAACTTGGTGCTGAACCCCTCATTACATATCATTTATACTCTAAGAAAACCCTATTGCAATATCTCAATCTACTTTGCATTGATATCTCTAGGGTTACACTTGAGTGGAATCTCTTGGTTGGTGATTGGGTGCGAATACATATCATTTTCCCAAATTTAACTTATCCTTTTAAGAGTTTGCATTTTGGTGAGCTTGTAGTTAGAACATCATTATTCTAATTTGGAGTGCATTTACATCCTAGATTTGGCTTGCATTAGCATTGCATTAGGTTTTTCATATGTTAATTTGCATTATAGGGTTTCAAATTTTGCATTAGTGAAAGCTCATTTAGCTTGCATTATTGCACTTAATTTCATTGAAAATCAATCAAATTTTGCATTTGCATCTCAGGTCTTCATTAGAAAACATAAAAAGCATAAATTTCAATTCAAAAATTCTAATTTTTTTCAAACAAATTAGTACCTAGACTCATTCGCCACCTTGAGAAAATCAATACCTTTGCATATTTTTCACTGCATTGTCTGGCATTTACAGTTCATTTTCTGAGTTTCTGTTTGCTGTCTTTGCATTTCAGTTTTACTTTTTAGAATTTTAGTTATAAGCATTTCATTCTTATTAGATTACATTACATTTGCACTCACCCTACATTTAGTAGCCTTTGCATGAGTGTTTGGTTTCCTATTGCTAATACCATAGTGAGAAGAAGTTTGAGACTCATGTCATCCCATGATAGCACAATCATTGTGGATCTTGGGTTATATAGAGCTTCCACTCCTAGTATTGACACTAGTACACTAGGCATGGATAACACCCTTAACAACTCTTTGCCTTCAAGTAGCATGCAAGTTGATCCAAGGAATGATAGTATCCCACAAGAGAACATAATTAAAATTCATGAGGATTTAGTAAACTTACAACCTCAAATAAGCCTTGAAATCATTTCAACTACCTTAATTCCTACCATAGAAAACATTCACTACATGCTCGAAAGTGAAGATGGCCTTGACCTTGTGAAAAAAACATAATGCAAATATTTGGAAAACATATCCCCTCAACCACTAGTTGTCCTTTACCAACAAGAAATGCTCCAAGCCAAGGAGGAACTCAAATTCATCCTCCCACAACAATAACCTTAATCCCTACCTACACACGCAAGTCACACCGACAATAAAACAAGTTAGTAATGTGATTCCTTCCCTGGGTATTCCTATTAGCATCCCTAGTTCCTATGTGGCATTACAAGTTATATCTCCTAGCTTACCACCTATAAGAATTCCATTCACTTGCTCCACAAACACATACAATCCATCACCACTTTCACTTCCATCTCATAACATAAGCAATGACCCTCTCATAACTCAACTTTTCAAAACCATGTCATCCCTTCAAAAGAAAATTTCCATCATAAACCAAAATAAAAATGGTCCACCCACATATTATGTCAAAAATAGTCCATTATTGTTGGAGATATTACAAACACCGATGCCACAAAGTGTAGAGGTGCCTAGATTTGAGAAGTATAGAGGGAAGGGAGATCCTTCTAACCATGTTAATGCCTACATTGTCCTATTTAGTGAATTTTTCCTTCTTGATAAACTGTTGGAAAAGCTCCTTCCTAGGACCTTAAAAGATACAACCTTCGAGTGATTCTCTTCTTTACCAAACAACTCAATTCGTTACTTTAATGAAATTTTTGAAGCATTTGTAAACCATTTCCAAGTGCATATGAATCCCAAGATGACCTTGGCTGATTTGATGAGATGCAAGCAAAAAGAAGAAAAGATAACTGATTTTATCTCACACTGCCAATCGCTTTATTCCAAAATCAATGTCGAGATCCTCGACCCACACCTTAAACAAATATTTATAGAGAACTTTCAAACTAAGATTCAAGACAATTTGACCATGATGAAATTCCCATCCTTCATGCACTTGTGCATTTCCCTCTGCGATTATCAAAATTTAGTTAGAAGTCAAGATACAAAGTCCACCTCTAGCCAAATTGAGAGATCCGAGCCCGCACACGAAAACAATTCCCAACCTTTTAGGAAAAAAAAGGGTTCCTTGAATTAAAACCCCTAAAAAAAAACTCGAAATGTCAATAAACAAGTAGCCTCTTTCAAAGCCATGGTGCCCTTTAGTTATGGAGATCCAAAAAGAAAATTCACTCCCTTACCTGATGTAGCGAAGATTTTTTCTCACCTCTTGCACCTCTAGGGTTTTGCACCTAAAGGGAACGGGACAAAGATCAATCACTTCATTTGAGAAAAAAACCTTGAGATTCCAATGTAATAGAGATTGAAATCTATCAAAGGAGATTGTTCCCAAGGTTGAAAGTTGATAAAGAAGATAAACTATGGATGCAAAACTAAAGAAATGTAAAGTGTTTGAAAACACATTGTAATGTGCAAAAACACCTAGAGAGATGAATAGAAATGTAAATAAAACAGAATAGGGAAGTAAAATAGAAAGCATGTACCTAGAAAATGGAAAGCAATGTAGAGAGGCTTTGGAAATGTTGCTGATTTTGGAAATTTGGCTTATTGGGACTAATTCGCCATTCTGGGTGACCTAGTCCCAGATTTGGAAAACTACATTGGAGCCTATTTCAACCAAATGGGTATCTGAATCTACATAAAAATCTAAAAAATGTGCAGTGGGAATAAGTCACCACTGTTGGCAACTTAGTCCACTTTCACTTTTCTAAAACTTCAAAAGTGGAAACAAAAGCCGTCGGTCTGCACTTTCTGTTCCTCCTAGTATCTAGATCCGAAACCCTGATTTCTGGCATTGTAAGTGACTTTGTGTGGATGTTTTGGCTTAGCCAACAAGGATATGTCTTCAACAAGCTTGCAAACTAGTTTTAAATGATATCCAAGCCTTGAAGGTTCCTAAATCTGCAAACACACAAAGAGAGAAAGATAAATGTTGAATGTTAGGGCATGGGGGTTTGCCTTGGTCAAACCCCTTTGAGGTAATCAAGCCAAATGAAGAAATAAGATGGACCATGAACATGAAATAAAGGGATTAGAAACTTTCCATGAAGATAGATCTTGAACTTCTACAACAATGCATGAAGGATCTGCCCTTGAATGCTTCTTGATGACTTAGAATGCCATAACACTAGCTTGCTTGAGAAGAATGATGAATGAATTTTTGAGAAGATTGATTGATTGAATGAATAGGGGGTGGAATGAGAGGGTAAACCCTATATTTATACACAATTATGCCCTAATTCCCAAAAATACCACATCACAAGCCAACCTTAGGTCTTAGAGAATAAAAATCCGCTAGAATTTTGAACTTGTTTTGATTTTTGAGCCAAATGGGACTAAGTCGCCCAAGGTGGCGACTTGGTCCCACCAGGGAAATTTAAATGGATGTTGGGGATTAAGATGTATTTAATGATGTTTATTGGGTTTGTTCTTGGAAAGACACTTAAATAAGGCCAATAAGTGCATAATGGGGCCATTTAAGGAATAAGAAAGGTGTAATTAGTGATGATAAGCCTAGATAAGTGTGAGAGTTTGTTACAAATCCTTACAAAAATTTGAAAAAAGGCTTGGTAAGTGATAAAAATAGGTTATTTAGGTGAAATATAATAAGAGGGTCCTAGAAAAGTGTGAAAGTGTGTTACAACACTTCACAATAGTTTTACAAGACAACATATAATTCTTATTGATTCGCAAGGGTACAAGACCTAATGTGAATGTGGTGACCACATTATAACATTAAATCTAGGCAAAACTAGGCCAAAAACTACAAGAAAGACTCAAATGAGTGTAAAAATGTAGAACGGATACATTTTTTTATGACACACTTGATACCCTTCATAATACCATGTCTCAACTTATAAACCAACAAATGATTACCTTACCTCCCATCAAAACACATAACCCTAATAAATATTTACCTCTAAGCTTTAAATCAAATTCTTATTGTCAATATCATCAACAAAATGGACATGCCATGGAACATTGTAACCGTCTTAAACATCTTGTGCAAGACCTCATTGATTCTGGCTGTCTATCCATTGCAGGTATCAGTGATCAAGGCAATAAGTCTGTTGCCTCTCCGAACCAAAATTTGCAAATTTTTACCAATCCCATGCCAAAACATAATATTTCATTTGTCAAAGCTAGCGAAATTACAAAGAATGATGTGATGAATGTTGATACAGATGATGAAAATAATGATTTTGTTCTAAATAATTCTTCCAATAACAATCCAATTAATGAAATGGTAGGGGCAATATATGTCATCCCTCGTAAGGGCTGAACTTAGAGTCCTCTTGATATTGCTTTCTCCTCTAAGGATATACTTAAACACTTACTCAATGGTCCTCTCTACATAGTCGGCCATATCTATGTTAAGCCCAGTAATGGGTTATTAATAGATCCTTCCTGTGGAGAGAATGTGATCATTGATGAATTCTTACTTTTGGATGAAATTTATCAAGATATATATATGATACACCAAAAGAATGGATCAAGACACACAATGGTTTTACTTGTCCTACATTTGGATCGATCACCCTTCCGTTGCAAATAGGACCAAAAAAATTAGATGTCACATTATCCATCATCCCATAGTGTGAGACTAGGCCACCCATGGCTTTGCTCCATGAAATTTTTCCCTTCGGTTGTGTGTAAATTCTTAAAGTTTCTCTTAGACAATGAAATATTCATTTTTCACCATAGTGGATTTAACTCCTTTTCTTCTAGAGAAAACCTTAACTTAGAGGCCTTTTGGCCTGAGCCCATGGAACCTATAAAACCAAGAGAAAACTTCTTTTTCTTGTCCTATCAATAGTTCAAGGAAAAGAAGATAGCAAAACTATCCCTCTGAAACATGTCCTCACCCACCTCCGAACATGCCATCTTTGACGAAATCATGCTTGAACCTAAAAACGACCAAAGTTCACCCAAGAAAAACCTAAAACAAAACCTTCACCCACATCCTATAAACGACCAAGAAATAATAAAACCAACCTCGCCACAACTTCCAGAATAAAAAAAGTTTACAAAGTCAAAGAGAAAGTGGTTGAACAACCTCCTGTGGTTCCTTCCGTTCCTCCCCTTAGGGAAGAAAAGAAAACAATGGTTGATAAACCCACTCCAACATTGTACCTAATGTTTCCAAGAGAGGAAATCAAAATAAGAAGAAAATCACACAATGAAATGTGAGTGTCGATGTATGACCCCAATTTAAAGAGGTTGCTAACACCATTACTGTGAGGAATTGATTTAAAGTAGAAGAAGACATGAGAGCTTTTTTGGAAAGATCTATGCCAAGTCATATGTTTCTGAGAAGCTACATCATGAAAAGGTAGTATGTCACATGTGAGTCAATTTAAGGCATGTCATCCACATCCCAAGCTTGCTCTTATATGTTCATGAAAGGTTAATGACTAGTCGAAAGAGGCAACAAAAAGTGACATACGAGGACAAGGCTTACTAACCCCTTGTCCCCACTTAGTGCAGGACAAGAGTGAGCCAAAAGGATTGATGAAATGCATGGTAGAGTGAAAATTAGTATCGATTAGAGGAATGAGGTGCCCCCACAAAAGGTAGAGCACCAAAATCCTTAAGATGTTGGATTTTAATACTCAAAGCCTTACATGCATTAGTAGAAAGACCATGGTCTCTGTGATAGGCACAAAATGAATTCTTGTAATGGGTGATCCCACAATAGTGGTTTACAATTTTTGGCCAAATTGGACACTGAAATTATTATTTTTAACTAAATATTCACATTTGGGCACCTATAGCAGCTAAATCGTGAGGAATTTGAAGCTGATGAAAACTAGAGTCTCATCCCATTTTGTTTGTAGATTCTAAAAAATATTTTTTTCAAAATTTTTGGAATAGGATTGCACTTCTTTTTCCATCTCCCACGAAAACTATTTTTTTCAAAAAATGACATTTTTAAAAAGTGATGCTCACCGTATAAAATATAACTTTTTTTGTATGAAGGGTAAAATTATAATATTTTTGAATTTAGATTTTTAACTAGGATATCTAGCACTTTAATTTGGTCTTATAGGTTTTTATTGAATATTTTTTCCTTAATAGAGTTTCAAAGTCAAACCAATTGCAATTCAGACATAGGCGGATTGTATACAACATAACTTTATCTATATACATCAAAATTCAATTTATTTATTTATAATGGATCAAGGACATCAATACCCAGCACAAAAATATTTTAAAAAAATTTATTTTGATAATTTTCTATTTTTCCACATGTGCAAAACATAGAGCTTGATTTTTGGTGAAAAACCTATGTTTAATAAAACTAAAAAAACACATACATAATAAAACCAAAACATATTAAAATTATATTCATGGGATAGCTCATTTCAAGGACTACCATAATCATTTGAAATAAATTTTAAATGAATTCATTTGATCCCCCAAAAGGTAAATCAAAAGTGATTTTTTATCAGCATTTTGAGAGGTGTAAATGAGACTCATTTATAGGTATGGTTTAAAACTAGCGAGGTTCTATCCAAGGGGATTTGATCTAAGGTGGTTTGATCAAAACCTCTTCAATTGGAATCCTTAAAATGGAACTTTTAAAGGCTTAAATAATTATATTTTCTAAAAAATATGTGATTTCAGCAAAAATCGGTTCCTCTCAAAAATTGTAAACCAGCTTTGTGGGATCACCCTAATAGAATTTCTTTCAAGTTTTTGGTGGAAGCGATATCAAGTGATCTTGGAGGAGTCTTGACAAGATACCCTCTTGATCAAAGGGAGAATGCATTCGTCTAGTTTGTGACAAAGATGCATCTTTCTTAGTACAGGTTGTCATACCTATGCAAGGCCCTATAGATTGTGAGATTTTGTACACTCCTTTAGAGGAGTGTGTAAAATTAAAACCACTAGTGCTTTGCGAGGTGACATTGATAGTAAGCAAAGATGTATTTGTTGTTATTTTTTCAAGTAAAGGATAAAGACCACTAGTGTCTACCAGCTTAGGATGCACTAGTGTTAAGGTTGGTTTAGATGAATGTTTTGTGATGGTGTTGATATTGATTGAAGGCTTGGTGATTTGGATCAAAGGATAATAAACAAGACCATGAGTCATTTATTGTGTGTTAGGATCGATGGGGAGACATATACCTTGTACTCATCCATGATTTTTGGTTCGAAATTTAACAATCCCAAATCGTCGATGGATATCATTGTGAAGGGTTTAGGAAAACTAGATTTTTGTTTTTCTTGGATGGGTTCTACTTGTGTGGTTGGTGTGAATGTGTTCGAGGGATTTTATTTGTTTTTCTCAAGTTGTAAGACAGTGTAAGGCTCATGATCAACATCAAGTGTGTACACTTTGCTGTTGTAGATTTACTTCGTTTTACGGTGAAGAGTGGAAGGCATACCATTCATTGCATGAATCCATGGCCTGCCAAGAATTAGCTTATTTGAAATATCATGTGGCATAATAGGGATCAATGTTTCTAATGTGTCCATTCCAACTGTAATAGGAAAAGTGATTACACCAAGCAGTGTTGTTTCTACACTTTCAAATCCATTGATAGATAAAGAGGTAGGTTGAATGTTTGATTTATCCACATGAAAGCTATCCAAAATATTTACACTACACACATTAACAATGAAGCCATTGTCAACAAGGGTTTGATTTATCCCTATTCTTTTGTATTGAGATATGATTATAAAAGCTTTATTTTGTGTTTGCACTTCCAACAAGGGGAGTTCACATTGGTGGAAAACAATGCCAACATTAAATCCTTAAACTAGGGCTGCTATGTCATTCAGTTGTGTATTAGAAGGGATAGGAACTTGTAAGGAATTTTGAAGCATAGTGTGATATCTAGGTGAATTTTGAATTAAATCCTAGAGGGATATCGTTGCAGGAGTATTCTTAAGTTGTTTTCCAAGATCATACTCCCTAATATGTGAATTTAATTGAGAATCATGAGGCAATATGGGATTGGGAAAATTTAAGGGTGTTGAGGTTGTTTGTTGTGGTTGTGGACTATTTCTTGTCTAATGTGTGTGCGCAATGATATTATGAGTCAATTGCTATGAAACATTGTTCTTAGGTGGGTAAAGGATAAGTTTGGGTTTGCTTTGAGTTTAAGGTTTGTGTGAGGGTGGGTAAAGGATGAGTTGAGGTTGAATAATATTAACGTCCCCTAGTGAAGGAGAGTCTAACATGGGCTCTGCATCTTCTTCTCAGGGCATAATATTATTATTTTCAATGTTATCCTTGCCTTGCATCATGATATCCTCCCTAGGAGGAGAGTTGTTAGGAGAACTACAAACCAAATGTTCTTGACATTCGAGGGTTGGTTCTTCTAAAATGACTTCATCTCAAGTAGGGGAATGATCAATGATGGGATTAGCAATAGTGGGATGATTAGAAGAGGGTTTGATTTGATTGTCTTGGTTTTTGAAGGTCTCATTCGATTGGTCCGTACTATCTACCTTGGTAGGATAGCTTGGAAGATTTTCACTACATACAATGGCGAGATTTTGTAAACTAGCTTCATCACAGGTAGGGGAGGCATCAAGAGAAGGACCACTATTATTTTCAAATAGACTATCCCAAATGGTTGGAGAATTAGGGAAGGGAGAGTCAAGAGTCTCATGACTCTTAGGAGGCATATATTCTAACACTAACCTATCCTCTTTACTTCGAGGAGGGATATTAGGAGAAGAACAATGTTGATTGGCATGGTTATAGAGACTAGGTAAGGTGATTTCTAGAAATGTTTTGATGATCTCATCTTCTTGTTGTTTAATTTCTTCTAGAGGGGGATGAGGAGAGCGACAATCAAGACCCTCAATGCTTATATCTTCTTTGACCAAGATACCTTTGTCACTAATATTAGAGGTATCAAGAGAAGAGAAAGTATGATTGTTATGATTGTCAACACTACCATCCTCATCAATGGGCAATGCAATGCTAACTATTGTGTCAATGGTTTGATGATTATGATGTTTCAATAATGACCTCGTTGGTGTTATAAAAATTGAACTCATAAGAGGGGATGTTGTATTTATGCAATCCATTTGTAATAAAATCAAAGCCACATCTCTTAAAAGTAAACATGCTATCATGAAAAAGTAAAGAAAGTGCAATGCAATGACTTAAAGGGAACTATTGAAATGCAATTTTTTAGATGTGAAACAAAGTAATTTTTTGATTACATGATGCAAAAACCTAAAAGATAAAATGAAAATTTGAAATTAAGTAATACATGAAATGAGCTAATTTAAGCTAGATTTGATGAAATGCATGTTATAGAAACTTAGCAAACTAATACAAATAGGTAAGGGCAGCAAACTAAATCATAAGAATAGGGTTTTTAGCTCTGTAAAAGTCTATTTCAGGAGCATAAAGGGACTAATTCGCTCGAGGTGGTGAATGAGTCCCAAGGGTGATTTTTTTTAGAATTTTTGGGTGATTTTTATGTTTTCTGTGTTGTATGATGTAGACCTAAGATGTAAATGCAGAATTTTGATGATTTTGAATGAAATGCAATGCAAAAATGCAAGCTATATGAGCTTTTCACTAATGCAAATTTTAAAACCCTAGAATGCAAATTAAATAATGAAAAATGCAATGAAATGCTTATGTAATACAAATCTAGGATGACAAAGAGCTTCAAATCAAACAAGAAAGTGTTTAAAAAGCAGGTTCACCAAAATGTAATGAAGAATTTTATCACCTCTTGCACCTAAAGGGTAAGGGACAAAGACCAATCACTTCATTCGAGAAGAAAACCTTGAGATTCCAATGCAATAGATATTGAAATCTATCAAAGGAGATTGTTCCTAAGGTTGAAATTTGATAAAGAAGATAAATCATGCATGCAAAATTAAAGAAATATGAAGTGTTTGAAAACAAATTTTAATGTGCAAAAACACCTAAAGAGATAAATAGAAATATAAATAGAAAAGAATAAGGAAGTAAAATAGAAAGAATGTACCTAGAAACTAGAAAGTGATGAAAAGAGGCCCTGAAAATGCTATTGATTCTAAAAATTTGGCTTACTAGGAATAATTCGCCATTTTGGGTGACCTAGTCCCAAATATGGAAAACTGCATTGGAGCCTATTTCAGCCAAATGGGTATCTAAATCTATAGAAAACTCTAAACAATATGTGTAGTGGGACTAATTTTCCACTGTTGGTGTCTTAGTCCACTTTGTATTTTGTTAAAATATGAAAGTGGAAACGAAATCCCTCGATCTGCACTTTTTGTTCCTCAAGGTATCTGGATCCAAAACCTTGATTTCTAGCACTGTAAGTGAATTTTTGTGGATATTTTGTCTTAGATAACAATGATATGTCTTCAATAAGCTTGCAACCTAGTATTCAATGATCTCCAAGCCTTCAAGGTACCTAAATCTGCAAACACACAAAGAAAGAAAGAGAAATGTTGAATGTTAGGGCATGGGGGTTTGCCTTGGTCAAACCACTTTTAGGTAATCAAGCCAAATGAAAAAATAAGATGGAGCATGAACATGAAATGAAGGGATTAGAAACTTTCCATGAAGGTAGATCTTAAACTTCTACAACAATGAATGAAGAATCTGCTCTTGAATGCTTCTTGATGACTTAGAATGCCATAACACTAGCTTGCTTGAGAAGAATGGTGAATGAATGATCGAGAAGATTGATTGATTGAATGAATAGGGGGTGAAATGAGAGGTAAAACCCTACATTTATACAAAATTATGCCCTAATTTCCAAAAATACCACATCACAGGCCAACCTTAGGTCTTAGAGAATAAAAACCCGCCAGAATTTTGAACTTGTTTTGATTTTTGAGCCAAATGGGACTAAGACACCCAAGGTGCCGATTTGGTCCCACTAGGGCAATTTAAATGGGTGTCAGGGATTAAGATGTATTTAATGATGTTTATTAGGTTTTTTCTCAAAAAGACACTTAAATAAGGCCTGCAAGTGCATAATGGGGCCATTTAAAGCATAAGAAAGGTGTAATTAGTGATGAAAATCCTAGAAAAGTGTGAGAGTTTGTTACAAATCCTTAAAAATCTTTGAAATAAGGCTTGGTAAGTGATAAAAATAGGTTATTTAGGTGAAATATAATAAGAGGGTCCTAGAAAAGTATGAAAGTCTGTTACAACACTTCACAACACTTTTACAAGACACCATAGAATTCTTATTGATTCACAAGGGTCCAAGACCTAATGTGAATGTGTTGACCACATTATAACATTAAATCTAGGCAAAAATAGGCCAAAAAATAAAAGAAAGACTCAAATGAGCATAAAAATGTCCAAAGGATACATTTTTTGTGACACACTTGATACCCTTTATAATACCATATCTCAACTTCTAAACCAAAAAATGATTACCTTACCTCCCATCAGAATACCCGAACCTAATAAATATTTACCTTTAAGGTTTAAATCAAATGATTATTGTCACTATCATCAACAAAATGGACGTGACACAAAACATTTTAATTGTCTTAAACATCTTGTGCAAGACCTCATTGATTTCGACCGTCTATTTGTTGTAGGTATTAGTGATCAAGGCAATATGTATGTTGCCCCTCTGAACCAAAATTTGTAAATTTTCACCAATCCCATGCCAAAACATAATATTTCATTTGTCAAAGCTAGCAAAATTACAAAGAATGATGTGATGAATGTTGATAGAGATGATGAAAAAAATGATTCTATTCTAAATAATGCTACTAATGTCAATCCTATAGATGAAATGGTAGCAGTGATAGACGCCATCCCTCGTAAGAGCCAAACTAAGAGTCCTCTTGATATTTCTTTCTCCTCTAAGGATATACTTAAACACTTACCCGATGGTCCTCTCTACATAGCCGGCCATATCTATGATAAGCTCACTAATGGGATATTAATAGATCATGCATGTGGAGAGAATGTGATCATAGATGAATTATTACTTTTGGGTATGCGGAGGATCATGATGGGCCAAAAAGTGGCGATATGTAAGTGATATGATGGACCATGTGGCTGAGGAATTTTCTTTTACCCAAAATTGATGAAACAAAAAGGTTTTTTAAAGGAGATTCTCAGCTTTACAACAATATAAATTATGCTTTACTTTGAATTTAATAAATAATTATTATTCATTTTCTATTTGAATGACGACTAAAGTCCTGATTGAAAAAAATCTATAGCTTTCAAATAGTATCACATTTTTTGAATTCGAAACATGTGTCACATTCTATGATTTACATACTATAGGATTAAAAAAAGAAGAAATAAATTTCATGAAGTTTTGACCAAGTTAAGGTGGTTAGACATACGAGTTTTTATATTTTTTAAAAGTTGTAATTTAAAATTCATAATTAATTATTTACTTGGAAAAAATTTACAAAAAATATGCATCGCATCGGGACATGAGTCCTATACTTATATCTAAAATTTATAAAAAAATAATATCTTTTTATTATGGTTAGAGTGGTCAGACAGACACCTACTTCTTATTTTTCCCGTAAAATTTAAGTACTACTACATTGAAATTTCAAATTTTCACCAAATAGCTTTTTTCTTTTTCTTTTAAATAAACCTACTAGTTTAGAAACTACATTCAATTTTCTACAGATTCTATTCTTACATGTTTTTGAAATAATATAGATAACTTATTCAAATTTTTACTTTAAGTTTCCTAACTTTGATTTTCTAAATTTTCATTGCCACTTAAGGGCCTATTTTACCATGATAATCCTGCACATATCCTTTTGCATGAAATTTATCAAGATATATATGATACACTAAAAGAATGGATCGAGACACACAATGGTTTTTCTTGTATTACATTTGGATTGATCACCCTTCCATTGCAAATATGACCAATAACATTAGATATCACATTCTCCATCATCCCAAAACTGGTCCAATTTCGTGTGAGACTAGGCCACCCATGGTTTCACTCTATGGTAGCTGTTCCTTCGGTTGTGCATAAATTCTTAAAGTTTCTATTCGATAATAAAATATTCACTGTTCACCATAGTGGCTTTAACCCCTTGTCTTCGAGAGGAAAATTTTCCTTAGAAGCCTTTTGGCTCGAGCCCATGGAACCTATAAAACCAAGAGAATAATTCTTTTTCTTGTCCTATCAAAAGTTCAAGGCAAAAAAGATAACATAACTATCCCTCTGAAACATGTCCTCACCCACCTCTGAACCTCCCATCCTTGACGAAACCATGCTTTAATCTAAACACAACCAAAACACCCAAGAACAACCTAAAATAGAACCTTCACCCACATCCTATAAACAACCAAGAAATAATGAAACCAACCTCACCACACCTCCCAAAATAAAACAAGTTTACAAAGTCAAAGAGAAAGTGGTTGAAAAAATTCCCATGGTTCCTTCCGTTCCTCCCCTTAGGGAAGACAAGAAACCAATTGTTGATCAACCCACTCCAAGACAATTGTAAATTGAAAACTAAACCAAAAGAAATAGATGTTCTACGGAGCATAGATATAGACGTCATGCCCTTTCTGACAAGTTACATGATGAATTAAACAAAGAAAATCAAGATCCAAACTTGACTGAAGCAATGCATGATGACCCTCCTCCCTAGCCGAAGCAAGAAAACTCAATGCAACCTCCACAACAAGAGTTGACCTCTTCTATGGCCATTCTCCTTCAACCTCTTGTTATTATCTTGACTTAGATGATGATGATGAGGTTGGTAAAGCGACAAAGAGGTCCATAATGAATAGAATACATTGTTTTCCTCTTCCATGAGCTTAAATGAAAAATAATCTATAAAGAGTGTTGAACTTGGTGCTTATCCTAGTTTTAAACTTGTTCTTATCCCTCTTGCTAGTTGCCTGCCTTTAGTATATAACAAACATGATTGGGAGGCTGATGAATTGCTCGAAGGTTGACTCACCTTTGCCTTACTAGTCTTTTTTATTTTTCTTTTGTGTGATTACATGTGTGTAATGTAATTTCCCGTGGCATTCTATTTTCTCTCTCTTTTTGAAATTTCTCTATTTGTACCTACATTCTTCTCTATGTCGTGCATCTATTATGCTTTTTATCTTTTTCATTTTTTCGTGTGTTTTCCTATTGGGGATGATGCAAGGCATTGAGACATTCATGTCTCCTTCATGTTGATCCAAAAGGCTTTCTCTTTCTTTTTCTTTTTCATTTCATCTTTATCTTTTTCTTGTGTTTTCCATTTGGGGATGAAACAAGGCGTCGAGACACTCTATGTCTCTTCCATGTTGACCCAAATTTTTTCCTTTGTTTTCACTCTCTTTGTGTCATTCTTCCAATTCTATGTGTATTTGGGGAATGCTGACAATTTTGAGCTCTCTAAAAACATTGTAGCAAAGAACATACTAATCCCAAATCGATAGATCCCTCATGTGTTTGGTGTTTTCATTTTGGGGGGCAACCCCTCCCTTTTTCTTTTTCTCTTGCATGACGTAGCTTTACTTGGAAACATATGAATTGGCATAGGGGTTTCAAAGTTGGCTCTTATGTTTTTCTTCTTGTCTGCATTCTTTATTTTCTATTTTAAAGTAATTGCTCATAGTGTGGTTTTTAGAAATTTCTTTAAAGTGAGGGCATACATTGGCATTATTATTTTGCATTTTCATGGTTCTTGGTACAACCTTCTCGCTTCATACAATGCACTTTTTTCTTTGTGGATGACATTGGGTAAAATTTCCTTCAAGAGCGTGATATGTCTTAGCATATTATATTCCTCTTAGTGGCTTGATGTGACACACTACATCCCTTAAGTTGTGAATCTTATATTCTTTGATTGGTCCTCTCTTTGAGACATTAGGCACAATGTTCCCTAAGCTAAAGTCCTCACATGAACTACACAATAATCCTTTGAACATTTCCTATTTGGCATTTTGCATTTGTTGTTATATGGCCACCTTGCATAATACAACTTACATGCTTGTGGAGCCATCCTGATTCACATCGCATTGGACAAATAGTCAAAGCTTGATTCGACTCTCTTTTTTCTTTTGTCTTTTACCCTTTTGTCTTTTTCATTTTTGGCAGTGTATGCTTGCGCTTTGTTGTTGCTATTTATATCATTCTCATGTGTGTTCATTTGTGCTCATGTTGGTTTGTCTTGGGATGTTGACCAACCCTCTTGATTATGTCATCTCATCTTGCTAGCATTTGGTACATTACAATCCCTCTTGGTGCGTGGTTATATACTTTAGTGTGTGTTTGAAGCAAGTTCATCCTCTCACTAAAGTGGGGCCTAAATGTGACCACCAAAAAAGTAACCCTTCTACTTTTTCTGATTTGCCGGAGCCCTCCTTGTGACTTTGGCTTAATGTTGGCTTGATTTAGTGTTATAATGTGGATAACACATTCAAATTAGGTCTTGGGCCCTTGTGAACTAATGAATTTTAATGGTTCCTTGTAAAAGTGTTGTGAAGTGTTGTAACACACTTTCACACTTTTCTAGGGTTTTATCAAGCGGCTAAGCATAATCCTAAACATGATTAAACTTAATCTTGCCTTATTTGGAGTGTTTTAACGTGTTATAACATACTTTCACATTCCTCTAGGTTTTTCATTAATAATTGGGCTTTCTTATGCTTTAATTGGCCCTATTTTGCATCCATAAGCCTCATTTATTACATATTTTTGAGGGTAATCCTATCACCAATCATAATTCAGGTGTCCCTAGCTTGTGTGGCCCAGATTTAGTGTTTGTGGCTCATTCACCACCTTCGGCGAATGAGTCCCACCTTTTTTTTTTTTGCCTCGATGCAGGTTTCACACATTTCTAGACATTTTTCATTTTTGGTCCCATACATTATGTGTGATGGGACTCATTCGCCACCTTGGACGAATGAGTCTGGTGTGACTAAAATTCAAATTTAATTCAAATTTTCTGTGAGATTTTATTCTCCTAGATCTGATGTCAGCTTGTAGTATTGTAATCTCAGGAATTCTTGCATAATTGAGTATAAATACAAGGTTATTTCACTCATTTTAGATCCTAACAAGTAATCAAGCGATCTAAGAATTTTGTTAGAGCATCCTTATAGAAAATTGAGTTCACAAGAGCATTCATAAAAGCATCCAAGGCATTCAAGGGCAGATTATCAAGCATTCTAGAGCTTTCTTCAAGTGTCAATCATGATGTCAAATATTTCTCAAGTATCATGTTGTTTTAGAGCTAACAATTATGGTGTAGGGTTTGTGATTCAAGCAAGTGCTTCATTCAAAGATCTATCATCATCAAGAAATATTCCAAGCCTGCATCCATTGGAGCCATTACTTACATGCTTGCAACACCTTATTGCTAGGGTTTGGTGAGTTGCACCATTTTTATTTGTTCATTCATCATTCTCCCTTCATATTTTCTTTCATTTGAAGGTTTAATTACCAACAAGGGGTTTGACCAAGGAAAACCCCTATTCTCTAGCCCCACAACATTTTACCTCTTCTTGTGTTTGATTTATAGGTCTAGGTTGTAGATTTTTCAATAAGCAAAGTTGGAGGAAATTTGTCAAGTCTGTAAAGTTGTCGAAGATGTGATCTAGCCTTGGAGAAGCTTGGAGAAGACCTATAGGTGGTATTTTGCAAATCCAGATCCAAAAACTAGTCAAAAAGAGCAGAGAAGACTGAGAGACACATAACTCAGTTCGGAACTTCTAAAAAAGTAGAAGTGGATTGATTCACTACTATTGGCGAATGAGTCCCACTGTATAGGCCTGGTCAAGCTATTTACAGATTTGGATACCCTTTTGGCTGAAACTTGTTTCTACACATTTTCCCAGAAAATAGATTGATTTGCCCAACTTGGCGAATGAGTCCCATTTAACATAAACAACATATTTTTTAGTGATCTAGACCTTCATTCTACCTTCTTCATTCTTCCAGATGCACACTTCTAGTTTCATAGCTTTTTACTACATTTTGTTCATCTTTCTAGGTCATTTTGCATAGAGATCACATTGTGTTTTAAAATTCATTAGCTTTTCCAAGTTTACACTTGGTGGTGAACACCTCATTACATATCATTCAGCCTCTAGGAAAACCCTATTGCAAGATCTCAAACTCCTTTGCATTGAGATCTCTAGGGCTACCCTTGAGTGGAATCCCTTGGTTGGTGATTGGGTGCGAATACATATCATTCCCCCAAATATATCTTATCCTTTTAAGAGTTTCCAATTACATTTGATAGAAAATTTGAAGGTTTGAATAGATATTCAAATAATTATTCTTGGACTTTTGAGGCTATCATTGCTACACCTAATGAGGCCTTTGAAGAATCATCTAAAGAATCATATCGATAAAGTATAATAGGGTCATACTGGAGGTTGGTGACACTGGAGGATGGAGGAATTTCCATCTACTCAAGTTAGCTTCTCGCTTTGAGATGATGCTTTACATGAGGAGCATTTTTGGCTTTAATTTTTTGCTTTTCTTAGTTGTTGCTGACATATTTGAAGAATACATATATTGTGAAGTTTAGTTTGTGGAGACAAGTAAGGGGTTTGGTGTAGAGCTCAATATGGATGGTTGCACAATGAGCACTTGAGGCTGTGATCAAGAATTATACCCTTTTGAGGGTCATCAGGCAACTTTATGGAGCCATTTTTTTGGAGATCTCAATATGGATTGTCAAATAATTCAAGAATCTATGATTCAGGAGTTCATGGGAGGAAGAACTTAGGAATTTGCCTAGGAGCTACACCTTTTTGAGGGTCACGACACAACTTGATGGAGCTCCACCTAATTTAGAATTTGTTTCTTCAAGGAATATTTTCCTAAAGATGTATATATATTTTATATTCAACAAGTTTTGTTATGTAAACCTTAAGGGGGGGTCCCTTAAAATGTGAATTAGAGCTTTCAAGGATACAATTGTAGGAACAATTTTATAAGGGGGGGAATGCTAACATAATTAGTTACATGGTATATTGCATTGTATGTGGCGGGTGTAACTGGTAGGGTGTGTATATTATTTACCGATTGTAACTGTCTCACTCAACTGCCTCCATTCAATTGCTTCCTCTGTGCCATATAAATTCAGATGTATTCCTTAAATAATTTCAATCAATGTTTATGATATTAAGCACATTCACCTTTAATTTGATATTAGGGAAAGAGATCTACAAATTATGATGAAACCTAAGAGTTGAAGAAGTAGGGAAGGAGATTTACAAACCCTAAAGAGGAACTATTGAATTTGATGTAGGGATAACGATCTAAACATTGTTGAAACCCTAGAATTGAAGAAGTAGGGGAAAGAGATCTACAAACCCTAGAGAGGAACTAGTGAATTTAATTTAGGGAAATGATCTAAAAACTATGTTGAAACCCTAGAGTTCAAGAAGTAGGGGAAAGAGATCTACAAACCCTAGAGAGGAGCTGATGAATTTGATGTAGAAAAAAAAGATCTACAAACTATGTTGGAGCCCTAGAGTTGAAGAAGTAGGGGAAAGAGATCTACAAACCCTAGAGAGGAACTAGTGAATTTGATGTAGTGATTTTTTTTTTAATCTATATAGAATTTAAAATTTATATGGGTTTCAAACATGTAGGAATTAATTTTCATTAAAATTAAATATACAATAAAAACTATACATTCAAACCCTATAGTTGAAGAAATAGGGGTAATTACAAATCTCATATATATATATTTTTTAATATAAATTAAAAAAACATACATACCATAAATCTTGGGGCCCTTTCTTCAGATCATTCTTTATCATTTTCTATTGAATATTTGATCATAGGATTTTTCTTCCTTATCCTCTTATTTCCCAATTTCCCTTTTGTAAAATATTTCTCTATGATTCCTTTGTGTTATCCGTCAAATTTTCTTTTGAAAAATTTAATTTTTCCCTCTTTAATAAGAGAGTTTTGATGATTTCACAACTTCCATAAGCTTTATAACCCAGTCGCGGCCCTACCAAATTTCCTAACCAGGTCAACAAGTTCTAAAGTTTCAAAACCACCCGATTGCCCGACTTATTTGTATCTCTCAAAGTTTTAAGTCTTATCCAATGATGTCCGATGCAATCGATGTATTATAGGTTCTTAAAAATATAGAACTTATAATAGATGGTTATAGAGTTCTATCCCTCGAAAATGAAGTGACCTCAATAGGATGCTTGACTTTCAAAGTGTCAACCCATTTAATAAGCTGTACGATGCCTTTAAGGGGATATATTTTCATATGTTTTAAAATTCCAACTTTAGTTTTAAAACGTAATATTTTAAATCCTCTGAAAGGACAACTCATAAATAAGGAGGGTGGTGGAATGAATTTAGTAATAGATTGGCACATTTTTCAAGGCAAATAAATGGTCACTCTTTGCCACTGAAGTTAAGTGAACCTACATACGAGGAAAGGTGGCAACATTTCTAAGTTCATAAGTTTCTCAGAATGGTACTTCTTGGCGATATCAGGGAATGGGAAGATGAACCTGTACCCATCATGCAACTAGATTTGAATTTTCCTGAGGAAGAGTAGCTCGACATCATTTATGAGCTGCGTTCACAGGTATGGAAGGAGAAAACTGGCTACGCCGAGTACAATAGAGTGATTTTCATTTTAGATGCAGAAGAAGAACACACTGAACTTCACAATTTAGTCATGGAGATGCACCTAGAATTTTACAGAAATCCAGCACTATCGCCTGTTTACTCACATGCATGCTGTCTTTTGTAACACATAATGATAGCGCTTGTTCTGAAACTGTTTCCATTTTGAAATCCTTCTTGACTCTAGTCGTTTTCAAGACTGTTATTTTTGTAATGTAACAATTTTGGTGTGCATATATATAGGGACCTTTAAATGTAAAAAGGGGAGGTCAGCTAGCTTTTAGGTAACATAGTCTTATGGTATTGGAATTTGAGGTTTTGAACTCAATTTTGGAATTGACGAAATAAAGAAAATGTCTCTGATCTGTGCATTTGATACTATATTATTTTGATTACAATTGAAATTTGAATCTTTGTAATTAATCTTCTTTGTATTCCTTGTTCTATGAGATTAGGTTTGTGTTATCTCTAAAGCTTTAAATTTGGATTAATCCACCCGTAAAGTGAATTCGCTATTCATCCTCCTTTGATAGCATTCGTGAATATGGGATAAGTGAACTTTGCATCATTTATTCACACTTTCTTTAACTTAAGCATCTAATTATCAAATGTATTTTCGTGGATATGAGTAGATGTCAATTACCTTTCATTCTTTCTAGTTAAAAGAATACCTAGTATCTCCATTCATTTCACATTCTTCAAAGGTAGTTGTGCCTTGTAAAATAAGTAGAGAGCACTTGTAGTTATCACTGCAAGTGACTCAACTATTGGCCAGGTTGTCATTTGTGTGGGCCAGAGTAAATGAATTAAAATGACAAATCTGTTAACCAACATATTTTTGGTGACTTCACTGGGGACCTTGATTTGAAATATTGGTGTTTTATTCTTAGATTTTTTAAAATATCTCTATGTGCAGGGAGATTGGTGACTCCGTCTGAAATTTTGGAAACATCATGATACAAAATCAGAAACCTCAAAGAAATGGGGAAAGATCTAAACCTACTATCCCATAGGTTCTTGCTATGGATGATAAATTGCTCCATGACTTCTGGGAACATTGTAAAGAGAGCATTGCTGAAGTTGTGAAAATTGGTTTGAGTATCACAAATCTGCACTTTTGTTGAGAAGTCTCCATGTT
This sequence comes from Sequoiadendron giganteum, assembly GCA_007115665.2. Lineage (NCBI taxonomy): Eukaryota > Viridiplantae > Streptophyta > Pinopsida > Cupressales > Cupressaceae > Sequoiadendron > Sequoiadendron giganteum. The sequence continues at coordinate 48,974,738 of CM021106.1, forward strand.
AGGTTTTTCAAACTAAAGGAGATTGAAGAAAGAAAACATTCTCTATAAGCCCAAGAGAACAAGATAAGGAAACTCCAAGAGGAACTATGAGTTAATAATGATGACCCTCCAGGTCTCTCTAGTCCTCTTTTCTTTTCAACTTTTGATGCTCAAGAAATGGGTTTGATCAAATCCCATGATAATTTGACATCACTAGAGAAAAATGAAATTGACAATGAATTTCTAAGATTTATTTCTACTCTGGAGTTAGAATTATTTAATTTTGATACTGTTAAGGAAGATAAGAGTCTTCAGATTGACTCACTGTCAAAGTATGCACCTTTTGAGTTTCATGGTCAAGACAATAAAATGGAATTTAATGAATACACCTTTGAGTCATTTCATTTTGAAGAGGAAGGAAATTTAGCTCTTATAACTTTGAGAAATAATCTTTGTATTGAAAATGAAGTGAATGTCTATTTAATTAATGACCCCCTGAGATCTAAGATCACAAAAGAGAAAGAAATTTATGAAAAACTAGAGATCGGATCGACTCTGAAAAAATTAAAAGCTTTGGATGATGGCCCTCTTTGTGAAGAAGAAATTATACTTAAATTTTTATCATCTATTAGGAAAGGATTCCCTTTTTCAAGCTTCAAGTATAAATGTATCCACACCTTTAGTTGTAGATAATTGAAGTCTCCATAATCAAAATGGACCCCATGCTTTATGAGGCCCATATTCCTTTCAAACCGAGAGAGAATCAAGATATCAAAAATGGCTTTATGCATGATGAGTCTGATAATGGAAATATAGGAAGTAATGTGACTATTATTTTGAGAACCTTGGTTATTTTCACTGGCAGTTGGAAAGTAAGATGCTATTTTGTAGCTTATTATTCAACCACAAAAAAACTATCAACAATATACAAAGCAAGCATCAAAAAGATCAAGAAGGTTCAATTTTTTTTGATGAAAAATGGTTGTTTGGTAGGCATCTTTATGAATCACTTAATTTCAAAAGCTTTAGTCTTACATTCAATATATTTAAAATATTAATGATTTTACAATTGCTTCATGCATGGATATCCCTGTTTCACAATGTCATTTATTTCTCCCTGCCAGTCAATGGTTTTGCATAGTCCTTGGTGATTCAAGTGCCACACTTTGTCCAAGTGCATAGGTGTCTTAGGTCACTTTACTTTGAGTCTTTTGATTTGGTCCCATTTTTGATCTGTGCCTCTTTCCCCTCCACTGCATCTATGAAGTAGCACCTAGTTCTCCTACCTTTCTTTTGACTCCATTGCCCAATGGACTTGGACTAGTTTGTACCAAAGTTCTAGAGTTCTCTACATTTTCTTCAAAAATTCAGTCCCCAATCAGAGCAAATGTTACTCGTCAATTTTTCTTTTGAAATATTTTTTTTTCCCTCTTTAATAAGTGAGTTTTGATGATGTTGCAACTTCCATGAGATTTATAACCTAGTCGCGACCCTGACAAATTTCCTAACCAGGTTGTCAGGTTCTGAAGTTTTGAAACCACTCGATTGCCCGACTTATTTGTATCTCTCAAATTTTCAAGTCTTATCCAATGATGTCCCATGCAGTTAGTGTATCAGAGGTTCTTAAAACTATAGAACTTTTGACATATGGTTATAAATTTCTATCCCTTGACAATGAAGCAACCTCCGCAAGATGCTCGAATTTCAAAGTGTTAGCCCATTTAATATGCTGTACAATGCCTTTAAGGGGATTTCTTTTCATACGTTTTAAAACACCAACTTCAGTTTTAAAACGTAATCTTTTAAATCCTCTAAAAGGATAGCTCATAAATAAGGAGGGTGGCAGAACAAATTTAGTAACAGATTGGCATGTTTTTTGGGGCAAATAAATGGTCACTCTTCGCCACCGAAGTTAAGTGAACCTACATATGAGGAAAGGTGGCAACATTTCTAAGTTCAAAATTTTCTCAAAATGGTACTTCCTGACAATATCAGGGAATGGGAAGATGAACCTATACCTATCGTGCAACCAGATTTAAATTGGCCTGAGGAAGAGCAACTCGACATCATTTCTGAGCTGCATTCATTGGCATGGAAGGAGAAAACCAGCTATGCCGAGTACAATAGAGTGATTTTCGTTTTAGACGAAGAAGAAGAACGAGTTGAACTTCACAATTTAGTCATGGAGATGCAGCTAGAACCGTATAGAGACTTGGCACCACCGGTGGTTTAATAAGATGCATGCCATATTTTTTGTTACATAATGATAGCGCTTGTTCTAAAATTGTTTCTATTTCAAAATCCTTCTAGATTTTGATAATTTTCAAGACCATTATTTTTGTAATGTAACAGTTTTGGTGTGCATATATATGGGGACCTTTGAATGTAAAATGGGCGGGGGTGGGGGGGGGGAGGTTAGCTAGATTTTAGGGAACATAGTCTTATGGTACAAGAATTTGAGGTTTTGAACTCAATTTTGGCATTGAGGAAATAAATAAAATATTTCTGATCCACATGCATTTGCTACTATTTTCTTTTGATTACAATTAAAATTTGAATCTTTGTAATTAATATTCTTTGTATGCCTTGTTATATGAGATTAGGTTTGTCTTATCTCTAAAGCTTTAAATTTGGATTAATCCACTCGTAAAGTGAATTTTCTGTATAACCTCCTTTGATAGCATTCCTGAATATGGGATGAGTGAACTTTGCATCATTTATTCACACTTTCTTTACCTTAGGCATCTAATTATCACATCTATTTTCATGGATATGAGTAGATGTCAATTAACTTTCCTGCTTTCTGGTTAAAAGCATACCTAGTATCTCCATTCATTGCACATTCTTTGAAGGTAGCTGCGTCTTGTAAAATAAGCATAGAGCACTTGTAGTTATCACCGCAAGTGACTCAACTGTTGGCCAAGTTGTCATTTGTGTGGGCCAGAGTAAATTAATTAAAATGACAAATTTGTTAACCAACACTTTGTCAAATATTTTCTCCTTGCAAAAAGCTAAAAAATAGATTTTATTTTTGTAAATTTATTTCAAAAAATTCATTTGTAAAAACTCAAAATTCACATCCATTTCATTCTTTTATTTGCAATAACTTTCTTAAGTTTATATTACTATATATTATTCTTTTTAATTTCGTTTTAAAAAAAATTCAACCTAAAAGATGTTCTTTCGAAGAATGCTTTTGATTAATTTTTTAATTGCTCATTCAAAGTTCTTTTATTTTTTATTATTTTATTATTTCTTGTAGCCATCCAAGGGCCTTCATTTGAAGGTACCTTTGAACGAAGCTCCTTTGATGACCTCTCCATTTCCATGTATAAGATGTTTCTTATAATTTTAACCTTGAAAACTTAGGTTGAACCTTGAAATGGAATCAACTAGACAATAGATGTGGTAGGGTTGTAGCAATTGAAGTAAGCTTTCCAACAAGTATATATAATTTTATTATTATATTTATTTTTTATTTTCTAGTGAAGATCGATTCACAAGAATGGTCAAGGTCTGTGTTCAACACATGCAAAAAATGTATTTTTTTGAAAAGAAATATGTGCACTACATATAGATATTCTTATTTCAATAAAAAAATAAGTTAATTTGGATGAATACAATAAAAAATTCTACGTATTTGAGTTAACCTATGTTTGAATTATATTTAATCTCACTTGAAAAATTTATAAAAAAATTATGCAACTAAATCATGAGAAAATATCTATGCACTAGATATTAGAGTTACAAATCTATGTTTAAAAATTTATAATTTTATCCTTTCTACTAATAAATTTATGTTTTACCAAAGTAATGTCACTTTGAAAAAATGCTTTTAACTTTAAAAAATAATTTACTAAAATTTATGTAAAAAAAATCACAAATTATTTCTTAAATTTTTAAAAAAATATATTTATAATCTACATATAAAATATAAAAAATTAATAATTCACATAATCTTCAAATTATTAATTATTTAGCTGCCAAAGGTGTTAGAAAGTGAAAATCTAGTGAAAAATGTTGATTTCAATGTATCACTTTGAGTAACCCTCTAAAAAGGAGCATTAAATTAGAGATGAGTGACACATTCCTTATTTACACCATAAAAAAACACATTTGGAAGGACCTTATAAACCTATATTGTTTATGTTTTCATAAGTAAGACATTTATTTTGAAAAAGTAACCAAATAAAGAAATTATATTTATGCCAACAAAATTTATTTCATATTTTTTTCACTAAGGAACTCTCTATATTTAGTTTTTTCAAGGTCTAATATTTGATACCCACAAGAAAATAAATAATCTTATTTAGGATCATATCCCCAAGCAAGAGTATCGACCTCATCCAATGAATAACATAACTACTCAAATAGAATAGAAGACATTTACCCAAGCTTTTAGATCTTCTCCCAAAGGCCAAAAACTAGGATCCTTCTAAGAATAAAAAATAGATTCTCTAACCAAATAAGAAGCCTTAAAGTTTGACACTTTTGATCAAACAACATCTAAAAACTTTACTTAAAGGGAGAAAATGAAGAGATTAGGTGATAATTGGGAGATAGGAATCCCACAAATCCAACTAAAAAATTATTGCTACTAGAATTTATAATTCAAAAAATTTCTTTCGTAACAAGTAAAGAACATTTCTTGAGAGCAATCTAATCATAGATATTTTTTAGTTAAAATCATACTCAAAATCTCAACAATCAACAATACTTCATATATACTTAAATAGTTTAGAACTTTGAACCAAAGCTAATTCCACTAATTGCACCATCTCCAACAAAGTTTAGTAGCTAAGGCTTGACTTTTTAACTTAGAGAGCTAAAGACCGAGGCTTCTATTTTTTGGGTCTACAAACTTGGTCCCAATTAATAAGACTCCAGTTTTGACATTCTAAATTTTCTACCCATATATTTTTTATAGAAAAAGATTCAAACTATTTTAAAAAGTTTTGAGTAGTTGAAAACACAAAAAATCTATTAGTTAGAAGATTGTGCAACATAGGATTTTAAAGTGTAAGATGACTTGTAAAATACAATAATTTTATATGGTTATTATTAATTGTCATTTACGATTATGGTCCTTTTACATTTTGTTTGGATCATGATCTAATGCTAGATTTTTAATTAGATTGCTTTTATTTTCAGCGGATCTTATTAAAAAAATTATAATTTAGATTATGGCTTGTTGAAAATTTAGAAAAAATAAATTTTAATATATGTATCAATTCAAAAGAATTTTAAGTTTGATATAGTTTTTTATTGTTTTTTTTTACTTTACACCCTAATCTGATACTTAGGTTTGACATAAGTTTTTTAAGGTAAATTGCACATTATTCTAAAATTATGTTAGACTATCAATAATTTATCATTAAAACATACTATCACATACCATCCATGATTATCTGCTCTAAGATCATCAAAATAAAGACACTATTGTAATATCCTCAATTCATTTTTAGCTTTAACAACTTGCTAAAAAACTTCAAATTGACAAATAACTCATCTCTATTATCCTCAATAATGTATACAATAATACAAAAAGAGACGAGTGCAAGAAAAGTCTCAAAAATATTGTAGCAAAAATTCAAATCACTTTTACAAAACTTTAATGTGCTTAGGTTTTTGTTCTAAAATTCAATAAAGAAAAATAAGTCATTATCTACAAGAAAGATGCAACATTCAATTTTTATTATATAATAATTTCTCTCATTGTGTTTTCTTTTGAATCTATATCATTATATTGATTAGACGTGCATTCAATCTTTACTTTTTATCTAAAATAAAGATATTTTACATTTTGATTTATTTTACTTAAAATTTATTATGTTAACACAACAAAGAAAAAAAGAAAGATAATTATGATAGACACGAAAATTTAAAAGCGATATGATATAACTCTTTTCATTCCAAAATTTATTTGAACCATTTTGAATGATTAAATTGATTTTATTTGTCCATACATTTTTATACCATCTTTTCAATCATTTGAGAGTTTCTAGCAAAGGTTTACTATATCATACAAACTACCAACGCATCCATTGTATGTCTTCTAGTATCTCTACTGATACAGACACTAATAAAGATCTGAGTGATGGTATGAGTACAATTATTTCTCTTTTTAAATAAAAGTAATAGTAACAAAAAGACAAAAGGGAATGCATGCGTATGATAATAATGTCTTTATTTGGAAACTTGCTGATAATAAGAGAAATTCTGTTTCAGCCATGGCCCAACAATGATCTACAACCACAAACACTATTGTCCATTATCTGTTTTTTTGTTTCTTTTGGACATTGACTTATCTGTGACACTGGCTCGATTCAATCTGCTCCTTCACAAGACAGATTCCTACCATCCAAGAGATTATCTGTGTGAATAGAAAACAGTTGGAATGGGCTGAAACGATTTGGTATGAAAACCTAATATGCTGCCAATAACCTGGTTTTTAGAGAACACTGTAGCTTAGCAGGGTCGATTTCTTTCAAACCCTCTCTGAAAGTGGCATGGAAGTTGAGATACACAAAGAACTCGCCTGAAGAAAGCTGTAACATGTTTACATCTAGACCATGTTTTTCAAGCTCCTTAATCACTCTCCAAAGGTGCCTCGACCTTCTAATGCTACAGATGATAATTACAGACTCCCTTTCATTAACCTCCACATCTACCTTAGCAACCTTCAAGCTTTCCTTCAATGTTTTCTCACGTAGCTTTGCTTGAAAACATTCCCTCTCTCGCTTCAGTTGGGTTAGTTGGTCCTGCAGTTCTTTAATGTAATTACCAGCATCCTCCAGTAGACAGCTTCTGTCAACCTACATCGATTATCAGATAGAAAAAAACAAAAGAAATTCAGCTGTAGGCATACGATATTTGTTCTGAAGTAAAATAATGTTTGCTTCAAGGAAATAAAAAAAATGGCTTTGTAATTTTTACCTTTGGAAGAGTCGTTGGTATGAGAGATTCGAGTTTTGCACAGAAATATATCATTCGGTTCCTCCTCAACCTCTCTGCAACCGTTGCTCTTTTCCTATTTGTAGATTCACTTATAGGTTTCAGTGCTCCAAGGGCATCAGTTGATTTCATTTTCTTGGTTATGCAATCCATTCGTGCCAGGGCTTCATCCGATTTAGGATTTGTAGACATAGTAAGCCCTGCGAAGTCTATATTTTTAGCCGGATGATAGGAAGTGGTGGTATTCAGTTACACATCCATGGCTACTTTAGGGTTGAGATTAGGATTCACTATATGTTTGATTTATGTGGGATCAAATTGTTTTCTTCAAACGTGGCAACACAAAATTCACATGGTATAGAAGTTGATTAAAATATCACATCCACCCGCAAGATTGGAAGCCTTGAAATAGTTTTTTCATGGCTTACGTAGTTTCCTTGAGTATTAAGATAGCATGTGCTATAAGAATTTGTAAGATTATTCTTAAACGTCGTGTCCTAGTTCGTTTCCCAGTTCATTTGTTTTTGTTTCTTTGGGAAAGAAAGATAAATATATTAATTAAGAGTTCACAAAAAGTTATTATTAAAATTTAAAGGACAAAATTTAAGGACACGGAATCTTAATAAAAAATAGATCATAATGATCAAACCAAATCATTATGAAAGAGGTGATGGAACTAAAATATTGAGAGAGGACAAAGACTTTCAATTTGTAACATTCTAGTTACAATTAACTTTAGATGTCCAATTGACTAAACAGTCTACAACCACATTCTATTACCTAGGAATATGAATAAAAGAGATGGAATCAAATTTTCACAAAAGAAGCCAACCTCCAAGAAGACTCATAAAAAAACTCACTATCTTGAAGAGAGACCAAAATCATTGAATCAATCTCATTGATTATCCTCTTCCAATCCATCTCATAGGATGTTTCCAAAGCCACAAGGACACCTCAAGTTTTCATTTGATTATTAGTTCCAAACTTCATAACATAAGAGAAAAAGTAGTAAACCAAACCAACATTATCTCACCCAACTCCAATTTCTATTGCACTTGGATTACCATGAAAAGAATGGTTAATATTAATTTTGAAAAAAATCAATGGAAGAGGGGACCATTCACTTAATTTATTCGGTTTATTATAAGTTTGATTCTAGAGCTCAAATGAGAAAAGGCAACAAAATGACCCAAATATAGTTGCCTTAGAATATAAATATCAAAAGAAACAAATATTTCATCAATAGTACACTTAATCACTGAAGTTTCTCTTATTAACTCCAACAAATTCTGTCAAATATTACCTAATGTGATTGTAATAACCTCAATATATATATTAATTTCTTTCCAACCAAATTTTCTAAAGAATAAAGACATGATCAATGTCTTAGTCCACTAAAAGTAAAGAGATTGAAGTAGGAGGATATCCCAAACTAGTCAAAAATTCAAATAGAGATATTCTATGAATAAGAGGTTGGTTGTACATGTGCTACCACTATACCTTTAGAGACCCTTAAAAAAGAGCACTAAAAGAAAATATGAGTCATATAATGCTCATTAACACCACAAAGAAAACATTTAGAAGGACCTTTGAATATTCTTTAGCATTTTTTGTCCAAACTAAGACATTTATTTTCACAAAGTAGCCAAAGAAATAAATTACATTTAGGCCAACAAAAATAATTCCAAAAAATATTCACCAAGGAAAATCCTTAAATCTAGCTTTGCATTTTCCAAGATTTGGTACCTATGAGAAAGTAAATAAACCTCATTAGGATCATAGCCCCAAGCAATACCATTAGTTTCTTCTTCAAAAAGAAATGGGAGATCTACCAAAACGAAAGATAGGGCCAATTGAGCATCAAGATCTCCACTAAAAGGCTAGTGAATTAGACACCTATGAAAGGAAAAGAATAGGAATGTCCAGTGGGAGGGTCACATTCTAAACTTGTCAAAAATCCTCTTCCACATAGTATGATTAGGAAGATCAAATGAAAAAGGAATACCAAGATAATCGAAGGGGTATTGTCCAATTTTGAATTTCAAGATAAGAGAAATTTTATTTTGAATGACCAAAGGACTATTGAAAAAATAAATATTTGATTTATCCGAGCATCAATTTGTTGAATAAAATCCAATTAAAATATATCTAAATTACTCTTGAAATTGATCTCAATTGTCTTCATATAGTCCAAACAAAGACACTTTTTTGGGGAAGGCCTTCTTGTCTAATAAAAGATTTGATCACTATTTTGTGTTTCCAATTATATTCTTCTACAAAGAGAATCCCATTGTTACTACCCATCTCCATAATCTAGGACCTTTTGAAATTTCTTTTCCTCTTCTTGAGATAAGATAACTTAAATGCAAGCCAATATCTCCATTTTTTTTAACTTGTTATGGTGGGGGCACATAAATAATTTGTTTCCTTTTATTATAGGTTTATTCATCTTCCTCTCCACATAATTAGTCATCTTCCCCCCCCATATATTGATTATTATATCTTTATAACCTTGCATTTATAGAAATAAATCTAGGGGAGGATAAACATTCAACAAATCAATCTTAAAATTAATCATGCACACATTACAAATGCTCCATGATAAGTGGGTCATTATTAGGTGGTGGCAAGACATTATGAATTACTAAATCAAAGATCAGTGTGGTGGGTTTATAATTTTGAGAATCCTTTCAATTATAATAATTTTGAGGTGCTTCTTTTGAAGGATTTAGTTGCACATTACCACAGGATATTCACATATTTTCCATAATAGCTTAAAAACCAACACCAAATTTTACTTTTTAATGCACCTTATGCCTACTCCTCCCAAATCCATTGGCCTTCTAGTAGTGTCCTTGTTTATTTTTATGAAAATGGTGTCTCAACCTTATAATTACAAGAGGTTAGGTTATTTTAAGTAGATTTACATTTGAGCATAAATTGATGTAGAATTTTGCCTAGAGCTTCAGATTGGCTAAATAATTATTGCCATAAAGATTCATCACAAGATCATATATAGATTTTGAAGAAAAATGTAATTTCTTGGAAGATATCATCTTTCATTGATATTCATGAGATACATTTAAAGGAGGTTGAAGCGGTTGAGAAACGGGGTTGAGAAATGGTTAACATTGAATTAGTTTGAAATGGTTGAACAACGAACTATATAAAGCCAACATAGAATGTAATATGCTAACATTTGTTAGTGTAATTAATTAATTAATTATTACACTAGCATAAGTTAACTTAGGTTTTAATTAATCATATTAGTCCTTAGTTGCATTTAATCATTTAATAAAGTTGTAGAGATAAGATTCCCTTCTAGAAGATGAGTTGTCTTTTCTAGAACTTATCTCCATCTTGTTATCATTCCCTAGGTAGTTGGTTAAGGTTTCTTGTTGTCACATGAAGTGTGATTTGAACACTTGGCAACATCCTTTGCATTTTAGGTTTAACACTTGCCTATATAATCAGGCATATGTACTCTTTGTAATTGTCCATAAATCAATACTTTATTTGTGGTTGAATATTTTTTCAAACCCTTGTTTGTTTTCTCCATCCATTCTCTTCCTTGTGACAGTTATCCATTTGCATGCAGGTGATCTTGGAGTTTGAAGTTGGTTTTGACAACTTCTACATGGTATCAGAGCTTTCCTGCTGCATGCTTGTTCTTGTTTGAAGAGTTTGGAGCTATTTGGAGCTACAAGGGTTTGTTGCATGCCATTTTTTATTGGAGCTGTCATATTTTTTGCTTCAAAAATCTAGTTTTCACTCATTTGCAGGAGAAACAATTTTTGAGTTTTGTAGCCAGCGTCGAAATTTGAACTGCGTATCTTTTAGATTTTGCATATTTTGCACATATCTGGAGAAAATCACTGTTGAAAAAGCGGCGCGCGTCATTTTTCTCCTAGCTGAAGGTTAAAAAAAAATCAATTTTTCATCTTTTGCTTGTTGGATCAAAAAACGATTTCTAGGTTTTGTTTCTAGCATCAAAATATTTCTGGGTTTTTATTTTTGTTTACAAACAGTGAGTAGATTTTCTAGAAATCAGGTTAGAAATAAACGTTTTTTTGTTAGAAAATTCGTTTCCTGCAAGCTAAATTCAGTTTTTGAAAAATTTATAACTTTTGGCCACGATGTCTATTTTTGGCAAACGAGATATTGACGGAAAGCTTGTTTCGAGCACTTCATAGTAGTGTAGGCCATGTTTTCAAATTTGGTCATCTACACAAATCTGAAGTTATTTTCATCATGGAGGTAGATGTAAACATTGGTTTGTGCATGCACTCTTTTTTGTTTGCATGCAATAGGTTTGCATTTGGTTTTTAATTTATGCATGTTTTGCATATTCTCTCATTTTGCAATCATTAGGTATTGTAATAAATGAACTGATATAAAGTTCCATCAGGGGGGTTTCTTACATAATAATTTGATTAGAGTGTGCATGCACTTTGATCTTCATTGTGTTTTGATGAAAAATCTCATAGATTGTAATCTGGTTTCTTAGTTTCTTTTGGCCACTTTTTTGTCTTAGCTTGACACATATCGGATTCATTTTGGATCCATCTCAGTTTGAGGGCCACTAAATTTGTGGTTAATGTTCCTGAGTCTTTATGGTACTTGTTCTCATGGAAAAGTTTTAGTCTCAGTTTGACATCGGCATTGAGATTCACGGCTTCCAGATTCAGTCATCATCTTTTCATCTACTGTTGCTTTATGGATTCCAGGGTTGTTCCAATTTGGTGTTTTTGAGTGTTCTGTGGCATTGGGTCTGCTGTTGCATTATTATGATTTCGATATGGTTTCTTGTAGACATAAGTATCTTTCCTTGCTTGCCGGATTGCGGTTCCAGTGTTACTCCACAGTGTTATTCCAATGCTTCTTTGCAACAGTTATCTCATTGTAAGGGGGGGTTTGTCCCACTAGGTTTTCCTTCTCTACCTCATTATTGTATTTGTACATGGGTACCTGATTAGGCCTTGTTGCCGGGACCCATTCATGCTTTCTTGCATTCATCTTAGTTTTAGGTGCATGCTTATCTAGTCTCCCTAAGTTGCACTTATGGGGGGGTGTTAGTGTAATTAATTAATTAATTATTACACTAGCATAAGTTAACTTAGGTTTTAATTAATCATATTAGGCCTAAGTTGCATTTAATCATTTAATAAAGTTGTTGAGATAAGATTCCATTTTAGAATATGAGTTGTCTTTTCTAGAACTTATCTCCATCTTGTTATCATTCCCTAGGTAGTTGGTTAGGGTTTCTTGTTGTCACATGAAGTGTGATTTGAACTCTTGGCAACATCCTTTGCATTTTAGGTTTAACACTTGCCTATATAATCAAGCATATGTACTCTTTATAATTTTCCATCTATCAATCAATCAATACTTTATTTGTGGTTGAATATTTCTTCAAACCCTTGTTTGTTTTCTCCATCCATTCTCTTCCTTGTGACAGTTATCCATTTGCATGCAGGTGATCTTGGAGTCTAAAGTTGGTTTTGATAACTTCTACAAAATTCCCCCTGTTATTACATTATTCATACAAATGTAACCCCTAAAAGCTCTTATTCACCTTTTTAAGGGACCCCCCTTAAGGTTTACTTAACAATTTTTATTAAGGGATCCCCATTAAGGTTTACAAAAAAAATTGCTGATTACAAAATATATATACATCTTTGTGAAGATCTTCCTTGAAGAAACAAAGCCTAAATTAGGTGGAACTCCTCCAAGTTGCCTTGTAACCCTCAAAAAGGTGTAGCTCCAAGCTAAATTATTGATTGAACTTCTTCCCATGAACTCCTGAATCACAAACTGTAATTATTGGACAATTATCCTCCAAGTTGTCTCCTCAACCATTGTAAAGGTATAATCCTTGGTCCTAACTGTAATTATTGGACAACCATCCTCAAAGTTGTCTCCTCGACCCTCGCAAAGGTATAATCCTTGGTCATAGTCTCGTGAACTCTCTAGGCAACAATCCATACTTATCTCTTCAGCAAACCCCTTACCTATCTCCAAAAATAAAACTTCACAATATATGTATCTTCAAACCTATCAACAACAAGGAAAAGAAAGAAATTATAACCAAAATAAGTTCTCATGCAAAGAATTATCTCAAAGTGAGAAGCTGAGTTAAGATGATGGAATTTCCTCCATCCTCTAGTGCCACCATCCTCCAATATGAAGACTTGTAATACTAATGCATTATTAATACCACCAAAAGAGTTATTAATAATAGCTTCATGATCTAATGAATCCTCATCCAATGCATGCAAATTTTCCTATATCTAATTCATCTTTGAGATTCCCTTTAAGAAGATCATTGGGTCAATTTTTACAAAATATTATTGCGTGTCCCTTTTTCTTACAATAAAAACAAACATTTTCTCTTATACCTAGCATTTTATTGTTGCTTCACGAATATAATGCCTTCTCTAGTTGAGAAACATCTTTTGAATCTTCAACATTTGTTCTCTTTTCTTTCGCTAAAAGAGTTGAAATCATATCTTCTAAATTTTGAGAGGTTATTTAGTTGAGTGTAAAAATAACATTATTGTAATTTGAAGGAAAACTATTTAACAATATAGCTCTAGAATAATCATGATTGACTAGAGCCTTGAATTATTCTAGTTGCCTAAGGAGAGACCTGAAATTACTTATTTTATTTGACATTGTAATTCCATTTTCCATTTTTGAGCCTGAATAATTGAAGTTTTATTGAAAACATTGCATTAAGTGCTTTTACTCCAAACAATTTTTTTAAATCATCCCAAATTTCCTCTGATGATTTGTCCAAATCTATGTGATGTAAATCAGAAGCAGAAAGAGAAAGACCAATAATAGCCTTGGCTTTATCATCTCTATTTTTCCAATCTAATGACTTAGTAGCCTCTGTAGGTGATTTTTTTAATTTTCCACTCAATATTCCCCATAAATTCTTATTCATTAGTTTCATTTGAATTTTCATTTTACAAGTATGAAAATTAAAACTTGAATACTTATATAACTTATCTACTACAATCTCCAGAATGATATATCCCTTATATGTCACCTTATTACTTCATTACAAAAACCTTATGTTACTTCAAATAGAAAGTGCAAGATGATCATTTTTACTTGAATCTTCAAAAATACATTCATCCTTGAAAAAATATTCAATGTAAAGTGAAAATAAATCATTGGCGTCTGACTTCTACCATCATGCCTTCTCATTGAAAACTAGAAAATTAGGTTGAAACAAATCTTCACCTTACATTCCAGTGGAATTTACAACGAACAACTTGCAAATATCTTTGCTTTGATTTCTTCTCACATCTCTTTGTTTCTTTTCTTCAAGTCTAGCATTATGATCCCCTTCAAACCAATTGCACATAGCTACAAATATATGCCATGCCTCATATATTTCAAAGCTTTCATTAGTTGCTTGGGCATTTGAGTAATTTAAGAGACCACTCTATTGTTTCAAATCTCCATGCCTCATTCCATATAGTTTCATCTACATTCCAAAAATTTCTTAAAGATTCAAAACTCTATGTCACTTCGATGTTCATTCCATAGTGCTCTTACAGATTGAAATTCCACTTCAACTACCATTCCTTTCTTGGAAATCAAAATTCCGTGTCAATGACTCTCTTACATATTTAACACATAGGCACAAGGATTAAAAGGAACGCTCTAATACCATATGAAGAAAAATGTAATTGCTTAGAAGACTTCATCTTTCATTGATGATCATGAGATACATTTTAAGGAGGTTGAAGTGGTTGAGAAACGAGGTTGAGAATATTGAAGCAGTTTGAAACAATTGAACAAAAAACTACATAAAACCACCATAGAATGTAATAAGCTAATAGATTTAAAGATATTAAAGTTTTCATTTTTAATGTTTCAAATTCTATTTTGAAGGCATAAAAGACATTGTTTGGGATTGAAAGTGGCCTTAACCAACATAGCGGGTTATAGCTTGATAGAGTAGTTCACAAACTCTTTGATAGTTTAAATAGTTTGTCAATCAAATGCCCAAATAAAAATTTATGGCTTTGGGAAGTTGGGTCTCCTGAAATGGGAGATGTAAAAATGTGTTGGACACATAAATGAGTTATAAATAGGGAGTTGTATGTGGTGGTGCATGTTTAGGCACATCATTGGCACATTTTTTTATTTAATAAAGATGGGAGCTAGTTTTTAGGTGGTTTTAGCTCATGGTTTTTTAATACCATTTGATAGTTTCATGTATTGTATCTCCTATATATTAGGTGCACGAGATGGAGGTTGTGTGTAATTGGAACACAATTTTCCTTCATAAGAACACTCTATTGTTTAATTAGAGAACTGGTTGGCTCCTTTCTCTTTGGTCCACTAATAGAGGGCATAGTCTTAGAGGACTTGGGGGAAACTAGATAGGGGGTAGATTTTTTATAAGATCTTTTTATGTTGGATGCACCTCCCAGAGAGAAAAACATGATTTTGGCTTTCTCCACTTGATCCTTTGATAGTACCATAATCTCTGCAACCTATGCAGTCATTTTCTCAATAATTTTCTTTAATTATTTTTCCCTCTTCTACATCTACACAACACTAAAATTCTCTTCATATTTCCCAAATATTTCCTTAGAGGTGTCTCTAGGCTTGCTAAGCATATGGTCAGCTAGACCAAAAATTACATCCTTAGCAACTTCATATCCCATTTCCGGGATCCACACAGTTCTAGTCTCAACAACCTCCATTATGCAACAATCATTACCATGAAGATAATTCCATTATTGTATTTATCTACTAAACTCTTTGGAATCCTTTTCTAGATCGCATCTTCTCCTAGAAAGTTTTAAAGAATCCCCATAATGCTTTCTATTGTGTGGCTACTTCACCTATTCTCATTAGGTGGCCTATGATCTAAAATGCCACTAGTCTTTCCTTCAACCACTCTATGTTCCTTGTTCTAGGAACCTCATTAAGAAAACCAAATAGTAAAAAAATGATCAAGGTACAAAACTTGAAGGGGTACTAAGAGTCCTTGGTCTTCTGTAAATTCTCTAGGAGCTATTCCCTTAACAACTCACATTAATCGTAATCATACCTTTCTTTAGATCTCATATGCAGTGTTAATGGTATTATTAGAAAAAAATCTCTTTGTTTGTGAAGTATATCTTGTACCCTATCACCATTAGTGCATATTTTATTATCGAGTCTTTGATTCCCTTGATATTTAGGGATATCTTATCATATTTCACACCTGTTAAATCCATCACCATTTCATTTTTCACTAACTTGAGCATTGAAACGAGTCTGGTTGAGCATAATCCCATAACAACCCTAATAGAATCCTTATTAATTATATGTGAAATATCTAACCACATAAACCTATCATGAATCCTTCTCAATGTATATATAATCCACTCATCCACATAGTAAAAGATA
Organism: Sequoiadendron giganteum; assembly: GCA_007115665.2. Classification (NCBI taxonomy): domain Eukaryota; kingdom Viridiplantae; phylum Streptophyta; class Pinopsida; order Cupressales; family Cupressaceae; genus Sequoiadendron; species Sequoiadendron giganteum. The sequence continues at coordinate 48,991,091 of CM021106.1, forward strand.
GGGAAATTGTTCCAGATGTCGAGCTTCTTCTCTATCAAAATCTCAAACTCGAGTTTCAATTTAAATTGGTCTCTGATGAGTTCATTAAATCACACATCACACAAATTTTAGTGATTGTACTCTTCCAACTTAGCATGTATGTAAATCCTTACATCTTTTGTATGTAACACACCATACAAAATACTTGAAAATGGATCATTTAGAGTATTCATCATTGACTTATTAGGGCATCATTTAAAATTTGGACAAGGCTAGTTCACAACCTCAACAAATTATGGGATATACATCTTCTGACATAATGAAATTACTTCAAAAATAAGAGAAAATAGAAACTATAAATACCTTTTTATCGCTGCTAGCTAGGGTTTCATGTACAAGAATTTAGAAACACTTCACTTTGCTCCTTCGTTGGTCTTCACTCCTTGAAATCTCATTTTAAAATGACTTAGATCAAATGTGAAATCACTTATAAACCCTTTTGGAATGTCCTAATTCACATTGAATTCACAGATTTGAAGTTAGGAAGAAAGCTAATAAACCCTAACTATAATGCATAGTCACCTTCAATCACTCCACAAACTTCCACATCTTAATATTTTCCACCAGTTCTTTCATCAATAGGTCAAGCATAGAAACATACAACTCATATCGACGTGCTAAATGAATCAACACCATATCTTTGGCAAGGGCTTAAATATATTTTATTAAAACTCCCTTTAAGCCAAAGCTCTTCATTTAATTTCTAGAGGAAACATCTATAACAGAAGTTGACATAGACTCATCCTTAACCTCATTATCCTCTTTATTTTTCCATATCCTTCTTATATCTTTCTTTATCTCTACTGGATCAACCCTTTTCATTGGATCATTCTTCTTTACCAGATCAACCTTTGCATTCTTTCTTCTACAAAACTTATCATTGTGTCCTAACTTATCATATTTGTAGCATTTGACATTTTGAACAAGCTTACTTCCACTTACTCTAGATCTGCATTGATTAGCCTTGTTGGCATATCTATTGCATGCATAACAATAGCCATTGAAATATTGAAACATCTTAGAGTTGTTATAGCCATTCATCATTTGATTTCTGCATTCACTAGCCTTATGACTAAATCTATTGCGTGTAAATCACTAACCAAGAAATGATTGAAAATTTTGATTCATTATGCTTCTACATTCTTTAGCTCTATGTCCAAATTTATCGCATGAATACAAAAAAGCATTAAAATATGGGTACCTTTGTGTATTTTGTTATCTAATTGGTGGTATTTTCAATTCTTTCTTTTGATTCTAGACCTTCTTTCCATTCTTCTTCTTTTCCCCAATCTTCTTTCAGTTTAGTATTCAAGAAATCTTAAACTCTTTTACTTTCTTCAATCTACAATTCTAGGCTGGGAATGATCTAATTTGATTTCTTGAGCTCTTTTATCCTATTTGTAGCTTTCTTGAGTTTGTCTCTCAATATCTTAATGCTTTCATTTGCATGAATAAGAATTTTTGTTAGATATTTGGTCTTAGATTCTTCTTTATCCAAATCATCTAGGGTAGGTTTCAGTTCTCCTTCCATGTTGACAGTATAATCTTCCTTAGTAAACCCTACCATAGGAATTTATTTTGGAGAGGTAGGATATATCCTAGTAGCCATGTGTTCAACTCCAAGATTTGCTTTAGAAATCAAGCCAATTGAAGGAATGAAGCTCTGATACTAATTGTTGAACACCCGAAATACTTAGAGGGGGGTGAATCAATATTCTTTGAAACCACTTAAGCATTTAAACATTCATTCTACACATCATATTCAAATTGTAGTAAGATAAGAAATCATGAAATCAATCATCAAAGAACATAAAACAAGAACACTAGATTTTTATGAAGAAAACCTAAAAATGGAGAAAAACATGGTGAGGATTAGCTCACAATATATTATAACCAGTCATAACATATTCCAAAATGGATCAATTCCTTTTGGAATCACTGTACGAAGGACTCACTATCTAGACAATAAGAGAGATAGAGAAATGGGGTGACTCACTGCCAAGATTTGAACTACTAATAATGCATATGCAATATGCAAGAGATACAGTTCCATTGAAGCTCAATATACTGAATTGACACACTTCATACTATAGTGCTTTCACACTTTTCTTTGTTTTACATTCACATCACATTTGTATGCTTTTCTTAGGAATTCACATCAAACTTGCATGCTTTTATTAGGAATTATCATAACACATTTTCTACAATACAAACCTCATCTCTACAATACCAAAATGAAGTTATATATATATGCTTTACTTCTACAGACACTTGCAACATCAATTAGGCCAACCTAATTAGATGTAGTGTGTATGACAATAATTTGTCAGATCAAGATCAAACTATACATAATTTTTAACACCATAAAAAACTTGTAACACATCTAATTAGGTCAGCATGGACCCATAATATCTCCCACATAACTGATAAACACTTATTTTAACTCAGCATGACCCTAAATATATTAGGTCATCACTATTGGTAAGAAAACACCAAAATACACCAAATGATTATCCAAAAACTGACATGCAAACCTCCAAAACACACTCCACTTGAAGTACACATAATTCTAACACCTATAAACAATCCCATAAATCCACATAACCAAATATTCTTCCATGGTTGAATGGAGACCAATCCAAATAAGTAGTCTATATTGGTAACCCTATCACTCGCAAACTCGATATTCTATCAATGATGAATTTTGTATTGAGGAACATAAAGACATGAAAATTTGGATTTAAGGTCCTCAAACACAATTTTTTTTTCTTAGAATCGTAGACATAAATACCTCAAGGTGAACCAATTTGGACCAAAAACCTGATGCTATATACACTAAAAACTCTATTTTGGACATAGTCATATATCCAACATATTTTTTTTGCACCAAAGAAAAACCTCTGCATCTCTATGTTGGATTACCATCTCCATTCTCACTCATGCATCACTAACCAATTGTACCTCAATGTATACTTCCATTCAAACCATAATGTTGACATCTGTAGTGTCAAAAAATGTCATCTTTTACATTTTCACACTTAACTTGGGAATGTTTAATGTTAAAATGAACTTAAGGTTTCCTTAATCTAGTGTTGTGATGTGTTTTACACATCCACATTAGATCTTGGGCCCTTTTAAAGCTAAATAACCCTAACTTTGCCTTGATTTAATGTTTTAGAGTGTATTCATTTACACCTTCACATTAAATTTATGGCCCTTGGACCTAATCTAGTGTTGTAATGTGTTGAACACTTTCACATTGGATTTGGGTCCCTTTTTAGTTTTATATACCCAATCTTGCCTTAATTTAGTGTTGTAAAATATATTTATTTACACTTTCACATTGGATTTTGGGCCCTCTTACATTTATGACCTTAATATCATCATTAATATGCCCCTAAGACCATATATTGTCCATCCTAAGGTATATTTCAATCAAAATCCTGACAATATCAACAAATAAAGTTAATTTCTTAAGACCTCGACACTTTTTCCATCTAAAAAGGCCTTATGAGACCCATACGCCACCCTGGGTGTATGGGTCCCACCTAGGTGGGATCCATACACTAGGTGTGGCGTATGAGTCCTATTTGGCCCCTTTTTAGGGTTTTGAGTGAGAAAATCTAGTTTTTAAGTTCAAATTTCATGAATGTTAGTCTGTGGAATCTAATAAATAGGATATTACATTTCCTATATAAATGAGGTCTGAATTCATTATTTAAACAAGCCTTCATGATATCAAGTCAAGCACTCAAGAGTTAAGCATTCCAAGACTTTATAAGATCATCAAGAGAGCATTTAAGGTTAATTTTTAGGAATTCAAGGGAAAAATTCTTCACCATCTATTGAAGCAATTCAAGATCCATCATCATGTCAACAATATCAAGTATCAAGCATGTTATTGAGCTAGTGTTGTGATGTTGCATTCAAGATCCAAGATCAAGCATTGTTCTACACTTATCGCAAGGTCTAGATCTACATCCTTCATGGCCATTTCATGTTGGATTGCATATTTACAAGACAACACTTACAGGAGATCATTCAAGGTATCATTATCCATGTTTTATGTGTTTATTTCACTATCTCACCATTTGGGTTAATTACCTAAAAGGGGTTTGACCAAGGCAAACCCCTATTCACTAATAATTAACAAGTTTTTCTCCTCTTTACATGTGTGATTGCAGGTCTAGGTGTCTTGGAGCATGAAGGATATTTGAAGATTAGGTTACAATCTTGAAGGAACTTTTTTTAATTCTTTCATCACTTTCAAGGTCACAAAAAGACTTCCACATATCTGAAATCAAGGTTGCAAATTTTTTGAAACAATGTGTGGTAGAGAGAGAAGAGATTGGAGAGAAGGATCAAGCCTTAACCTTTAGAAAAATCACACTAGGATTGATACACTAGAAGTGGTGTATGAGAAACACTACAATTATTTTTATAGGTTTTTGTAGTTTTATACACCCATTTTGTAGATTTTAGTTTCTGCACAGAAACCTAAATGTGGGACTAATATGCCTAGATTGGTGTATGAGTCCTAGAAGGCCAAAATTTTAGGATTTTCAATGCTTTAGAGCTCATTCCAGTCTTCTATAGATTTCTAGGTGCACACTTTTGATATGTCACCTTTGTGTTATGATTTACAAGCTTTTTTAGGTCATTTAGTAAAGTATTATATCATATTAGGGTCAAACATTAGATCTTGCATTTCATTGATCCTTTTAAGCCCTAGATTAGTGATGCACCCCTCTTTTTATAATCATAAATTAGACCCTAGGACACCCTATCGCAAGATATATTTCTCCTTTGCATACTTTAGATTGAGATCCCTAGGGCATCCTTGAATGATATTAGGGGAAAAGTGTTGATCTATCTCCCAAATATAGAGAGACATTTTTCAACTAATCAAAATCAATGACAACACTGTCTAAAGTCATGCTCATGTTGCCAATAGCCATACCAATGAAAATATCATCAAAATTCCAACATTCTTAAGTACATAATTTATTTTGGAAAATTAACCAAAGAAATAAATTATATATTTATGCCAACAAAATTTATTTCATAAATTTTCCACTAGGGGAAATATTTATACTTACTTTTTTCAAGGTCTAATATCTGATACCGCAAAGAAAATAAATAAACTCCTTTAGGATCATATCCAAAAGAAAGAGTATCAAGCTCATCCAACAAATAAAATAGCTACTCAAATAGAATAGAAGATACATTTACCTAAGCTTTTAGATCTTCTCCCAAAGGCCAACAACTAGGATCCTTCTAAGAATAAAAAAATAGATTCTCTAGCCAAATAAGAGGCCTTAAAGTTTTACAATTTTGATCAAACAACATCTAAAAAGACTTTACTTAAAGGGATAAACGAGGAGATAGGAATCCCACAAATTCAATTAAAAAAGATTATTGATACTAGGGTTGAGATAAGGAATCACGATATTTTTGATTTGATTGGATATCATATAGTTTTGATGAAATGTGGCAGCACAATATTCACATGGTGTAAAAGATGAAATAATTATTTAATGGCTTAAGTAGTTTAGTTGAGTGTTAAGTTAGCATGCTATAGGAATTTGTAAGATTATTCTTGAACATCGTTACCCAGTTGATTCTTTTTCCTTTTGGAAAAGAAAGATAAATATATCAATCAAGAATTCAGAATTTTTTTATAAAGGGATTTCAAAATAGTAAAGTTATTATTAAAACTAAAATGAAATTTTTTGAAGGAGGTTTATCAAAAATCTAGTTTTTTCAAAGATCAAAAGAATTCATGAAATCAACAATATACAAAATCTTAATGAAAAATGGATTAGAACGATCAAACCAAATTATTATGAAGGAATTGAAGAAACTAAGAACATTGAGTAGGGGACAAACTTCCAATCTGTAACATTCTAGTTACAATTAACTTTAGATGCCCATTTGACTAAATGATCTACAACCACATTCTATTATTTAGGAATTTGAATAAAAGAGATGGAATCAAAGTTTCACAAAAGGTGAAGAATCTATTCCATAAAAGAAGCCAACCTCTAAGAAGACTTATAAGAAAATTGAATTATCCTAAAGAGATACCAAAATCATGGAATCGATCTCATAGGTTATCTTATTCCAATCGATCTCACTAGATTTTTCCAAAGCCACAAGGACATCTTAAGTTTTCATTTGATTATTAGTTCCAAACTTTGTAGCATAAGAGAAAAACAGTAAACCAAACCAACATTATCTCACCGAACTCCACCAATTTCTATTTTACTTAGATTGCCATGAGAAGAACTACCATTGTTCATTTTGAATTTTTTTTTGGAAGAGGATACCATTCAATTGTTTTATTAAATTTATTAGAAGTTTGATTCTATAGCTCAATTGTGCAGAGCCAACCAAATGGCCTAAATATAGTTGCCTTATAATATACATATGAAAAAAAAAAAAAAAAACATTTCATCAATAGAATACTTAACCACCAAATTTTCTCATATCAATTCCAACAAATTCTATCAAATATTACACAATATGATTCTAATAACCTCAAATTATTTATCAATTTATTTCCAATAATATTTTCCAAAGAATAAAGACATGATCAATGTCTTAGTCCACTAAAAGTAAAGAGATTGAAGTAGAAGGACATCCCAAAATAGTCAAAGTTTTAAATAAAGATATGGCATGAACAAGAGGTTGGTTGTAAATGTGCTACCACTACCTCTAGTGATCCTCAAGAAAAGAGCATTGAAAGAAAATATGAGTCACATACTTCTCATCAACCCCACAAAGAACACATTCAGAAGGACCTTGGAATCTTGTTTTTCATATGTTTTTCAAAGTAAGACATTTCATTTCACAAATTAGCCAAAGAAATAAATTGCATTTAGGAAAACACAACTAATTCCAAATATTGTTTCACCAAGGAAAATTCTTATATCTATCTTTGCATGTTATATGATTTGGTACCAATGGGAAACTATATAAATCCCATTAGGATCATAGCCCCAAGAAAGATAATTAGTTTCTTTTTGAGAAAAATATGGAAGATCTACCAAAATGGAAGATAAGGTCAATTGAGCATAAATATATCCAATCAAAGGCCAATGAATTAGATCCCTCCAATGATAAATATAAGATTCATCCACCAATAAAGAAGCTTTAATGTTTGTTACTTTAGGCTAGCTATCATCCAAAAAGGCTTTGGTCAAAAGGAAAGACATGGGAAAGGAGGTGAGAATTAAGGGATGAAATTCCCATACATCTATCCAGAAAGGATTATTGTTAAGGGTGGGTGCAAAAATTTGGGGGGCCAAAATATGGCCAAATTTTTAAAGAAAATTGAAAAGCCATAATGTGATTGTGTTATGGCTTGGTGTGACCAAGCCTATAACACACTCACGTTATAATACGAGAACCTTATGAGTTGTTATAAGAAAAAAGAGAAAATCAAATATATTTTTACAAACCCTTTTAAGGTGCGCTCGCATTGTTGAGACCCAAAATTGGTCAGTTTCTTCACCGAATATTTGCTATTTCTTCTCCAAAATGCCACCACATCGATAGGGAGGTTAAAGGAGTAAGCTTTTATTGAACAATTTTTGTGAATTTATTGTTAAATAGGTAGTTTAATATGTTTTTGATGTTAATTTTTTTAAATTTTTAGGAGTTGATAATCCACTAATTCTCCTCAAAATTATTCTCCTCCTCATGAACAACCACACCAAAAAATCCTAATGAACAACCACAACAAAAAACTCCTCCAACAATTCCTCAACATCCTCTTGGGACTCAAAAAAACTCAATGGGGGAATTGAAAACAACAAAAAAATTTGAGGAGTTAATTGCGAGGTTGAATGATCATGTAAGTTGAACCTCGAAAAGAACCACACTTGAAAATTCACTTCAAGCTATATTAACACATGTAGATGCAATTAGCAAGCAATTAAGTGGTTGGGTGGATAAGAGGCGGGAGTACAAAGATTTTTATGCAGATAAACTATCCTACAAACAAGTAAAAAATAAAAAAATTATAAAATATAACTTGTGTTAACTATTCAAAAACCCATGTACAAATCAACCTCTTCACCTTACAAGGAAGAGGTTTCCTATCTATTGGTGCAACCAGCAAGGGATAAAGGAATTTTTTTGGAAGAGGTGGTGGATGGTTTTTAACCATCCTCCATGCAAAATAACGAGTTCCCCCAATATTTCTTGAGGAAACTCTATTGCAAGTTTGTCCTTAAGAAAATCCCCAACTATTTTGATATGTGGGACTTCCAGGGGAGAGGTGGTGGGTCGAAATAGGATAGACCAGATGCATGTCTCAACCCTTAGCGGCGAGTGAGATGAGCACTCGCTAGAACATCTTACTAGCACGTTGCCATTCCTTCCATTGTGAAGGAGAATGTTGAGGTGGATACTCTATATTCTATTAGTTCTCTGACCCAAAGTATCATCGAGCATGCAAATCTTGTAGCACAGTGTGAGCCAAGGGAGACTTCGAGGGGTAGGGTTCCACCCCATATTTTTTAGGTTTGTAGGTCTACCTATACATATGATCCCATAGATAGTCAGGAGGCAAGTGTGTAGGCTATGCCTGTAGGTGACCAGTTAGCGATGATAGATGCCATGTTGAATGAGGATTTTGGCCTCCATACTAAGGTAAATGTTACCATGTTCATTGAATTTAATTTCTTAAATTTTACTTTTGAAATTCAAGATTAACTAATTTATTTTAATGATTGTAATAAAATTAGATGGTCATAGCATTCATGTACTATTTGGACCAAAAACCTGATGCTCTATACACTAAAAACTCTATTTTGGACATAGTCAAATATCCGACATGTTTTTTTTGCACCAAAGAAAAATCTCTACATCTCTATGTTGGATTAACATCTCCATTATCACTCATTATTCACTAACCAATTGTACCTCAATGTATACATCCATTCAAACCACAGTGTTGACATCTATAGTGTCAAAAAATGTCATCTTTTACATTTTCACACTTAACTTGGGAATGTTTAATGTTAAAATGAACTTAAGGTTGCCTTAATCTAGTGTTGTGATGTGTTTTACACATCCACATTAGATCTTGGGCCCTTTTAAAGCTAAATAAGCCTAAATTTTCCTTGATTTAATGTTGTAAAGTGTATTCATTTACACCTTCACATTAAATTTAGGGCTCTTGGACCTCATCTAGTGTTGTAATGTGTTGAACACTTTCACATTGTATTTGGGGCCCTTTTTAGTTGAATTGACCGAATCTTGCCTTAATTTAGTGTTTTAAAGTGTATTTATTTACACTTTCACATTGGATTTTAGGCTCTCTTGCATTTATGACCTTAATATCATCATTAATATGCCCCTAAAACCAGATATTGTCCATCCTAAGGCATATTTCAATCAAAATCCTAACAATATCAACAAATAAAATTAATTTCTTAAGACCTTGACACTTTTTCCATCTAAAAAGGCCTTATGGGATCCATACGCCACCCTGAGTGTATGGGTCCCACCTAGGTGGGATCCATACACTAGGTGTGGCGTATGAGTCCTATTTGGCCCCTTTTTAGGGTTTTGAGTGAGAAAATCTAGTTTTTAAGTTCAAATTTCATGAATGTTAGTCCGTGGGATCTAATAAATAGGATTACATGGATTGCCTATATAAATGAGGTCTCAATTCATTATTTCAATAAGCCTTCATGATATCAAGTGAAAGACTCAAGAGTTTAGCATTCCAAGACTTTACAAGATCAACAAGAGAGCATTTAAGGTCAATTTTAAGGAATTCAAGGGAAAAATTATTCACCAATTGTTGTAGAAATTCAGGATCCATCATCATGTCAAGGATATCAAGTATCAATCATGTTATTGAGCTAGTGTTGTGATGTTGCATTCAAGATCCAAGATCAAGCATTGTTCTACACTTATCGCAAGGTCTATATCTACATCCTTCATGGCCATTTCATGTTGGATTGCATATTTACAAGACAACACTTACAAGAGATCGTTGAAGGCATGATTATCCATGTTTTATGTTCCTTGTTTCATGTTTTATGTTTTTATTTCACTATCTCACCATTTGGGTTAATTTCCTAAAAGGGGTTTGACCAAGGCATACCCCTATTCACTAAAAATTAACAAGTTTTTCTCTTCTTTACATGTGATATTCTAGGTCTAGGTGTCTTGGAGCATGAAGGATATTTGAAGATTAGGTTACAATCTTGAAGGAAGTTTTTGGAGTTCTTTTATCACTTGCAAGGTCACAAAAATACTTGTACATATGTGAAATCAAGGTTTCAAATTTGGAAACAAAGTGTGGCAGAGAGAGAAGAGATTAGAGATAAGGATCAAGCCTTAACCTTTAGAAAAAACATACTAGGAATGATACACTAGATGTGGTGTGTGAGTCTCACTACAAGTATTTTTATAGGTTTTTGTAGATTTTAGTTTCTGCACAAAAACCTAGATGTGGGACTAATACGCCAGATTGGTGTATGAGTCCTAGAAGACCAAAATTTTAGGATTTTTAGTGCTTCAGAGCTCATTCCAGCATTTTATAGATTTCCAGATGCACACTTTTGATATCTCACCTTTCTGTTATGATTTACAAGCTTTTCTAGGTCATTTAGTAAAGTATTATATCATATTAGGGTCAAACATTAGATCTTGTATTTAATTGATCTTTTAAAGCCCTAGATTAGTGTTGCACCTCTCTTGTTATAATCATAAATTAGACCCTAGGACACCCTATCACAAGATCTCTTTCTCCTTTGCATATTTTAGATTGAGATCTCTAGGGCCTTGAATGATATTAGGGGAAAAGTGTTGATCTTTCTCTCAAATATAGAGAGACATTTTGAACCTAATCAACATCAATGATAACACTGTCTAAAGTCATGCTCATGTTGCCAATAGCCATACCAATGAAAATCTCCTCAAACTTCCAACATTCTTAAGTATGAAATTTATTTTGGAAAATTAACCAAAGAAATAAATTATATATTTATGCGAACAAAATTTATTTCATAAGTTTTCCACAAGGGGAATTATTTATACTTAGTTTTTTTAAGGTCTAATATTTGATACCGGAAAGAAAATAAATAAAATACTTTAGGATAATATCCCCAATAAAGAATATCAAGCCTATGCAACAAATAATATAGCTACTCAAATAGAATAGAAGATACATTTACCTAAGCTTTTAAATCTTCTCCCAAAGGCCAACAACTAGGATCCTTCTAAGAATTAAAAAAAAGGTTCTCTAGCCAAATAAGAAGCCTTAAATTTTTACAATTTTGATCAAACAACATCTAAAAATACTTTAATTAAAGGGATAAATGAGGAGATTAGGTGAGAATTGGGAGCTAAGGATCCCACAAATTCAATTAAAAAATAATATTGATACTAGAATTTACAATCCAAAAATGGCCTTTCTTAACAAGTAAAAAAAATTTCTTGAGAGCAGTTTAATCACAGATATTTTTTAGCCAAAAATATTCTCAAAATCTCAACAAATAAAAATACTTTATATACACTTATACTTTAGAACTTTGAACCAAAGCCACTTCCACTAATTGCATGATCTCTAATAAGTTTCACTGGCCAAGGTTTGAATATTCAACTTAGAGAGCTAAAGACCAAGGCTTCTATTTTTTTGGGTCTACAAACTTGGTACCAATTAATAAGACTCTAATTTTGACATTCTAAAATTTCTACCCAAATATTTTTATAGAAAAAGAAACTATTTTTGAAATAAAATAGTAGTTGAAAGCACAAAAAATCTATTAATTAGGAGAACGTGCAACATAAGATTTAAAAGGGTAAGATGACTTACAAAAAATAATAATTTTATATGGTCATTATTAATTGCCATTTACAAATATGGTTCTTTTACATTTTTTTGGGCCATGATCTAATGTTAGAATTTTAATTAGATTGCTTCTATTTTCATAGGATATCATTCAAAAATTAGACTTTTGATTATGGTTAGTTAAAAATTTAGAAAAAATAGATTTTAGTATATGTATCAATTGTAAAGAATTTTATATTTGATATAGTTTGTAATTGTTTTATTTTGGACATTGCACCCTAATTTGATACTTAGGTTTGACAATTTAAAAAAAGAAGTAAATTACACATTGTTCTAAAACTATGTTAGACTATCAATAATTTATCATTAAAATATATTATCACATACCATCCATGAATCTGTTCTAAGATCACCAAAATAAAGACACTATTATAATATCCTCTATTCGTTTTTAGCTAGATAGCAACTTGTTGAAAAACTTCAACTTGACATATAACTTATCTCTATTATCCTCAATAATGTATATAATAATACAAAGGAGGACTTGAGTGCAAGAAAAGTCTCAAAAATGTTCAAGTGAAAATTCCAAGAAGCTTTACAAAACTTTCATTATTTAATTTTAAAATTCAATAAAGAAAAAAATCATTGTCTACAAGAAAGATGCAACATTGAATTTTTATTATATAATAATTTTCCATTGTATTTTTTTTGAATCCATATAATTACATTGACTAGACATTCAATCTATCTAAAGAAAAGATATTTCAAAGTTTAAATGTTAACACAATAGAGAAGAAATTGAAGGTAATTGTTATAGACATGAAAACATAAAACGATATGATATAACTCTTTTCAAACTAAAATTTATTTGAACCATTTTGAATGATTAAATTGATTTTATTTGTCCATACATTTTTATACCATCTTTTCTATCATTTGACAATTTCTAACAAAGGTTTACTATGATCATAAGAACTACCAACGCGTCCATTGTAAGTCTTAAAGTATCTCTACTGATGCAGACGCTAATTAAGATCAGAGTGATTGTGTGAGTACAATTATTTCTCTTTTTAAATGACTATTTAAATCAAATAAGTAATAGTAACAAAAAAGACAAAAGGGAATGCATGCGTACGATAGTAATATCTATATTTGGAAACGTGCTGATAATAAGAGAAATTCTCCATGGCCCATCAATGACCTACAATCACAAACATTACTGTCCATTCTCTGTTGTTTTGGTTTCTTTTGGACATTGACTTATCTAATCCATCGCTTCAATCTGGTCCTTCACAAGACATACTCCAATCATCCAAGAGATTACCTGTGTGAATAGAAAACCTAATATGCTGCTAATAACCTGGTTTTTAGAGAACACTGTAGCTTAGCAGGCTCGACTTCTTTCATACCATCTCTGAAAGTGGCATAGAAGTAGAGATATACAAAGAATTCGCTTGAAGAAAGCTGTGACATGTTTACATCTAGACCATGTTCTTCAACCTCCTTAAGCACCCTCCAAAAGTGCCTCGGCCTTCTATTGCTACTGATGATAATTACACACTCCCTTTCCTTCACCTCCACATCTACCTTAGTCACCTCTATTCTTTCCTTCACTGTTTTCTCACGTAGCTTTGCTTGAAAGCATTCCCTCTCTCGCTTCAGTTGGGTTAGTTGGTCCTGCAGTTCTTTAATGTAATTGCCAGCATCCTCCAGTAGACAGCTGCTGTCAACCTACATCAATTATAAGATAGAAAAAACATAAGGAATTCAGCTGTAGGCATACGATATTGCTCTGAAGTCAGATAATGGCTTTGTAATTTTTACCTTTGGAAGAGTCGTTGGTATGAGAGATTCAAGTTTTGCACATAAACATTGCATTCGGTTCCTCCTCAACCTCTCTACAACCGCTGCTCTTTTCCTATTTGTAGATTCAATAATAGGTTTCAGTGCTCTAAGGGCATCAGTTGATTTCATTTTCTTGGTTATATGATCCATTCGTGCCAGGGCTTCATCCGACTTAGGATTTGTAGACATAGTAAGGCCTGCACAGTCTATATTTTTAGCTGGATGGTAGCAAGGGGCAGTATTCAGTTCCATTTATTTACACATACATGGCTACTTTAGGGTTGAGATAAGGAATCACGATATTTTTGATTTGATTGGATATCATATAGTTTTGATGAACGTGGCAACACAATATTCACATGGTGTAAAAGATGATTAAACCATCACCGGCACCCGCAGGATTGGAAGGCTTGAAATACTTTTTTAATGGCTTAAGTAGTTTATTTGAGTGTTAAGTAAGCATGCTATAGGAATTCGTAAGATTATTCTTAAATACCCTGTTGATTTTTATTCCTTTTGGAAAAGAAAGATAAATATATCAATCAAGAATTCAGAAAAAAATTATAAAGAGATTTCAAAATAGAAGTTATTATTAAGATTTAAAGGACAAAATTTTAAGGAGGTTTATCACAAATTGGTTCTTACAAGGATCAAAAGAATTTATGAAATCAACAAGATATAAAATCTGAATGAAAAATGGATTAGAATGATCAAACCAAATTATTATGAAGGAATTGAAGAAAATGAAAACATTGAGTAGAGGACAAACTCCCAATTTGTAACATTCTAGTTACATTTAACTTTAGATGCCCATTTAACTAAACAGTCTACAACCACATTCTATTATTTAGGAATATGAATAAAAGACATGGAATCAAAGGTTCACAAAACGTGAAGAATCTATTCCATGAAAGAAGCCGACCTGCAAGAAGACTCATAAAAAATCTCATCATCTTGAAGAGATACCAAAATCATGGAATCAACCTCATAGATTATTCTATTCCAATCCATCTCACTGGATTTTTCCAAAGCCACAAGGACATCTCAATTTTTCATTTGATTACAAACTCCAAACTTTGTAGCATAAGAGAAAAAATAGTAAGCCAAACCAACATTATCTCACTTAACTCCACCAATTTCTATTGCGCTTAGATTTCCATGAGAAGAATTGTCATTATTCATTTTGGAAAAGCAAATGGACAAGGGGACCATTCACTTGTTTTATTCGGTTTAATAGAAGTTTGATTCTATAGCTCAAATGTGCAGAGCCAACCAAATGGCCCAAATAAAGTTGCCTTAGAATATAAATATCAAAATAAGCAAACATTTCATCAATAAAACACTTAACCACCAAAATTTTTCATATCAATTTTAACAAATTGTATCAAATATTACCCAATATGACTCTAATAACCTCAAAATATCTATCAATTTATTTCAATTTTTTTTCCAAAGAATAAAGACATGATCAATGTTTTAGTCCACTAAAAGTAAACAGACTGAAGTAGGAGGACATCCCAAAGTAGTCAAAAATTCAAATAGAGATATGGTATGAACAAGAGGTTGGTTGTAAATGTGCTACCACTACCTCTAGCGACCCTAAAAAATTAGAGCACTAAAAGAAAGTATGAGTCACGTGCTTCTCATTAACCCCACAAAGAACTCATTTAGAAGGACCTTGGAAACTTATTTTTCATATGTTTTCCAAAGTAAGATATTTAATTTCACAAATTAACCAAATAAATAAATTGCATTTAGGAAAACATAATAATTCCAAATATTTTTCACCAAGGAAAATTCTTATATCTAGCTTTACATGTTCTAAGATTTGGTACCCATGAGAAAATCAATAAATCTCATTAGGATCATAGCTCCAAGAAAGAGCATTAGTTTCTTTTTGAGAAACACATGGGAGATCAACCAAAATAGAAGATAGGGCCAATCGAGCATCAAGATATCCGCTCAAAGTCCAATTAATTAGATCCCTCCAATGATAAATATAAGATTCCTCCACCAAGAAAGAAGCTTTAATGTTTGGTACTTTAGGCTAGCTAGCATCCAAAAAGAGTTTTGTCAAAAGGAAACACATGGGGAAATGAGGTGAGAATTAAGGGATGAAAATCCCATGCATCTATCCATAAAAGAGCATTGTGACCTAAATTTACAATCCAAAAAGGCATTACTAAATAAGTGATGCATCCTTCTTGATAGTATTCCAAATCATAGTGTGTTTTTTAATCAAACCCATCCTTGGAAACTCAACAATAGAAACACGTCATAATTATTTATATTTTGGAATTTTTGTTGATGATCGATCATGTTGCTTAAACCATATCTAATAAAATTTAGTAGTTATTTATTCAATATTCAACTCAAAAAGGGTAGGACCAAGAACACCATTTTTTAGGCCTAAAATTCCTATCCCAACTATTAGGAATTTATTTTTGAAAGTTAAAATTATTTACCGAAGAATTTCTAGATAGATAATCAAAATCCTTGAAAAAAATAGGAGAAAATAACACCAAAAATCTATAAAGAAGAAGATCTTGCAATATCAATTTTTAAAGGATAAGACACCTAGGAAAGGAAAAGGATATGAATGTCTAGTGAGAGAGTTAGATTTTGAACTTGTCAAAAATCCTCTTCCACTTAGTATGATTAGGAAGATCAAATGAAAAAGGAATACAAAGATAATCCATAGGATGTCCAATTTTGAATTAAAAGATAAGAGTAATTTTATTTTGAATGACTAAAAGACTATTGAAGAAATAAATATTTTGATTTATCCTCATTAATTTGTTGACTAAAATCCAATTCAAATATATCTAAATGTAATGACGGGAAAAGGCCCCCCCTAACTTGGCCTTGATTTAGTATTGTAATATGTCTAACATATTTACATTAGGTCTTGGGCCCTTGTGAACATAATGAGCTTATTGATACCTTATTTGGAGTGTTGTAAAGTGTTGTAACACACTTTCACACTTTTCTAGGGTTTTATTTAATAATTGGGATTTCTTATGCTTTAATTAGCCTTATTTTACATCCACAAGCCTCATTTAATGCATTTTTTTGAGGATTATCTCGACACAAATCAATGACCAATCCTAATTCAGGTGTTTTCAACTTGAATGGCCTAGATTTAGTGATCTGGGACTCATTCGCCACCTTGGGAAAATGATTCCCACCTAGGTTTTTGGGTCTCGAACTTGGTTTCACACCTTTCTAAGTATTTTAAAAAATGGTCCCAAAAATTATACCTGGTGGGAATCATTCACCAACTTGGGAAAATGAGTCCCGTGAGGCCCAAAATTAAAATTAATTCAATTTTTTGGTGGGATTTTACCCTCCTAGATCTGATGTCGGCATTTAGTGTTCTTTCATAATTAAGTATAAATACAATTTTCTTTCATTCATTTTACACCTAGCAAGTTGAATGAGCATTATAATAGAAAGTTTGAGTTCACAAGAGTATTCAAGCATTCAAGAGTCTTCAAGGGAAAATTATCAAGCATTTTGGAGCATTATTCAAGCATCAAGCATCATGTCAAAGATTTCATGCATCATGTTTATTTTTGAGCTAACAATTGTGATGTAGGGTTTTATAATTCAAGCTAGCATTTCATTCAAGATCTATCACCTTCAAGAAAAAGTCAAGATCTACATCCATTGGAGCCAATTCATAAATGTTTGCAACCTCTTCTTGCTATGGTTTGTGTGTGATATTCTGGTTTAAATTGAAGACATATTGACTTGAGCAAGTTGGAGAAAGCCGTCAAAGTGCCTAGAAGTTGTCAAAGTTGTCACTAAGTGTTGGAGAATATTGGAGAGAACCTACACCTACAGGTTGATTTTCAGAGATTCAAATTTGGAAACCTAAAGAAGCAAATTGAATAGACTAAGAAGAAGAGATTCAAACTTTGAAATTCCAGAAAACCCTAATTGGAAGACTTCACCACTTTTGCTGAATGAGTCCTAGTTTTGGTCAAAATTCAAATTTTTGCATATTCAAATACCCATTTGCTAGATTCTTGTTCCTGCACAAAAACCTAGATTTTGGATTGATTCACCCAGCTTGGTGAATGAGTCCTAGCTAGCACTAAAGTCAAATTTCCTAGCATTTCAGAGCTCCTTCAGGCATCTCCAAATTTTTGGGTGCACACAATTCATCTCACTTCTTTCTATTTTGTTTCATTTACATTTCTAGGTCATTTTGTAGGTCAATTAGGGTTTAGTGTTGCATCTTTCATTTCATTTATCTTTCCAAGTATAAACTTGGTGTTGAACCCATCATTAGTTTCTATTCAGTCCCTAGAACAACCCTTTTTCAAGATCTCTTTCTTCTTTGCATTGAGATCTCTAGGGTTACCCTTGAATGAAATTGGAAACTGGCTGTGCTCTATATCTTAAACCATATGAAATCACTTTAACACATTTTATTTCATTTCATTTTGGTGAACCATTATTTAGAACATTAAGATTTTGATTTGGAGTGCATCATCATCCTAGATCTTGCTTGCATTAATATTGTATTAGGGTTTGCATTAGTTAATTTGCATTCTAGGGTTTCTAATCTTGCATTAGTGAAAGTTCATATAGCTTACATTTTTGCATCTCATTTCACTGAAAATCAAATAAAATCTGCATTTTCATTTAAGATACAGATCATCACAAAAATCAACTATTTTTTTTTGAAAAATTTGAAAAAAATTATCATTAGGACTCATTTCCACCTTGGGTGAATCGGTCCTAGTGCAAATTATGCACTACATTTTTTGGAATTTAAAGAACTATTTCTAAGCTTTTGTTTTATGTTATTACCTTTCTATTTTAATTTCCAAAATCTATGTTATAATAATTTCATTATTCTTAGCTTACATTGCATTTTCATTCATCTTGCATTTAGTAGCCCTTGTATGAGTATTTGGTGACCTATTGCTAGTACTATAGTGAGATGAATTTTGAGACTCATGTCATCCCACAATAACACAATCATTGTGGATCTTGGGTCATCTGGCTCTTTCACTCCTAGTATTGACACTAGTACACTAGGTATGGATCATACCTGTAACAACTCTTTACCTTCAAGTATCATGATGCAAGTTGAAACACAAATAGATAATGTGCCGCAAGAAAAAAAAATTCAAATCCATGAGGACTTAGCCAACCTACAACATAAACTACAAAATGACAACATTTCAACTATTGTCATCCCTACTATAGATAACATTCACCGCATGCTTGAAAGTGAAGATGGCCTCAACCTTGTGAGAAAAATAGTTCAAATGTTTGGAAAACACCTCACTCCAACCACTAGTTGTACTTTACCTACAAGCATTGTCACAAGCCAAGGAGGAACTCAAATTTCTCCTCCTATAAAAATTGCCTCAATACCTACCTATACCAACCCTCAAGTCACAACAACAATGCAACCAACTAGTAATATGATTACTTCCTTGGGTATTCCTGCTAGCATCCCTAGTACCTTTGTGGCTTCGCATGTTATATATCCTACTACCTTACCACCTATAAGAATTCCACTCACTTTCCCTTCGAACACATTCACCCCTTCACAATTTTCACCTCCCTCTCATAACACAAGTAATGATCCTCTCATAAATAGACTCTTCTAAATTTTTTCATCCCTTCAAAAATAGATTTACACCACCAACTAAAATCAAAATGCCCCACCTACATATTATGTCAAAAGAGGTCTATTGTCCTTGTAGATATTGCGAATACCGATGCCACAAGGTGTAGAGGTGCCTAGATTCGATAAATATGGAGGAAAGGGAGATCCTTCTAACCATGTTAATGGTTATACTACCTTATGTAGTTACTTTGTTCTTGATGATAAAATTTTGGATAAGGTTTCTCCTAGGTCCTTGAAAGATACTACCTTGGAATGGTTTTCTTCTTTACCGAATAACTCAATTTGTTCATTCAATGAACTTGTTGAGTCATTTGTCAGCCATTTCCAAGTGCATATTACTCCTAAGATGACCTTGGCTGATTTGATGAGATATAAGAAAAAATAAGATGAATAGATAACTGACTTTATCTCACGTTATCAATCGCTTTATTCCCAAATTGATGTCAAGGTCCCTGACCCTCACCTTCAAAAGATGTTCATAGAAAATTTGCAAAGTAAATTCTAGACAAGCTTACCATGATGAAATTTCCCTCCTTCATGCACTTGTGTACTGTCCTCCATGATTATCAAAATTCAGTTAGTAGTTTTGATGCAAATTCCACTTCTAACCAAACTAAGAAGTCTGAGCCCGCAAACCAAAAAAAATCCCAACCTTTTATAAAATGGAATAAAGGTTTCCTTCAATTCAATTCCCCTCAATAAAAAAATCAAAATGTCAATAACCAAGTAGCTACTTTTAAAGTTGTGATACCCTTTAGCTATGGGACCTGAAAAGATAGTTCACTCCCTTACCCGATACCCTTCATAACACAATGTCCCAAATATTAGAATAGCAAATGACTACCTTGCCTCTCATCAAAACACTAGATCCTAATAAGCCTTCACCCCCGAGCTTTAGATCAAATTCTTATTGCCATTATCACCGAAAAAATGGACATGATACAAAATATTGTAAGCATCTTAAACATCTTGTGCAAGACCTCATTGATTCTGGTCATCTTTCCATTGGAAGTGTTAGTGATCAAGGAAATAAGTCGATTGCCCCTCCTAACCAAAACTTGCAAATCTTTACCAACCCCATGCCAAAACATAGTATTTCATTTGTCAAAGAAAGTGAAACTACTAAGAATGATGTGATGAGTGTTGATATGGATGATGATAATAATGATACTATATAACATGATTCTATAGATAATGATCTTATGGATAACATGATAGGAGTGATAGCTTCCATTCCTCGTACGAGCCAAACTAAAAATCCTCTTGACATTGCTTTCTCCTCTAAGGACATACTTAAACATACACCCGATGGTCCTCTTTACATAGCTGACCATATCTATGACAAGCCCACTAATGGGATATTAATAGATCCCATCTGTGGAGAGAATATGATCACCAAGGAATTTTTACTTCTGCATGAACTCTATCAAGATATATATGATAAACCAAAAGCATGGATCAAGATGCATATAATGGTTTCTCCTACCCTATGATGGGATCGATCACCCTGGCTTTGCAAATAGGACCAAAAAATTTAGATATCTGATTCTCCATCATTCTACAGTCAGACCAATTTTATGTGAAGCTAAGCTATCTATGGCTTCACTCCATGAATTCTATCCCATTGGTTGTGCATAAATGCTTAAAGTTTCCCTTCAAAAATGAAATTTTCACTATCCACCATAGTGGCTTTAACCCTCTGTCCTCCCGTGGAAAATTTTCCTTAGATTTGTTTTGGCCTGAGCCTATAGAACCTATAAAACCATGAGAAGACTTCTTTTTCCTATCCTATCAAAATTTCAAGGCCAAAAAAATAGCAGAATTATCCCTTTGAAACATGTCTCCACCTACCATCACGCCTACCATTCTTTATGAAACCATGATTGAACCTAAAGAAATTTCAAATAACCTAGACCAACCTAAGAGATAACCTTAATGTACCTCCTACAAAAGACCAAGAGACAATGAAAACAACCTCATCACACCTCCTAGAATAAAACTAGTTTACAAAGTCAAAGAGAAAGTGGTTGAATAACCTCACATGGTTCCTTCCGTTCCTCCCCTTAGGGAATAAAATAAATCTATGGCTAATCAACCCGCTCCTACACAAACACAAATATAAAATAGAACTAAAATAAATAGAGGTGCTAGAGAGTGTAGGCGTATATGTCATGCCCTTGTTCGCAGGTTACATGAAGAAATAAACAAAGAAAATCAAAATCAAAACTTGACTGAGGCAATGCATGATGACTCTACCCCAGCCTCGAAGCAAATAAATCTAATACAACAACCACAACAAGAGTTGAAAATTTCTTTCGACATTATAATTCGACCTCCTATTGTGATTAACTTAGACGACGACAAGGAAGTTACTAAAATTGACGAAGAAGTGCATAATGAATTGAATACATTTTTTTCCTCTTCCATGATTTAAAAAAATAATTCTCCTAAGAAGAGTGTTGAACCTGGTGATGGCCCTAGTTCGACACTTGCTATTATCCCTTTGTCTAGTTGTCTACCTTCCGGATACAATGAACATGATTGAGATGCGAACGACCTACTTTAGGTCAACTCACATGTGTCTTACTATTATTTTGCATTAGCTCTTTTTCTTTTTCTCTTGTGTGATTGCATGTGTGTGATGTGATCCCTTGTGACATTTTTTTTAATGTATTTCTCTCTTTGTGGCATTCCTCTATTTGTACCTTCATTGTTCTCTATGTCGTACATCTCTTCAATTTTATCTTTTGTCTTGTGTTTTCCAATTAGGGATGACGAAAGGCATCAAGACTTTCATGTCTGTTCCATGTTGACCCAAAATATTTTCCTTTACTTTTCTTGATCTCTTTTTCATTTTTCTTGCGTTTTCCTTTTGGGGATGATGCAAGATGTCGAGACTTTCATGTCTCTTCCATGTTGACCCAAAATATTTTCCTTTACTTTTCTTCATCTCTTTTTCATTTGTCTTGTGTTTTCCTTTTAGGGATGATGCAAGGCATTGAGACATTCATGTCTCTTCCATGTTGACCCAAAAGGTTTTTCTTTGTTTTCACTCTCTTTGTGTCATTCTTCTAGTTCTATGTCTATTTGAGGAATGCTGACATTTTTGAGCTCTCTAAAACATTGTAGCAAGAATATATTGACCCCAAAACCACAAATCCATTATGTGTGTTTGTTGTTTTCATTTTTGGGGCAAACCCTCTCTTTTCTTTTCTTTTCTCTTTCGCATGATGTAGCTTTATTTGGAAACATATGACTTGGCATAGGGCTTTCCAAGTTAGCTCTCATGTCTTTGTTGTTAGCATTAATAATTTTCTACTTTAAATTAATTACTCAGAACATGGTGTTTAGCAATTTATTTAAGGTGGGGGCATACATTGGCATTATTATTTTTCATGGTTCATGGTGCAGTATTTTTACTTTATACGATGTATCTTTCGCTTTGTGGATGACATTGGGAGTGATTTCCTTCAAGAGCATGGTCTCTCTTAGCATATTACATTCCTCTTAGTGGCTTGATGTGACACATTGCATCCCCTAAGTTGCGAATCTCATATTATTTGATTGGTCCTCTCTTGGAGACATTAGGCACAATGTTCCCTAAGATAAGACCTCGCATGAACTAAGCAAGACTCCTTTGAATGTTGTTTACATTTTATATTTTTCATTTTCAGTTATATGGCCACCTTTCATAACACAACTTGCATGCCTATAGAGTTGTTCTATTTTTTCATGAGATCCAAGCATACAAAGTTTTTCTTGCCTCATGAGGTTTGAAAACCATTTTTTGTGTGGTGCCTTATGAAATTTATTAGGAGGTATAACTTTGGTATGGTTTGATGGGAAGACAAACGAGTGCATGAATTTCCTTTAGCCACTCATGTGTGTGTGAGCATATACCAGTTGTGTGTGTATGTGCCTGACTTTCTTGGATCTCTCACCTTGCTGATAGCCTAGCGTTTTGTTCCCTTAGAGTGAGTGTGCATTTTATTTCACACAGGCAAACTAGATTTGATCCACATCGTGATGGAAAAATGATCGAAGCCTGATCCACCCTTCTTTTTCTTTTTGTAATTTTTTTTGTTTCCTCTTTGTGTTTGGAAGTGTATGCTTGTGCTTGGTTGTTTCTTGTTATCATTTCAGGTGTGTTATTTTGTGCCCATATTGGTTGTTATTGGGCCTTGGTCCTAGGGGATTTCACAATCCTCTTGATCATAGCCATCCTATCTTACCAACATTGGTGCATTTGAACCTCTCTTGATCATGGTCATCCTATTATTGGCGTTGGTACATTTGGTCTACTTTAGTGTGAGTTGGAAGCAAGTTCCTCCTCTCACTAAAGTGGGGGATAGATGTAATGATGGAAAAATGTCGCCCCTAACTTGGCCTTTATTTAGTGTTGTAATATGTCTAACATATTTACATTGGGTCTTGGGCCCTTGCAAATATAATGAGCTATTGATGCCTTATTTGGAGTGTTGTAAAGTTTTGTAACACACTTTCACACTTTTCTAGGGTTTTAGTTAATAATTGGGCTTTATTATTCTTTAATTGGCCTTATTTTACATCCACAAGCCTCATTTAATGTATCTTTTTGAGGGTGATCCCTACACAAATCAATAACCAATCCTAATTTAGGTATTTTTAGGTTGAATGGACCAAGTTTAGTGATCTAGGACTCATTCACCACATTGGGCGAATGAGTCCCACCTAGGTTTTTGGGTCCTGAACTTGGTTTCTAACCTTTGTAAGCATTTTTAAAAATGGTCCCAAAAATTATGCCAAGTGGGACTCATTCACCACCTTGGGCAAATGAGTCCCTTGTGACCCAAAATTAAAATTAATTCAAATTTTTGGCAGGATTTTATCCTCCTAGATCTGATGTTAGCTTGTAGTGTTCTTGCATAATTAAATATAAATAAATTTTCTTTCACTCATTTTACACCTAGCAAGTTGAATGAGCATTCTTATATAGCAATTTTGAGTTCACAAGAGCATTCAAGCATTCCCAAGAGCATTCAAGAGTCCTCAAGGGAAGATTATCAACCATTTTAGAGCACTATTCAAGCATCAAGCATCATGTCAAATATTTCATGCATCATGTTTGTTTTTTAGCTAACAATTGTGATGTAGGGTTTTATGATTCAAACTAGCATTTCATTCAAGATGTATCACCTTCAAGAAAGATTCAAGATCTACATCCATTGGAGCCACTTCATACATGTTTGCAACCTCTAATTGCTAAGGTTTGTTTTTCATTTGTAGGTTTAAATTGAAGACATATTGAAGAGCAAGTTGGAGAAAGTTGTCAAAGTGCCTAGAAGTTCTCAAAATTGTCACTAAGTATTAGAGAACATTGGAGAGAACCTACAAGTTAATTTTTAGAGATTTGGATATGAAAACTTGAAGAAGCAGATTGAGTAGACTGAGAAGAGAAGATTCAGACTTTGAAATTCTAGAAAACCCTAACTGGACTAGTTTGCCACTTGTGGCGATTGAGTCCCAATTTTGGTCAAAATTTAGATTTTTGTAGATTTGGATACCCATTTGCCAGATTCCTGTTCCCGCACAAAAACCCAAATTTTTGGACTGATTCGCCACACTTGGTGAATGAGTCCCAGTCAACACTAAAGTCAAATTTTCTAGCATTTTAGAGCTCCTTCAAGGCATCTCCAGATTTCTAGGTGCACATTATTCATCTCACTACTTTTTTTTTGTTTCATTTACATTTCTATGTCATTTTGTAGGTCATTCCATTGAATTAGGGTTTATTGTTGCATCTTGAATTTTATTTATCTTTCCATGTCTAAAATTGTTGGTGAACCCCTCATTAGTTTCTATTCAGTCCCTAGGACAAGCCTATTGCAAGATCTCTTTCTCCTTTGCATTGAGATCTCTAGGGTTACCCTTGAATGAAATTGGAAAGTGGGTGTGCTCTATGTCCTAAACCATAAAAAAGAACATTGACCCATTTTTCTTTCATTTCACTAAATTACTCTTGAAATTGATAACATCTTGGATTTCAGCAACACCCATTAAGGGAGTATCATTCGTAAATTGAAGATAAAAATGAGAATGAATATTTGTAGCCACTTTTTATCATTGAATAATACGATTAATTTAAATTTAATTATTAACAAATATTTCCAAACCATTAGTCATAAGAATGAAAGGATACGGGGAAGGGTTTGTCTTCTCTCAACCCTTTAGAAGCCAAATAAAAAGAAGATACAATTCTTTTAATAAGAATAGATAAGGAAGAATATGACACAAAAATCATGACCCACTCAATCTACCCTAAATAGAAACCAAAAGTAAATAAAAAATTATAAAGGAAGGAGCATCTAAACCTATCAAAATCCTTGGACATGTCCATCTTGATAAACATAGATTTATTTTTAGATAACCTTACAAAATGAATTTCCATTAATAATAATACACAAGGAATAATATACCACATAAATAATGAAAAACCAAATATATTTTAAATAGAAACTAAAAATAGATAAGATATTCTTAAGGATCATTTGAACCTATCATAATTTTTGGATATGTGTGTCTTGATAAACATAGATTTACTATTATCTAACCCTAAAAATTGAACAACTTTGAAAGAGATAACAATAAAGTCAAGAATATAGAACCCCTTTATAAATACCTTATGATAAGATGATATCAAAGAATAAAATTTTTATCTTAGATAATGAATAATAACTTTGGTAATAATCATGTAAGATACTTCTTTTTTCCCTAATAACATGAAATACTATCATTGGATGAGAAATTGAGGATTGTTACACTAATTTTTTTTAGATGCAACAAAAAAAAGGATCATAGTGCTTCGAGTCTACTTTCTAAACTACTATTTTAAAAAAAATGGTAGAGATTAAGGGGTTCAAAAAAGGGAGCAACAAAAATTGGTCCTATTTCTATAAAAAAACATAACATAGCATTTGTTGTGGCTCCCTCAAAAGGCTAATTTTTTTTGATATTTTTAAAATCACTTCGATGAGAAATTAGCTAATAGCATGTAGTTTATGCCCAAATTTTCTGATTATTTTTAATGAAAATATGATTTTTTACTAATTTTCAAAGTGGATACATCTTGAAAAGTAGAAATTTTATTATGGCACTCCTATAATTTTTGAAAACTAATCGAAAATCATTATTTTTAATATGTGTAGAATGGAGTCTAGTTTATAAAAATGTATTTTATTTCAAATTTCAATGACTGGTTAAAAAATAAAGTTAAAAATAGCAAACATTGGTTTTTGACAAAAAAACAGACACAACAAAATAAATTAAAAATGAAAGCCTTAACATAGTCAAAATGTGAAAAAATTAAATCATTTATTAGTCAAGAGAGAGCCTAAAATTACTTAGGTGTTTTATTTACTTGAGCTTGAAATACGTGCAAACCTGATGGTTGCCACAAATGAGATTATGTGAAATTTTGTAGAATATGCAAAAACACATCTTTGGATGTTGGGAAGGCACTCCAAGCCTTTGGGTTGGAAATCAAAAGTAAATCCAAGCTAAAGTATTTGGGATTCCAAAAGAAATATAAAATGTGAGTGTGTTATCGTACATTCACATTATTTGAATGCATTGACAAAATGCGAGTGTATTATAACGCACTCGCATTTTGGTCTACATAAAAAAAAATTCTTCTTTTTTTTCTCTTTCTTCTTGTATTCTTTTAAGGAAACTATAGACATGAAATGAAAATTTGATATTTACATATAGAAATTTAGTTTATTATACTTTAGTTTATATTTCATGTATATAGCTTTAGGATGTTTGAGAGTGGTTTCAGATATCTAGGAGTTATAATGCAAATTCTGCTTTTTGGAAGATCTTACAAATTTTCAGACAACCAAATTTTAGTAATCAACATGTCAAATTTTACTAATCAAGAGGTCAAATTTTACTAATTAGAAAGTTATATTATTTCTCTCTCTATCCCACTCATTGTTTATCCCTTACTCTCTAGACCTCTCTCTCACTATCTCCATCCCTTTATTAGACTCTGTGTCCCTTGACCTCAAGAACTACCTCTCTACCTATCCATATCTCTCTCTCTCTCTCTTCCCCCTCTAATTATAATCTCATTTCTCTATCCCTCTCTCCCTCCCTCTCTACTTATCTCTATCTCCCTCCCTACTTCCCTCTCTAATTATCTCTATCTTCTTCCCTCCTTCCCTATCTCTCTATTTATATATATATATACTCTCCCTCTCTCTACCTACCTCTCCATCCATCACTCCCTACCACTCTCTCTATTTTTCTCTATCTCTACCTACCTCTCCATCCATCACACCCTACCAATCTCTCTCTACACCTCTCTATCTCAACTTTCTCTCTCTCCCTCATTCCCTCTCTACTTCTCTCTATCTCTCCTCTCTCTCTACCTCTCCAAGTCCCTCTCTAATTTCTTTATCTCCTCTCTCCCTCTCTCTACCTACCTCTCCCTCCATCACTTTGTATATTTCTTTCTATCTCACCTCTCTCTTCCTCCCTACCTCTCCCTCCCTCTCTACTTATCTATATCCCCCC
This sequence comes from Sequoiadendron giganteum, assembly GCA_007115665.2. Classification (NCBI taxonomy): domain Eukaryota; kingdom Viridiplantae; phylum Streptophyta; class Pinopsida; order Cupressales; family Cupressaceae; genus Sequoiadendron; species Sequoiadendron giganteum. The sequence continues at coordinate 49,018,999 of CM021106.1, forward strand.
TCTCCCTCTCTATCTACCTCTCCATCCATCACTACCTACCACTCTCTCTCTATTTCTCTCTATCTCACCTCTCTCTCACCTCCCACTCTCTCCATCCATACCTCTCCCTCTCCTTCCCTCTCTACTCTCTATCTCACCTCCTTCTCACCTCCCAATCTCTCCATCCATACCTCTCCCTCTCCTTCCCTCTCTACTCTCTATCTCCATAATCCCTCTCTACCTACCTCACCATCCATTTCTCCCTACCAATCTCTCTACACTTCTCTAACTCACTTCTCTCTGTCCCTCCCTCCCTTATTCCATATCTACTTCTCTCTATCTCTCTACTTGTCCTTCTCTCTAATTATCTTTATATCCCCTTTCTCACTATCACTCAATCAATTTATCCCTCCTCCCTCCTCCCTCCTCTCTCCCTCCCCCCCTCTCTCTCTCTCTCCTCTTTATGTCACCATTCTCTCTTTCCCTCTCTCTAACTCTTTCCTTCTCTATATCTCACCATTCTCTCTTTACTTATCTTTATCTCACCTATCCCTCTATACATCTCCCTTCCTCCCCTCTCTTTCCCACCCTCCCTTCTACCCTATATGTTTATCTCTCTCTACTTATCTCTATCTCACCTATCCCTCTCTACCTGCCTCTTCCTCCCTCCCTCCCCCTCTGTCTCTCTCCCCCTATGAGGGTTGAGGGTGTAAGGTTTAGTGTTTAAGGTATAGGGTTGAGGTTATAGGGATAAGTATATAGGGTATAGGGATTAGGGTTTAGGATATTAGGTATAAGGTTGAGGGTATAGGGCATATGGATGAGGGTTGGGGGTGTAGAGTTTAGGGTTTAGGGTTTAGGGTTTAAGGTATAAGGTTAAGGTTAAATGGATAGTGTTCTTGGTTGAGGGTATAAGGTTAAGTGTACAGGGTATAGGGATTATGGTTTATGATATTGGCTATAGGGTTGAGGCTATATAGTTGAGGGACAATGTTTGGTGTTTAGATTATAAGGTTGAGTGTATAGGGTATAGGGATGATGGTTGAGGGTGTAGGGTTTAGGGTTTAAGGTATAGGGTTGAGGGTATAAGGTTAAGTGTATAGAGATAAGAATTAGGGTTTAGAGTATTGGATATAGGGTTGAGGGTATTGGGTTTAGAATTTAAGGTTTAGGGTTTAAGTTACAAGGTTGAATTTAGGGTTTAGGGTTTAAGTATATGGTTGAGGGATAATGTTTAGGGTTTAAGTTATAAGGTTGATGGTATAAGGTATAGGGTATAGGGATGAGGGTTGAGGATTTAGGGTTTAATGTTAAGGTATAGGGTTGAGGCTTGATGGATAGTGTTCAGGGTTGAGGGTATAGGGTATAGGTAGATTTAGGGTTTAGGATATTGGGTATATGGTTGAGGGTTTAGGATAAAACATTGAATATAGGGTTTAGGGTATAAGCTTGAGGTATAGGGCACAAGGGTGAGGGTTGAGGGTGTAGTTTTTAGGGTTTAAGGTATAGGATTGAGGGTTGAGGGATATTATTCTCGGTTTCAAGGGTATTGTAACATAGAAAAATGTATCCTTGACATTTTCACTCATTTCGGCCTTTCTTATGGATTTTTGCCCAATTTTGCCTAGATTTAATGTTGTAATGTGGCCAACACATTCACATTAAGCCTTGAACGCTTGTAAATAAATAAAAAGCTAATGATTCCTTACAAAGGGGTTGTGAAGTGTTGTTACACATTTTCCAACTTTTCTAGGACCTTTTTGTGTCTCCAAAAAGTGTAGCCTTGACACTTTTCACTCATTTGGGGCTTTTCCTATAGACTTTGGACCTCTCTTAACCCATTTCCAAGCCTTGTTTCAAAGTGTTGTAAAAAATTTTCACACTTTCCTAGGATTTTCATCACCAAAGTCAACCCTTTCTTATGTTAAATTGGCCCCTTAATGTACTTTTAGGCCCGAATTAAGTGTGTTTCAAAAGGTAAGCCTGTTAAACATCATTATTCATATTTAAATTCTTGACCACCACTTGAATTTTTCCAAGTGGACCAGGTCACCACTTTGGGAAACCTAGTCCCTTTTGGCATAAAATTCAAATTTAACTTAAAATTCTTGCGAGATTTCGCCTGCTAAACCCTAAGGTCGGCCTGCAAGGTTATATTTTTGAGGAAATTAGGGCATCACATGTGTAAATAATGGTTTTTCCCTCATTTTCAATCCTATTCTCTCCCTCCTAACTCAATCTTCTCTAACACTCATCCACTACTCTTCTCAAGCAAGCTAGGGTTTTGCATCCTAGGTCATCAAGACATATTTTCTGAAGAACTCAAGGGATGAATCCTCCATTGCTGCAACTCAAGATCAACCATCAAGACAAGGTAAACTCCATTTTTTCACGTTTCATTACATTATTTCATCATTTTATTTGATTCTCTAAAATGGGTTTGACCAAGGCAAACCAACAATCCTTAACAATCAACATTTATCCTTCTCTCTTTGTGTGTTTGCAAATTTAGGTATCTTGTAAGCTTGGAGATCATTCAAGAATGGGTTGAAGACTTTTTTAGGACCTCTCCTTGCTTGGAAAGTCCAGACATCCACTAAAAATCACTTTCAAGCCTGGAAATCAGAGTTTTAGAAGCGAACACTTGTGAAGAACCAAAGTCCAGGCCGAGGGATTCCGTTCCCCCTTTTGAGTTTCCATAAATTCAAAAGTTGACTAAGTCACCAAAAATTGAAACCTAGTACCATTGAACCTTCCTTTCAATAATTTTTGTATATTCAGACACCCATTTGGTATACAACGGGCTCCAAATTGATTTTTCTAGATTTTGGACTAAGTGGCCTAGATTGGCATAAGCATCTTAGTCAGCTTCTACAACAATTTCATCAGGATTCCAAACCTCCATCTCATACCTCGTCAGATTCTAGGTGCACTCATTCTTATTTTCTCTTCTAGCTTGTTCTATATTGCATTTCAATCTATCTCTTTACATATCATAATGTGTTTTCAAACAAGTTGCATTTTCTAAGTGTTTAGTCTCTTTTATCTATTTCCAACATTTAGATCATTGCATTTAGACACATTCACATCACACACAGTTCCTCCTACACATTTCCCCTCAATCTTTGAATGTAACTCACTAGCATTTCGGTATCCCTCTCTATCCTTTTAGGTGAAAAACCTTAGAAGTGTTAGAGAACCCTAAGTGGGTACCAAAATCTATGTTACACTTTATATCATAATTCACCTAAATAACCTCTTTTTATCACTTACCAAGTCTTATTTCAAAGTTTTGTAAGGATTTGTAACAAGCTCACACTTTCCTAGGCTTTCCATCAAAAAATTAACCCTTAATGCACTTATAGGTCCTACTTAAGTGTGTTTCAGATGACAATCCTATTAAACAACATTAATCACACTGTAATTCCTGACATCCACTTAAAATTTCCCATGTGGACTAAGTCGCCACCTTGGGCAACTTAGTCCCATTTGGCATAAAAAATAAATTTAATCCAAATTTCTAGGGGGATATTATCTTCTAAACCCTAAGGTCGGCCTGTGATGTATTATTTTTAGGAAATTAGGGAACACGTATAAATAAAGGGTTTTTATCTAATTTTCATGCTCCTACATTCCATCTCATAGCAATTCATTCTTCTCAAGCAAGCATCAAGAATTCAAGCACTCTAAGCACATCAAGCATCAATCCATTGGAGCTGATCACTTGCATATCTTGAGACTTCTCCATCAAGGGTTTGGTGAGTTGTTGTACTTGCATGTTATTCAATCATATTTCCCTTTCTATTTTATTTCATTATTTAGGGTTTGATTAAAAAAATTGGGTTTGAGTAAGGAAAACCCCTATTCTCTAACCCTAACACCTTTTCCCCTCTTTGAATGTATGTTTTGAAGGTTTTGTATGGATACTAGTCAAAGAGCAAGGTGATAAAAGGTGTCATCCTTCCATCAACATCACCCAAATTCAACAAACTCTAAAAGGAGATTGAAGACAACTTGTAGGTGAAAATCTAAAGATTCAGATATGTTTTTGTTAGAAATAAAAGTACAAGTGGGTAGCTACAGATTCCAGTCTCAAGATTCTCAAAAGACATAGGTAGACTAAGTCACCATCATTGGTGAATTAGTCCCACTTCCAGGCCTAAAAAGTGATCTCTACAGATTTGGACACCCATTTACTTGAAACCTATTCCAACAAAGTTTCCTTGAAGTAGGACTAAGTCTCCAAACTTGGTGTAAGTGTCCCAATGGCCTTCAACAATAGATTCTAGAAGATTCTAGAGCTTCTCTTCATCAACCTTCAGTTTCCAGGTGCACCCCTTCTGCTGCTTTAAGTTCTGTTACAATTTGCATGAATTTTAGATCATTTTACATAGTCTTTTCAATAGTTTTTCATTACATTAGATTTCATTCAATAGATAGTTTCATTTCATTAGATTAAAAAATTTAGACACATATCAAACCACACACACATTACACATTCAACCCCTAGTCTTGAATGAACCCCTAGGTTTTGGGTTTGAAAGAATTCCCTCCTTCTAGTTAAAAACCCTAGAAGTGCTAGGGAATCCACTTTCCCTCAAAATCTATTGTTCATTTTGGTGAAACCGTCCTTAGAACACTTGTTAACCTCCAATTTTTAGTGCATTTGCGTCCTAGGAAAAATTTGCATTCACATTGATTTAGGGTTTTGCATTGTTTTGGATTCTAGGGTTTTTAAAATTGAATTAGTGAAAATATAATTTAGCTTACATTTTTGCATTGCATTATCATTCAAAATTTCAAAAAATTTGCATTCTCATTCTGTATTTGCATTGGTAAAACCTAAAAATCATAAAAAAAATTCAATTTTTTTGAAAATTGCTAAAAATATCACTGTTGGGACTAATTCGCTACACTGGGTGACTTAGTCCACATGCACATTTTGCAATATAATTTCTAGCATGCTCAGAGAATTTCCTGCATTTCTATCTTTTGTTTCTACATTTCTGTCATGTTTTCTATAATTTTAATTATAAGCACTTTAGTGTCCTTTGTTTGCATTGCATTTAAATCCACCCTGCATTTAGAAATCTTTGCATGAGTATTTGGTGTCCTATTGCTGATACCTTAGTGAGAATAATGTCAAGAATCATGGCATCTTATGACAATACACTTGTTGTAGATCTTGGGTTATCTCAAGCTTCCACTCCTAGTATTGATAATAGTACACTAGGCCTGGAAAATACCCTTATTAATTCTTTGCATTCAGGTAGCATGCATATTGAATATAAACCTGATGATATCCCACAAGACAAGATCATTCACCTTCATTAAGGCTTAGAAAACTTGTAGCATTAAGTGAGCCTTGAAACCATTTCCGCTACTGCCATTCCCACTATAGACTACATCCACTGCATGCTTGATAGTGATGAATGCCTAGATGTTGTGAAGAAAATAGTTGAGATATATTAAAAATATGTTCCTTCCACCTCTAGTGTTTCTGAACCAGCAAAAAAATTGGTTAGTCAAGGAGGACCTCACACTCCTCCTCCCTCAACAGCAGATTCCATACCTACCTATGCCTTGCACCTAATGTCACAACCATAATGCAACAAGTTAGCAATGTGATTCCTTCCCTTGGTATTCCTACAAGTATTCCTACTTCCTATGTGGCATCACATGCTTTATCCTCTTCTACCATACCATCAATTAGCATTCAATTCACTTGCCCTACCACTACATTCACCCCATCACCACTTTCCCTTCCACCTCATGTCACTTACAATGACCCTCTGATAACACAAGTTTTCCAAACCATCTCATCCATGCAACAAAAACTTTATACCATCAACCAAAACCAGAATGGCTCACCCACATACTATGTTCGTAGCAACCCCTTGTCCCTAGAGACCTTGCAAACCCCAATGCCACAAGGAGTAGAGATGCCTATGTTTTGAGAAATATTAAGGGAAGGGCGATCCTTCTATCCGTGTTAATTCATACACTTCTTTGTGTAGTGACTTTGTCCTTGATGATAAATTGTCAGCTAAACTGTTCCCCAGGACCTTAAAAGATACTGCCTTGGAATGGTTTTCTTCTTTACCGAATAATTCAATTCGTTCATTTAATGAAATTGTTGATGTATTTATCAATCATTTCCAAACGCACATGACTCCCAAAAATACCTTGGCAGATTTGATGCGATGTAAGAAAAAAAATGATGAAAAGATCAAAGATTTTATCTCACGCTATCAATCGCTTTATTCCGAAATTGATGTCAAGATTCGTAACCCACATCTTCAAAAGATGTTTATAGAAAATTTTCTAACACACCTTTAGGACAAAATCACCATGATGAAGTTCCCTTCCATCATGCATTTATCTACAAACCTTTGTGATTATCATGATTCGATTAATGGTCAAGATACATGGTCCACTTCTAGTCAAATTGAGAAATCCGAACATGACAACCAAACCAATTCTCAGTCATTTAGAAAGAAAGAAAAAGGGTTCTGAAAATTTAACCCTCCTCACCAATCCCCTCCTCTTGTCAGCAACCAAGTTTCCATTGTTAAGACCGCGGTACCTTTTAGTTATGGAGATCCAAAAATACACTTCACACCTTTACCCAACACTCTCCATAATACAATGTCTCAAATTCTACAACAACAAATGCTTACCTTACCTGTTGGTCATGAACCTGATTGTACCAAACCTTTACCTCTAAACTTCAACTCCATATCCTATTTCCATTTTCATAGACAAAATGGATGACACAGAATAATGTAAGCATCTTGACCATCTTGTTCAAGCCTCATTGATTCTGGCCATCTATCTATTGCCGGTGTTACTAATCAAGGCAATAAGTATGTGACCCCTCCCAATCAAAATTTGCAAATCTTCACTAATCCTATGCCTAAACATAATATTTCATTTTACAAAGCTAGTGAAACTCCACAGAATGATGCTATGAATTTTGATACAAATGATGAACATTGTGATCTTATTCCACATGTGACCAATGTCAAGCCTATGGATGAAATGGTAGGTGCGATATACATTATCCCTCATAAGGGCCACCCTAAAACATCTCTTGATATTAATTTTTCTTCTCAAGACATACTTAAGAATCTCCTTGATGGTCCTCTTTACATAGCCGACTGTATCTATGATAAGCCCAGCAATGGGATATTAATAGATCCTGCTTGTGGAGAGAATGTGATCACAAAATAATTTTTGGTATTGCATGATCTTTATCAAGATGATTACAATAAACCTAACACATGGACCAAAATGCATAATGGTTTTTCTTTCCCTATGATCAGATGGATCATTCTCCCATTACAAATAGGCCCTAAAACATTGGATGTTACATTCTCTATCATCTTGCAATCAGACCAATTTTGTTTTGAGGCTAGGCCATCCATGGCTTCAATCAATGAAAACGGTCCCTTCTATTCTTCACAAATTCTTAAAGTTTCCCTTTTACAATGATATATTCACTGTCCACCATATCGTCTTTAATCCCTTATCTTCCAAAAGGAAATTTTTCCTTAGAAGCCTTTTGGTCCGAGCCCATGGAACCCATCACGCCTAGAAGATATTTCTTTTTCATTACCTATCAAAATTTTAAAGAAAAGAAAATATCCAAACTATCTCTTCGCAACATGTCCACCCACATCAGCCATTACCATCCTAGATGAAACCATGATTCAACTTGAACAAGAACAAGCTCAACACCCACATGTAACTTCACCTACCTCGTCTAGGAGACGTAGAGATTGTGAAAGTAACTTGTCATGCCTCCTCTCATAAAACAAGTTTATAAAGAAAAGGAGAAAGTGGATGAAGAACCTTCCATGGTTCCTTCCATTCCTCCCCCTCAGGATGAAAATAAACCTATGGTTGATCAAACCTCTCCTTCACATACACAACTTGACAATAAAATCAAAAGAAACAGAGGAGCTAGGTAGCGTAGGCATCATCGCCGTGCTCTTGCTCGCAAGTCACGTGATGAAGAAAATAATGAAATAATAATCCACACTTGCTAGAAGAAATGAACGATGACCCTCCTCCCCAACCACCACAACATGATCCTATACCTCCATCACAACCAAAGTTGCATGCTTCAACTGACATCATCATTTACCCTCCTATTTTCATTAACTTGGATAACGATGATGAGGAGATTTCTCTAATAGATGAAGAGGTACTTAACAATTTCAACACATTTTTTTCCACTTCCATGAGCTTGCATGAAAACTCTCCTAGGACGAGCATTGATCTTGATGCTAGTTTTGTAATTGCTGCTATCCCTCTAGCTAGTCGCTTACATGCACTTTACACTAAACAAGATTAGGAGGCAGATGAATTTCTTGATGGTTGATGTGAATTTTCCTTACTAGTCTGTTTCTTTTTCTTTTGTGTGTTTTTGTTTGTGTGTAATATTTTCCCCCGTACGGTTTTGTTTGATGTTCTCTCTCTTTGTGACATTCTTCTATCTGTACCTTCATTCTTGTATATGTCGTGCATTTATTTCACTTTTTTCCTTTTGTCTTTTCCTTCCTTTTTGGGATGAGGCAAGGCATTGAGACATCAATGTCCCTTTTATGTTGACCCAAAATGATCTTTTTCCTTTTCTTTTGCTTTTTTCCTTCCTTTTCAAGATGATGCAAGGCATTGAGACATCAATGTCCCTTTCATGTTGACCCAAAAGGCTCTTTGTACTTTTCTTTTTTCCTTCCTTTTGGGGATGATGCAAAGCATTGAGACAACAATGTCCCTTTCATGTTGACCCAAAAGGCTCTTTGTACTTTTATTTTTTCTTTTTTCCTTGCTTTTGGGGATGATGCAAAGCATTGAGACAACAATGTCCCTTTCATGTTGACCCAAGAGGCTCTTTATCCTTTTATTTTTCTTTTTTCCTTCCTTTTGGGGATGATGCAATGCATTGAGACAACAATGTCCCTTTCATGTTGACCAAAAAGGCTCTTTGTCCTTTTCTTTTTCTTTTCAAACTCCTTTTGGGGATGATGCAAGGCATTAAGACAACAATATACATTTCATGTTCACCCAAAAGGCTTTTTTCCTTTTTCTTTTTTTCTCCTTTTGGGCACAATGAAAAGCATCGAGACAACCTATGTCTCTTCCATGTTGACCCAAAATGACTCTTTCTTTTTCTTTTTTTTTTCTCTCTTTGTGTCATTCTTCTAGTTCTATGTATTTGGGGGGATGATGACAGTCCTGGGCTCTCTAAACAATCATTCCAGCAATGAACATACTGACCCCAAATCCATAGATCCCTTATGTCCTTGGTGTTTTCATTTTGGGGGCAACCCCTTCTCTTTTACTTCTTCCTTTTCCTTTGCATGACACAACCTTACTCAGAAACATATCATTTGGCATAGGGATTTCTAAGTTTTCTCTCATGTCCTTGATTTCTTTTTGTATTTTTTGTTTTTCTACTTTAAAGTAATTGCTCATAAAATGATGTGTAGCAATTACTTTAAAGTGGGGGCATACATTGGCATTATTTATTTATTTTTGGTTGCACTATTTATTTATTTTTGGTTGCATTATTTATTTATTTCAAAGTGTTGTAAGGAGTTGTAATAGACTCTCACACTTTCTTAGGCTTTCCATCAACAAATTGACCCTTTCTTATGTTAAGAAAACCCCTTAATGCGCTTATAGGTTCTACTTAAGTGTGCTTCAAAAGGCAATCTCGTTAAACAACATTAATCACACTTTAGATCCTAACATCCAATTAAAATTTCCCAAGTAGACTAAGTCGCCACCTTGGGCGACTTAGTCCCATTTGGCATAAAAAATAAATTTAATCCAAATTTCTGACGGATATTGTCTTCTAAACCCTAAGGTCAGCCTTCGATGTGTTATTTTTGGAAAATTAGGGCACAACATGTATAAATAAAGGGGTTTTCCCTCATTTTCATCCTCCTACATTCCATCTCATAGAAATTCATTCTTCTCAAGCAAGCATCAAGCATTCAAGCACTCTAAGCACATCAAGCATCAGTCCATTGGAGCTGATCACTTGCATATCTTAAGACTTCTTCATCAAGGATTTGGTGATTTTTTGTACTTTCATGTTATTCAATCATCTTTCTCTTTCTATTTCATTTCATTATTTAGGGTTTGATTACCAAAATGGGGTTTGAGTAAGGCAAACCCCTATTCTCTAACCCTAACACCTTTTCCCCTCTTTTCATGTGTGTTTTGCAGGTTTTGTATGGAGATTAGTCAAAGAATAAGGTGTTAAAAGGTGTCATCCTTCCATCAACATCACCCAAAGTAAACAAACCCTAAAAGGAGCTTGAAGACAACTTGTAGGTCAACATCTAAAGATTCAGATCTAGGTTTCTGTCAGAAAAAAAAGTATAAGTGGGTAGCTACATATTCGAGTCTTGGATTCCCAAAAGTCATAGGTGGACTAAGTCGTCATCATTAGCGAATGAGTCACATCGGTAGGCCTGAAAAGTGATATTTGCAGATCTGGACAACCATTTCCTTGAAATTTGTTCTGGAAAATTTTCCCCGAAGTAGGACTAAGTCGCCCAGCTTGGCATAAGTGTCCCAGTGGCCTTCAAAAACATATTTTGGAAGATTCCAAAGCTTCTCTTCATCAACCTTCAGTTTCCAGGTGCACCCCTTCTGTTGCTTTAAGTTCTTTTATAGTTTGCATGCATTTTAAATTATTTTACATAGTCTTTTGAATAGTTTTGAATTACATTAGTTTTCATTCAATAGATAGTTTAATTTACTTAGATTACAACATTTAGAAACATTTCAAACCACACACACATTACACATTCAACCCCTAATATTGAATGAACCCCTAGGTTTTGGGTGTGAAAGAACTCTCTCCTTCTAGGTGAAAAGCCTATAAGTGCTAGAGAATCCACTTTCCCTAAAAATATATGGTTCAGGTATGTGGCTAAGTGCATAGGGTATATATATTAGGGTTTATGATATTGGTTATAGGGTTGGGGGAATTAGTTTCAGGGTGTAGGGTGTAGGGTACGAGGTTGAATGTAGGTTTTAGGGTTTAAGTATATTGTTGATGGATAATGTTTAGGGTTTAGTGTATAAGGTTGGGGGTATATATTATAGGGATGATGGTTGAGGGTTTAGGGTTTAGAGATAAAGGTATAGGATTGAGGGTTTTATGGAGAGTGTTCAATGTTGAGGGTATAGGGTTAAGTGTATAGGGATTAGGGATTAGGGTTTATGATATTCAATATAGGGCTTAGGAGATTGAGAGATAGGGATAGATAATGGTGTGATAGAGAGTAGAGAGGAAATGACAAAGTTAGAGAAATATGGGGGGAGAGAGAGATAGGAAAGGATGGAGGGAGAGGTAGAGATGGAGAGAGAGATAGAGAGGGGGAGGAGTGAGGGAGAAGTGTAGAGAGAGAGGTGATATATATACAGAGAGCAGGGAGGGAAGAAAGAAGGGATGGAGGGAGAGAAGTCAGATATAGAGAATAAGAGTGAGGGGGAGAGAGATAGGGAAGGAGGGTGGAGAGATTGAGAGATGAGGGAGGGGGAGATATAGGGAGGGAGAGAGAGAGGTGAGAGAGAAGTAGAGAGTGAAGGAGAGAGATAGAGGGAGGAAGGTGGAGAGATTGAGAGAGAGGCAAAACATAGAGAGAGAGGTAGACATGGATAGGTTATATAGAGAGTAGAGAGGGAAGGTTTATGGGAGGAAGGAAGAGAGAGATAGATAGGAATGAGGGTTGAGGGTGTAGGGTTTAGGGTTTAAGGTATAGGGTTGAGGGTTGAGGGATAGTGTTCAAGGTTCAATGTATAGGGTTAAGTTGACATTATATAAGGATTAGGGTTTAGGATATTGGGTATATGGTTGAAGATATTTGGTTTAGGGTTTAGGGTTGAGGGTTTATGGTTTAGGGTTTAGGGATTAAGGTTTAATGTAGGGTTTAGGGATTAATTATAGTGTTTAGGTTTGTGGGTTTATGGTTGAGGGATAATGCTTAGGTTTGAGGGTCAATGTTAAGTGTATAAGGTATAGGGATTTTGGTTTAGGATATTGGGTATAGGGTATACGGTATGTGGTTGAAGGTATAAGGCATACCTGGTTAAGGTTTGAAAGTGTAGAGTTTATAGTTTAAGTATAGGGTTGAGGGATAATGTTTAGGGTTTATGGTATAAGGTTGAGGGTATAGGGTATAGGGATGAGGGTTGAGGGTGTAGGTTTTAGGGTTTAAGGTACAGGGTTGAGGGTTGAGGGATAGTGTTCAAGGTTGAGAGTACATGGTTAAGTGTATTGGGTATAGGGATTACGGCTTAGAATATTGGGTATAGGGTATTTGGTATTGGGTTTAGGATTGAGGGTTTAGGGTAAAATATTTGATGTAGGGCTTAGAGTTTAAGTTTATGGTTGAGGGATAATGTTCATGGTTTAGGATATAAGGTTGAGGGTATAGGGTATAGGGATTAGGATTTATGATATTTAGTATAGGGTTTGGGAGATTGTGAGAGAGGGTGACAAGGAGAGAGAGGGAGAAGGAGAGAGGGAAGGAGAGAGAGGTGATAGAGAGATAAGTAGAGAATGAAGGAGTAAGGTAGAGATATTGAGAGAGAGAAGGAGGGAGGGAGAGAGAGATGTAGAGAGGGATAGGTTAGATAGAGAAAACTAGAGAGGGAAGGTGGGTGGAAGGAAGGAAGAGAAATAAAGTGGGAGATAGAGAATATTAGAGAGGGAAGGAAAGAGAGAGTGAGGGAGAGAAAAAGGTGAGATAGAGAGAGAGGAAGGAGGGAGGGATAGAGAGATAATGGTGCTCGATATAAAGTAGAGAGGGAAGAAGAGAGTGAGAGAGAAAGATGAGAGAGAGAGAGGGGGAAGCTACTGAGATTCAGAGAGAGGGAGAGAGGGAAGGAGGGAGGGTGCAGTAGAGGTGGAAAGAGGGAGATAGAGAGAAGTATATAGGGAAGGAGAGATAGATAGATAGGGAGAATTAGAGAGAGATAATGGTGAGATAGAGAGTAGAGAGGAAAGGAGAAAACAAGAGAAATATGGAGAGAGATAAAGGAGGAATGTTGGGATATTAAGAGAGAGGGAGAGAGGGAGAGAGGGAAGGAGGGAGGGAGATTTAGGGAGATATATAGAAAGACAAAGAGAGAAAAATAGATAGATAGAGAGAGTGATAGAGGGAGAGGTAGATAGAGATATGGAGGGGGGATATAAATATAATTAGAGAGGGAACAAGAGGTAGAGAGATAGAGAGAATTAGAGAGGGGATGAGGGAGGGAGAGAGAGAATTAAGATAGAGAAGTGAAAAGAGAGTGGTAGGGAGTGATGGATGGAGAGGGAGAGGTATGAATGGAGAGAATGGGAGGTGATATAGAGGTGATATAGAGATGATATAGAGAGAAAAAGAGAGAGTGATAGGCAATCATGGATGGAGACATAGGTAGAGAGGGAGAGGTGAGATATAGATAAGTAGAGAGGGAGGGAGAGAGGGGGAGAGGTAGTGAGGGAGAGAGAGGTGAGATAGAGAGAAACATAGAGAGTGATGGAGGGAGAGTCAGGTAGAGAGGGAAAGAGGAGATAAATATAAGTAGAGAGGGAATGAGAGGTAGAGAGAGGATATATCGAGAAAATTAGAGATGGAATGAGGGAGGGAGGGAGAGGTAGGGAGGGAGAGAAATTTGTGATAGAGAATTTTAGAGAGAGAGTTTTAGGGTGTGATGGATGGAGAGGTAGGTAGAGAGAGGGATTGGGAGATATCGAGTAGATGAGAGGGATTGGGATATAGAGAGTAGATAGGGAAGAAGAGAGGGAGAGATAAGTATGGAGGAAGAGAGAGGGAGGTGAGAGAGAGGTTTAGAGTGTAAGGGATAAACAACGAGTGAGATAGAGAGAGAGAAATAATACAACTTGCTAATTATTGAAATTTGAGCTCCTGATTATTGAAATTTGACATGCTGATTACTAAAATTTTACAAAGTGATTTTTTTTAAGATCTTCCACAAACTAGACTTTGCATTATAACTCCTAGAGATCCGAAACCAGTATCAAACATCCTAAAAATATACACATGAAATATAAATTAAAGTATAAGAAATTAAATTTCCATATGTAGTTGTCAACTTAGACTTAAATTTCAATGTAGACGAAAACACATACTCGCTATAATGCGCTCGTATTTTGTCAATCCATTCATAAAACGCGAGTGCATTATAATGTGCTCCTATTTTGGTAATGATTTTTTGAATTCAAAAAACATGTGGGTTTTTAATTTCAAACCATAACACAAGTGCGTTATAAAGCACTCATGTTTTGGATTGGTAATGACCGAGCCTAGGCATAGCCACTATCAACCCACACCACGAGTGCATTTTACTATAACGTGCTTGCATTTTTGCTATTTTGGGTTGAAAATGTGAAGTGGCCACTTTTGGCCTACCATATATTTGCACCTAACCATATATCATTTAAAAAATATGAGTGTGATCTGAATTCATTTGCATTCATCAATAAAATAATTAAAAAAGTAAAAAATTGCATTGCATTTTACATGAAAAAGACATCTAGGGATAATTTCAATCATTACAAATTATAATTAGTTCATGATTACATTGGTAAATCTGCATTAGCTTATATCAAATCTCAAATAAAATCCGGCAGTGTTCAAAGCATTCATTTAGTCATATGCATATAGTGAAAAAGTGAAAAAGTGCATTGTAATTGTTGCAAAAACATAAAAGGTTTCAATTTTAAGATTTGTCAAGTGAGGATCAATTAATTTATATAATTTTTAGTTTGAAAATTTCATTTATAATTTAATTCATTGGTTGAGAATTTTGATATTTTCTTGCATAATTATGTTTCATATTATAAAATCATAGTTCTATTAATTTCTAGAAATTTATTCACTGGAAAAACTGCATAGCCGCAAAATAGGGTACTTCAACACTATAGAGCACATCCAAATTTTGAATTCAATAAAATACCTTCCCATTCTAGGGAACACTACACCCTAGACCTACTAAATTTCATTCAAATTTGGATCATAGGTCTATTTTTATGTTTTATATGTGGTTTTGCATTCTGATCATATACTTTGTGTGCTTTGAAGTTTTTTTCCTCTAACTTTCCTTGTATAGTAGGTGTACCTAACTGAACCACCAAAAAGGTAATATACTAAAAGGGAAAAAGGATTCCCCTCAATAGGCCCCTAGGTTTTTTCACCTAGGAGCACTTGTTTAGATGAATGGACTCTCTTTCACACTAATGATGTTCTTTTCCACAAGTTCATTCAAAGGGATATGACATGGATAAGGTTGTGTTGTGTGTGATAAGGTGTATCTAAATGATGAAACATAATGAACTAAAATAAATATGAAATGTAAACAAAAGAAAATGTAAAATATGTGTGAACTAAACTATATGACCTAAATGTATGCAAGTTGGAAAGAAACTGGAAATAACAGAGATTGTGCACCTATGAACTGAAAGTTGTAGAAGAGGAGCACTGGAATATTCTAGAATGTGCTGGAAATATTCATGGGGACACTTATGCCAGAATGGGCAACCTAGTCCTCTTCTCGAAAAACTGGGCCAAAAGAGGTTTTTGGTAAAAGGGTATGCAAAAACACAAAAACCTCTTTTCAGGCCTGGTACAGGGATAAAGTTGCCAATGATGGCGACCTAGTCCTTCCAGAGCTTTTGAGAGTTTCGAGGTTGGATTTTGTAGGTCTCCACTTGTACTTCCTTTTTAGATGGAGACCCGTGTCTAAATCTTCAGAAAATGACCCACAAGTTGTCCTTTTGATCCTCCTAGGGTTTGATGTAGATGGAATGATGTCACCCGTTTCAATACTTCACTCCTTGCCAAATCTGCATACAACTTGCAAAGCACACATGCAAAGAGAAGGAAAGGGTTAGGGTTAGAGATTAGGGGTTTTCCTTAGTCAAACCCCATGATAGTAATTAAACTCAAATGAAATAGAAATGAAAAGAAAGATGATTGAATGACAAACAATGTAAACACTCACCAAGTCCTTTGTTGCAGATACTTGCAATATGCAAGAACCAACTCCAATGGAGGTTGCTTGAGGTGCCTTGTGCTTGAGTGCTTTCTTGTGAAGATTGAGTGCTTTTGAAGATGAAAATGATGTTAGGGGGGCAAATGAGGATGAAAACGCTTATTTATACAAGCTATGCCCTAATTTTCCCAAAAATGACACATGATAGGTTGACCTCAGGGTTTCAGAGGAAAAATCCTCTTAGGCTTTTGTCTTAATTTTGAATTTTATGTCAAAATGGACTAGGTCACCCAAGGTGGTGGCCTAGTCCACTTGGAAAATTTCAAGTGGTGGTCAAGAATTAAGTTGTGTTTAATGATGATTATCAGGTTTTCCTCCTGAAACACACTTAAGTTGGGCCTAAAAGTACATTAAGGGGAAAATTTAACATTAAAAAGGGTTGAATTAGTGAATAAAAGTCTAGAAAAGTGTGAGGTTCAATTACAACAACTTACAACACTTTAGATTAAGGCTTGAAAAGGGGTTATTTAGGTGAATTATTGTAGAAAAGTCTTAGAAAAGTGAGGAAATGCATTATAACACTTTACAACACCCTTGTAAAACTTTGTTAGGTTATTTTTGATTTGCAAGCGTACAAACCGAATGTGAATGTGTTTGCTACATTACAAAATTAGATCAAAGAAAAACAAGGAAAAAATCCAAGGGAAAAGGCCCAAATGCGTGAAAAGTGTCAAGCCTACACTTTTTGGTGACACATTTATCCCCCACTTTAGTGAGAGGATGAACTTGCTTCAAACTCACACTAAAGTAGCCGAGTGATGGATATTGTGAGGGATCCAATGTATTCATACTAGTAAGATGAGATGACTTCAATCAAGAGGGATGATCAAGCTCCCATGATCAAGATCCCATGGAAAACCAAACATAAGCACAAAGATCACACAAGAAAGTGATGTGAAAAAGTGAAGAGAGAGGGAAGTTGGATCAAACTTCATCCATTTTTCCAGCTAGTTGTGGATTAGATCTAGGATTTTTGTCTGAAAGGAAGATGTACTCACTTTGGGGCGATGAGACTTTTGGTTTTCCACTGAGTGAGAGGGCCCAAAAGGTGAGAAGCATACACTCGGTTGGTATGCACTCACACACATAAAGGTGTCTATGGGGAAATTCGTGTCACTAGTTGGGCTTCCCACTCAACCATACCAAATTTATACCTCCTGAAAAATTTGATAAGGTGCCACAAAAGATAAGGGACCATAGGCATGCAAGTTGTGTTATGCAAGGTGGCCAAGAATGCAAGAAATAAAAATGCAAAGTGCAAAAATGCAAGATGTAAAATGAAAAAGAGTGTTCGAAGGAGTCTTATTTGGTTCATGTGAGGTCTTTAACTTAGGGAACATTGTGTCTAATGTATCCAAGAGACGACCAATCAAAGAATAGAAAATTCACAACTGAGGGGATGTAGTGCGTCACATCAAGCCACTAAGAGGAATGTAATATGATAAGATAAGTTACTTTCATGAAAGAAATTACACCTAATTTCATCCAAAAAGAGAGAAACACATCATATGAAGTAATAAGGCTGCACTAGGAACTAAGGGCGAAGACAAGAAAATAAAAAATAAATAATGCAAATGTATGCCGCCAATTTAAAGGAATTTCTACACACCATTTTGTGACCAATTAATTTAAAGTAGAGAAAGGAAAATTGCAAAAATGAAGACAAGGACATGAGAGCTGACTTGGAAAGCCCTATGCCAAGCGATATGTTTCCAAGAGAGGCTGCATTATGTAAAAGAAAAGGAAAAAGAAAAGAGAAAGGGGGTTGCCCCCAAAATGAAAAACCACAAACACATAAGGGATCTATGGATTTGGGGTTAGTATATTCGTTGCTGCAATATTTGTGTAGAGAGTGTGAAAATGTCATCATTCCCCGAAATAAATAGAATGGGAAGAAGAACACAGAGAGAGCGAAAACAAAATAAAAAGGAGTCATTTTGGGTCAACATGGAAGAGACATAGGATGCATCGACATTTTGCATCATCCCCAAAAGGACAACAAAAGAAAAAGAAAAAGACAAAGATAAAGAGCCTTTTTGAGTCAACATGAAGGAGATATTATGGTCTCAATGCCTTGCATCATCCTCAAATGGAAGGAAAAAAGGAAAATGAAAAGCGAAAAGGAAAAGGGGTTCTTTTTGGGTCAACATGAAGGAGACATTGTAGTTTCAATGCCTTATATCATCCCCAAATGAGGACAAAAAAGGAAAAAGAAAAAGGAAATGAGTCCTTTTGGGTCAACATGAAGGAGAAATTGCAGTCTCAATGCCTTGCATCATCCCCAAATGAGGAAAAATAAGAAAAAAAAGAAAAAAAAGAAGGAAAGGGGTCCTTTTGGGTCAGCATGAAGGAGACATTGTGGTCTCAATGCCTTGCATCATCCCCAAATGAGGAAAAAAAAGAAAAAAGAAAAAGGAAAGGGGTCCTTTTGGGTCAACATAAAGGAGACATTATGGTCTCAATTCCTTGCATCATCCCCAAAAGGAAGACAATGATAAAAATGAAAAGTGAAATGAAGGCACGACATATAGAAGAAGAAATATACAAATAGGAGAATTGCACAAAGAGGAAGAAAACATCAAACATAACGGTACAAGGAACACATTACACACAAACAAACACAATATTAGTAAGGAAAGTGTTAGTCAACCATTGAGCGAGTCATCCGCCTCCCAATCTTGGTGCGTATAAGTGGGAGGTGAACAACAAGGCTAAGGGACAAGGACAAGTGTATTACTAGGGAAAGGCTAGCAACCTCTTTCCCCCACTGTGTGCAAGGAAAGAGTGAGCTGAGTTGGGTGATGGAAAAGAATCATGTAATTGTGAGAAGAGAATTTTCTACAACTATTACATGATAAGGGTTTGTGATAGTAATTTATGGTTTGATGGGATAACAATTATCAACATGAAAGCAATACTTACTCAATATCTCTCTCAAATGAGGACATTCATTGCTTCTATGGCCAAGAACATGATGATAAGTACAATGTGGTACATTAGCATCTTTTGGATAGATCACCAACCTATTGTGAGAAGGAAATGTAATGAGTCCTTTGTTGAGGAAGATTTGTAATTTCCTCTTAAATGCAATTGGTGGAAAAATAGGAAGTTTAAGTTTTTGTAATTTATACAACTTCTTGCGTCGGCTAGATTCTCCAACTTCGAAGGAGGAGATGAGGGAAAGAGGTCCTGAGATGATTTTAGGATTGATTTTTTTGTGAGTAGGAGATAGTGAGTGTTCTTGAGGAAGGAGAACATCCAAATTAGGAGGGGAATCGAAGATCACTATGCCATCTTCATGGAGCCTAAGATATTCTCTAGGAGGCACCCTATCACGAGGGGGATCTTGATAACCGATACCCTTTGTATGTTCATCAGGTGGTACTTGTTCATAGAATTTGTTTATTTCATGTTCGTTTGTAGTATCACCACCTTGTTTACTTAGAATGGTAAACCCTTTGTGATAGGTTTTTTGAAGATTAATTGGTGGGTGGGTAGTGACAAATTTGGATGAACAAGGTTCACCATGTTTAGGGAACGTAGGTTCATTGGTTGTTTTGGGATGGAGGTAACCAAATGTCTCTAGAGGTGACATGTTAGGGATCTCAGGTTGGTTCATGGATGGGTAAAAAGAAGCATTGGCTTCAAGATGGTCAAGGCATTCATTGAGGAACTGGTTCATGCTAGCGTCATCATCTCCAATGATGTCAAATTCATGAGGACATTGATTTGGAGTTGATTGAGCATGTGTGGGTTCAAGGTCATTCAGATCAGTGCCAAAGGCACAAATTGACATGTCTACCAGGGATTTGAAAGACATCCAATTTTTTTTTAAAGACATGGCCATGGTGAAAGCAAACTAAGTGCAATAAATTGAGTAAAAGAGAAAATCTAAAAAATGAAAATAAAAATGCAAGTGCAGAAAGTAGAGGTGCTGACAATGTTCTGGAAATGACAAAAAAAATTGTGCAGAATGTGCAAGAGGAATAGGTCACCCAGTGTGGCGACTTAGTCCTAGCAATTATTTTAATTTTACAATATTTGAAAATTTTGAATGTTGTTTCTATTTTCTATGTGTTTCTAGTGTAGGTACAAAATGAAAATGCAACTTTTTTGTACTTTTGTCAAGGAAAATGAAATGCAAAGTGCAATCTAGCATGAAATTTTTGATTAATGCACTTTTGTATAAACCCTAGGATGCGAGCAATGCAAAAATCCTAATGAAATGCAAGATTTTTCCTAAGATGAAATACAAAAATCAGAAGATTAACAAGTGGTCTACGGTTGGGTTCACCAAAATGAACCACTAAAAAGGTAATATACTAAAAGGGAAAGAGGATTCCCCTAAATAGGCCCCTAGGGTTTTTCACCTAGGAGCACTTGTTTAGATGAATGGACTCTCTTTCACACTAATGATGTTCTTTTTTGCAAGTTCATTCAAACAGATATGGGCTCAATAAGGTTATGTTGGGTGCAATAAGGTGTGTTTAAATGCTGAAATGTAATGAACTAAACTAAACTTTGAAATGTAATCAAAATAAAATGTAAACTATGTGAAAACTAAACTCTATGAATTAAATGTATGCAAGATGGAAATAACAAAGATTTTGCACCTAGGAACTGAAAGTTGTAGAAGAGGAGCACTGGAATATTCTGGAATTTCCTAGAAATCTGTATAGGGACACTTACACTAGAATGGGCGACCTAGTCCTCTTCCCAAAAAACTGGGCTAGAACGGGTTTCTAGAAAAAGGGTATCCAGAAACACAAAAACCTATTTTCAAGCCTGGTACAGGGACGAAGTTGCCAATGATGGTGACCTAGTCCTTTCAAAGCTTTCAGGAGTTTCGAGATTGGACTTTGTAGGTCTCCACTTGTACTTCCTTTTCTGACAGAGATCCATGTCTAAATCTTTAGATACGACCTGCAAGTTGTACTTTTGCTCCTCCTAGGGTTTGATGCATATGGATTGATGTATATGGAATGTTGGCACCCTTTTCAATACTTCACTCCTTGCCAAATCTGCATACAACCTACAAAGCACACATGCAAAGAGAAGGAAAGGGTTAGGGTTAGAGATTAGGGGTTTGCCTTAATCAAACCCCATGATAGTAATTAAACTCAAATGAAATATAAATGAAAGGAAGGATGATTGAATGACAAAAAATGTAAACACTCACCAAATCCTTTATTGAAGATACCTACAACATGCAAGAACCAACTCCAATGGAGATTGCTTGAGGTGCCTTGTGCTTGAGTGCTTGTTAAGATGAAAATGATGTTAGTGGGGGGGAATGAGGATGAAAACCCTTATGTATACAAGATATGCCCTAGTTTTCCCAAAAATGACACATGATAGGCCTACCTTAGGGTTTTAGAGGCAAATTCCCATTAGGTTTTTGTTTTAATTTTGAATTTTATGTCAAAAGGGACTAGGTTTCCCAAGGTGGTGACCTAGTCCACTTGGATAGTTTTAAGTGGTGGTCAAGAATTAAGTTGTGTTTAATGATGATTATTAGGTTTGCTTCCTAAAACACACTTAAGTTGGGCCTAAAAGTACATTAAGGGGTAAATTTAACATTAAAAAGGGTTGAATTAGTGAAGACAAGCCAAAAAAAGTGTGAGGGTCAATTAAAACACCTTACAACACTTTAGATTAAGGCTTTAAAATGGGTTATTTAGGTGAATTATTATAGAAAAGTATTAGAAAAGTGAGGAAATGCATTACAACACTTCGCAACACCCTTGTAAAAGTTTGTTAGGTTGTTGTTGATTTGCAAGCATTCAAGCCTAATGTGAATGTGTTGTCCAAATTACAAGATTAGATCAAAGCAAAACAAGGCCAAAATCCAAGGGAAAAGGCCCAAATGCATGAAAATTTTCAAGGCTACACTTTTTGGTGACACACTAACTATACTAAAACTCATATGAGCTTCAAAACCTAGTGTCCTACTATTAATATGCCTCTGCAATGTAGTCTTGGACTTATGGCATCACGTGTTGTAACCACATCCACTATGGAGCCTAAGTCATATAACTCTTTCACACAATGTATGGTTTCAATCCAATCCATTTTGGATTACATCCCTCACCACACATTAACCATGAATTCCTCACAATCCACCATTTATGTGGACTAGAGGCCACTATTTCACATGTTCTTGAAGAGAAACTGAAATAATTAGAAAAATATTTAGGTCTTCAAGATTACTTAACTACTAAATTTTTAGTGGGAGAAATAATGCCTATTGTGGATAACCTTAGGAATTAATGATTCTCAAGGAATAAAAGTGTTGCATAGTCTAGCTCACATAGTAGATGCTAACATCCCTATGGCAACTAGTTGTGCTCATGAATTCACAAATGCTCAACACTAAGGAGTAAAACAAGTTTCCTCTCCCATAACCATGCCTTCTATTCCCACATTCACACCTCTAACCATAGAATCAACCATAAAATATACTAATGGCCTGAATCCAAGCTTAGGGTTTCCTACTATGAATCCCTAGATAGTTTTTTCACATCACCCATAACACCACCATATTCATCAACTTTCATAAAAATTCCGCATAGTAACCCATTGGTCACTCACTCTAGTTCACAATACTTAATAAAATCTCAAAACATGTCAAACAATGATTCATTCACAAACCAAATTTTGAAAAAGGTGACATCACTTGAAAAGAAACCCTCTACATTAAATAAAAATCAAAATAGTAAACCTCCAAAATACCTCACACATAACCCATTATCAATCACTATCCTGAAAACAACTATAGGTCTCAAAACATTGAAATACCCCAATTTGAAAAATACAATGGTAAGGGAGATTCTAACAACCATGTATTGGATTTTACCATATTGTGTAGCGACTTGGAATGATTTTTCTCATTTCCAAATAACTCTATAAACTCATTCACCCAACTTGTTAGAATATTTCTCCAACATTTTCAAGAAAACATTGGTCCTCAAGTGATGTTAACCGACTTAGTTCATTGTAAACAAGGGCCTAAGGAAAAGGTAACATAATTTATAAGATGATATCAATCGCTTCACTCACAAATATCTTATATTCCTCCTGATGGTTACATCTAAAGAGAAATTATAGGAAATTTGTAACCCAATATTTGGGACAAGATATTATTGATGAAGTATCCATCTTTTCAATGTTTGTGTACGACTATTTGTAATGATCAGATATCAATTTTGTTAGTATGAAGTGACATATTCATTGACTCCACTCATCAGGGATAACTTTAAGAAACCCCCCCCCCCCCTCAGCGAAGGTGTAAAATCCTGGCAAATCTTTCCTTTTATTTGAAAAAAATATTAATTTTCCCTGGCGAATCTTATGCACATTATTAAAAATATTGTAAAATCTTGGCGAATCTTAATGAATAATTGGTAAAAAAAAAAATCATAGTGGCGAATCCTAGTAAATAATCACTAAAAAGATTAATTACAATGGCAAATTTCTCCTTTAAAAATTTGCATAGTTGGTCGACATAGTTCCCCCATATTTTTTTTGTTTTTTTTAATATTGAAGTAGGGTCCTGGGGGCGACAACCACCGATGGGGTCAAGGGGCAATGCCCCTTGTGGGCGTCAAAGGTCGAGGGGGAAACGCCTCCTCCCAGGGTCCGGGGATAGTGGCCCCGACGTGCCCCTCGCCACCAAGCATAAATTCCCTATCAAAAATGCATTGGAGCACACATGGATTAAGCATTTTTTAAAATTCTCACTTAAAAAAAAGATTATATGAAAAGTGAAATTATTACCATCGATTAGCTTTTTAATCAAATGGTTGCAAGTTGATTCTGTGACTTTATATGCGTGTTCCTTTTTAAAAGGTTGTTGACGCCCGAAATTTGTTTTGGGCCACATGATCAAATCTAATCATGTGGCCCAAAAAAAATTTCGGGCCTCAACAACCTTTTTAAAAGACACATGCATATAAAGTCACGAAAATAATTTGCAGCCATTCAATTAAAAAGCTAATCGATGGCAATAAATAAAAAACCTATTCAAGGCTAAAATATGTTAGAAGAAAGGTCTTAACTTAATTAAGTTGATTAAGTTACCTTTATTCCCTTCTTAAGATTTCACGTTAGTTTGCATAATGTGACATTTAATAATTATATTAATTATTAAATGTTATCCTATTAGGGCTTCTATTAGGGTTTTTCCTATTAGGGTTTTATTAGGGTTTGCATGATCTCCTTTTTATAAGGATTGATCCCATTGTATTTCATATCAATTCATTCTCTCATTCTCTTTGATATATACATTTTTAGTTTTCAGAGAACCCTTGCTTGTTTATCTCCATCTCTTCTTTTGTGACAAGTTATTTCCATGCAGGTGATCTTCAAGGTTCTTGGTGTTGTATTTTCTCAACTCCTACATGGTATTAGAGCTCCACACCTGCTGCTTCCTGTTCTTGTTTTGAAGATTTTTGGAGCTTCAAGGGTTTGAGGCTTATTTTCTTGATCTAGGGAATACCTACAATTTTGAAGCATTTTCAGCTCAAACGGACATCGCCATTGCGTCTGCAGTGGTCCAAAACCCCTAAATCGACTATTCATTCGTCCATTTTGGACAAAGTCAAAATTTGAAGCAATTTTTTTTGCAGTACGACCGTAGGGCCGTCGCCTACCTGGTAATATTTTATTTTTTTCGGAATTTATTTTTTGCATTTTTTTGGAAAAAAATATTCGTCAAAAAATATACTATGCAATTTTTTTTTTGATATTTCAAAAAAAAAAGAAGAAAAAGCCGAAATTTTTTAGGCAGTTTTAAGGCTTGCCGGCCTGCGGGTCCCTGCGCAAGCAGAGACGGTACCCAAGGGTACCGCCGCCTGTCCTTACGGCAGGCGGTGGCCCCTTGGGTGCTACCCCCACCTTGCATCGAATGGTACCGCATGGGTACCGCCCTACCACATTGGCAGGTGGCGGTCCATGCGGGACCCGCCCTTTGCTTTGTTTTTTTTAAAATTTTTTTCACAAATAAAAAAAATTGTATTTTTTTTTAATGATTTAAAAAAAAAAATCAAACTCCTTTTTTTAATATAAAAAAACAATTTTTTTCTGTAATAGCCCAATCGCACTTTTACGGTGATGGCCATTTGGCCGTCAAATTTAACCTAGTGTTTTTGCTGCGACGGCTGTATGACCGTCAAATTTAACCTAGCACTGGCTTTTTCCCTCTTTGGAGCTGATTTATTCCGGAGGCCGTAACTTGGGCATACGATATCATTTTTTGGTAAACGAGATATTGTCGGAAAGCTGGTTTTCTCATCTTTCTAGTGGTGTGGGTCTCATCACTTCCTTTTTCCGTTGGTGCATTCTACAACCAGTTGAAGACAAAGGGGCTATTTTTCAGTCTCAAACTCATAACTTTTGATAAGTTTCTCTGTTTTTCGCAATCTCAATGGCGTTGGAACCGTATTTTAGAGCTCTTCAGTTTCATCTATGCCATTTTTCTAGATTTCACTCGAGGTATATTTTATTTAGCTATTTGTGTTTTCACACTCTGGTGGATTACTTGGACATATTTGCTCTTGGAAACTTTTTGTTCGCATGGGATGCTTTGTTCTTGGTTGTTCTTCATGTATTTCTAGCATTTTGTCCTTTGAGGACATTTTGAGCATCATTTGTAAGCTATCTTTTATGTAAACGCACTGAGATAAAGTGCCACACTATTGTACATGCATCTTTTGGAGATTTTGCACATAATATTGTGCCATATTTTGTACTCGCACTAATATTATAAAGTGCCATGAGGGGTTGTGTAGTTTGCCTTTGTTTTGCCATCACATCTTTGTCCGGTGAGTGTCCCTCCACAACGACAGTGAATCCATATTATTCCAGCCTCATGCATGTGTGCTTTGTTTTGCACACCACTTTTTTAGTTGTAAGTGCTTTCTTGTGCACTTTCAGATGTTGTATCTTCTTCATGCACTACAAGGTGTTGCACACCATTTCAGTTGATCTGTCAGGCTCCCAGTTCACCATTATGGGGGGGTATTATACTGTTCGTGCTAATGCTTCCTTGGTTTCGCCTTGAAGGAATCTTCCATTCTCAGTTGATCAGTGTTTCAGACTATTGGTTCATGTACCATTTGTAACTTCATTCCAGGTGTTTTCCTTTGTTTGCCATCTGATTCGAGTAGTGTCATTTGGGGCACTCATGTAGATTGTTGTCTTCTTGATAGACTATTGGTACTTATTCCATTTGTATCTTCGTTCTAGGTGTTTGCCTTTGTTTGCCATATGATTTGAGTAGTGTCATATGGGGCACTCATATAGATTATTGTCTTTTTGATCCTGATCATCCTATCTTCAGCGGAGGTTCTTCAGCATGATAGCAGTCATCTTTCAACAGTTGTTTGCAGCTTCTTCTGCTTCAATGATGTTCTTCTTCTTGGCTTTCTTCTTCTCTTTTTGGAGTAGATATTTTTCCCATGAGGTTTTCTCTATTTCTCCATTTTACAAAAATTTGGTTGTATTTGGGTACCTGATCTGGCCTAGTTGTCGGGACCCATGTTTTCCTTCTTGCATTGTAGTTACCTTTGCTTTTCTGCATTTGTTTGTAGCTGTACTGTTGCTCATCTTAAGGGGGGGTGTTAGAGTAAAGGTCTTAACTTAATTATGTTGATTAAGTTACCTTTATTCCCTTCTTAATATTTCACATTAGTTTGCATAATGTGACATTTAATAATTATATTAATTATTAAATGTTATCCTATTAGGGCTTTTATTAGGGTTTTTCCTATTAGGGTTTTATTAGGGTTTGCATGATCTCCTTTTTATAAGGATTGATCCCATTGTATTTCATATCAATTCATTCTCTCATTCTCTCTGATATATACATTTTCAGTTTTCAAAGAACCCTTGCTTGTTTGTCTCCATCTCTTCTTTTGTGACAGGTTATTTGCATGTAGGTGATCTTCGGGGTTTGTGGTGTTGTATTTTCTCAACTCCTACACAATACCCCTAAAATGAAATGGTAAATTATTATTAGTGGCGATATTTCCCAAAAATTAATTGTAGGAATATAAAATTACTAGCGAATATAATTAATATTTGTAATTACAGTATAAACTACTGGTGAATCAGTTCCAATGACGCATCGTTTAAAAAAAATGCATTGGCGAATTAATCGAGACAAATTTTATTTTTTGTAAAAACCTGGTGATTCAGCATCCTTTCTAGCTAGTATTATTCACCATTTTTGGAGGTCCCGATTTCAAATATTTGCCAATTGGCGAAGATTCACCACAAAAGTTTTCCCTACCACTCATCAATCTAAATTTGTACCTCTAAAAAATTACTCATCATTCAAATATCAAAATAAAAACTTCATTAAGATAAACATTCCTCAAACTACCAATAACATTGAAACACAAGTCATCATTGCAAGTAATACTCCCTATCAATTTCAACCAAGAGATCAAAAATTCACACAATTTCTCAATTCTCTTAATTTGATGATGTTGCAATAATGAAGTAAGAACCTAATTCAACTCCTTCCAATTAGGCATGTTGGCACAAGTAAACCTTTACCACAAAATTTTAATGGAAAAACATTTTGTTAGTATCATCGTACACATGGACACGATAGGGAATGATGTACACATCTTCAACATCAAGTTCAAGACCTTATTGACTCTAATCAAATCTAGTTTTTTGGAATTAATGACAAAGGAAATAAGTCAACCTTACCACCTAACCAAAACTTGAAAATATGGACAAATCCATTACCATGTCATTCATCAAACTTTGTGCAATGTAGTGATAATGATGAAGATGATGATGATTTCTCCAAATTTGTCTTATGTTCTCCTTTTAGGGACAATGCAATGCATTGAGGCATTTAGGTATCTTCCATGTTCACCCAAAAGGTGTGTTTTGTCATCTCTATGTGTTTTTCTTCCATCGTGTTCATGGTTCCTCGAGTATTTGGGGGAATGATGTCAATTCTATGCATAATCATATTACACATTATCAAAGGTTTATACTAACCCCAAATCTATGGATCCCTCATGTGACATTGTTCATCCTATTTATGGTTTTGACTTTGGGAAACCCCTTGTCATGAGTTAGCTCTATTGGGAACATATAATTGTCATAGTGTTTTCCAATAAGCTCTCATGACCTCTATTTTTCATGATGTATTTATTGTCTTACTCTACCTTAAAGGAAATTCCTCATAGATGGCCTTAGCAATTACTTTAAGATGGGGGCATGCATTCCATTATATGCTTCACTTCATTCACAAGTATTGTACTTAATGATGTGTTGCCTTGGCATTTTGATCATGTTTGTAGAACCTTATCAGAATTATTTTATTTTATCAAAATTAATGTGTTTCTCATTTACTACGTTTACAAGGATCACCTAGTGAATATTGGACTTCAGTAGCCTATGATGCCTTGGTTCATGGTTCACCTAGCAAATATCATAATTTTATTAGCCTATGAGTCATGAATTCCTTGGGTATGGATCCTAGTAAGATTTTTATGGAGCTTGCTAGTCCATGATTATCATACCTCATTCGCATGTGGGTGATCCCACAATACTGGTTTACAATTTTTGGCCAAATTGGACACTGAACTAATTTTTTCTAACCAAATCTTCACTTTCGGGCACCTATAGCGGCTAAACTGCGAGGAATTGAAGATGATGCAAACTAGTGATTTGTGACATTTTGTCTGTAGATTCTAAATATATTTTTTTTGAAAGTTTTGGAATCAGATTGCACTTTTTTTTCCATCTCCTTCGAAAATTAGTTTTTTTCGGTAAATACCATTTTAAGGAGTGATGCTCACTGTATACAACATAAATTTTTTCCATGAAGGATAAAAGTATATTTTTTTTGAATTTATAGTTGTAACTATGATATCTAGCACTTTCATTTTGTTTCATAGTGTTTTATTGAATAATTTTTCCTTAATCAAGTTTCGAAGTCAAACCAATTACAATTCAGACATAGGCGGAGGGTGATCTCACAATAATGGGTTACACTTTTCGGCCAAACATGACATTGAAATCAACATTTTTCACAAGATCTTCACTTCCGTATGCCTATAGAAGCTAAACCATTAAGAATTTGGAGATGAAACAAACTAGTGATTTGTGATATTTTGTGTTGAGAATATAATTATATTTTAAAAATAAATTAAAAAATAAATTGTGAATTATTTTATGCAGTTTTTATTAACTTATTTTTTTTATTGAACATCATTTTCAAAAACTGATGCTTACTTTCAATTGCATAACTTTTTTTATAGAAAGAATACAATTATAATTTTTTAAATAAAGTGTTTTCACACCATTATCTAGTGGATAGATATTTTTTCATAATTTTTTGTTGCATATATATTTTTTAATTAATTTTCTAATTCAGAGCAATTATAATTTGGATATATTATACTTTCAGTTGTATAAATTTTTTTTTATTCATTTGATTTAACTTATTCTTTTTTTGTTGGAATAAGTACATCAATAGCTAGTGTACATGCATTTTTAAGAATTTTTTTTCTCTCTTTTCCTATTTTTCCGTATGTGTGAAATAAAGACCTCAATGTTCATTGAAAAGCCTACATTCACAAGAAATAAAAATAAATATAATAATAGAATTAAATATATTTAAAATTATACATTTTGGGAAGCTTATGATAAGGACTACATGTTTACAAAAAAATAATTTTAAATAAATTAATTTGACCCTCTAAAAGGTAAATCAAAAGTGGGTTTTTATCAACATTTTGATAGGTGTAGAGGAGACTCCATTATAGGTATGGTTTAAAACTAGTGGCTTTCTATCCAAGGGGGTTTGATATAAGTGGGTTTGATCAAACCCTCTTTAATTAAAACCCTTAAAATGGAACTTTTTTAAGGCTTAAATCATTATATTTTCTAAAAATATGTGATTTCAGCAAAAATCAAGATGTCCCAAAAAGTGTAACCCATTATTGTGGCAGCACCCCAGACTATATACAACATAACTTTTTTTGTATGTATTGAAATTCAATTTTTTTTTTGTTGGATCAAAGACTTCAATATCTAGTGCATTGATATTTTTCAATTTTTTTTTGATAATCTTCTATTTTTCCACATGTGCAAAACATAGAGCTTGATTTTTAGTGAAAAACCTACATTCACAAGAAATACAAAATAAATATAATAATAAAATTAAATTTATTTAAAACTATACTCTTTGGGAAATTTATAATAAGGACTATATACTTTCAAAAAATAAATTTTAAATGAACTCTTTTGATCCCCCAAAAGGTAAATCAAAAGTGGTTTTTTATCAGCATTTTGATAGGTGTAAAGGAGACTCTATTATAGGTATGGTTTAAAACTAGCGGGGTTCTATCTGATGCAAGAGCATCCATGACTCAATGAAATCCTATGTCAACTTGAAGGTTTTATTTTTGAATTTTTGAATTTTGTTGTGTTGGGTTTCATGTTTGATTATTGAAATTTCATATTTTGGGGTGAAATTAAATATTTTGTGATGACATGGGAAAATTTGAATTTGGACTTGATTTCAAATTGGGTCAAATTGGTGAAGAGAAATCATGGAGAATATGCTTTAAAACTAAAAAAGCAGAAAAAATAAATTTATGGTGTGGATTTATTGGAGTCATTTAAGCCATTTGTAACTTATATTTTAAATTTCCACAACTCCTAAAAATTAGGAACCCAGAAGGTGGGCACCCAAGTTGTGGATTCTTCTTTTTTAATTTATTTGGGAAAGCATTAAAGTCATTTAAAAGCCATATTTTATTTTGGCTAAGTTTGGAAGATTTAAAATAAATATTTTATGCATATTTGAATTTTAATTGGATTTTTATTTACTTCTTGGAGGTGGAGGTGTTAATTTATCTGGGGGTTTTGGAATGCAAGCCAAATGTGAATGAAATGCATTGGAAATTTCATTCTAGGAAAGCATGAGAAGATAAAAGTGAATTTCTTTCATTTTAAGTTAGTTTTTCACAGGAAAAACACAGGAAGAGAGGAGGAGGTAGTGGCTTACCTCCAAGAGGGGATTTTATTGTGGTTTTTCAGATTTGTGGACACAAGGACTACCTTGTGTTGCAGATTGAAGGGTTTGAATGGTGGAAGTGATTTGTTGTGCAAGTGTTGGAGAAGCTTTATTGCAAGCTTTGGTTTTCTCTTGAAAATATTTTGTTTTTGACTCTTGTAAGGCTTGATGCAACCTTGTCCATCATTGGATTGTAATAATTAATTTTCCCATTTGTTGAATCAATAAATTGGTAGTTGCACATTGCAATCTTGGAGTGGAAATTATATTACAAAATTTTATGTGTTGTTGAATGGTGTTTGTGAGCTATTTAATTTAATTTATAGAAATTTAAAAATTATTTTAATTAGCTTATACATTAGTGGTATCAGAGCAAGTTGATCTTGAGTGTGTAATAGACTGCCGAAGAGAGGCAGTTGCACCAGGATTGTGTTGTGGGTGTTGAAAAAAAAATGGATGGGAGAGGATCCCATCATGGTAGAGGTAGAGGAAGAGGAGATGAATTTGTTAGAAATGATGAATTTAGAGCCTTGAGAAGGAAGGTTGAAAATTTGCAAAATGAGATAAGGAGAGGGTTTGCAAGAAATAGAGACCCAAGAAGTGAAGATGAAGATGAAGATGAAAGTATTTAGAATTCTAGTTTAGATATTGAGCAAAGATAAGAAATTACAACAATTGCAAATGATCCACTGCTGAAATCTTTAACAAAAATGGGAAAGAGACCAAAAATGGATGTACCTAACTTTAATGGAAGCCTAAACCCAAAAGAATTAATAGATTGGCTGAATGAGATGGAGGAGTATTTTGAATTTGAAGAGATAGAGGATCCAGACAAAGTAAGATATGCAAAAAGAAGGTTGAAAGGGCATGCATCCATATGGTGGAGAGAGATCCAATTAGAAAGGGGAAGAAGAGGAAAATAAAATATTAACAGATTGGATAAAATGGTGGAGAAACATAAAAGACAATTTATTCCTATGGATTATGGACTGGACTTGCTCAAGAAAATGCAAGGTTTGAGACAGGGCCCAACAAGAGTGTGAAAGAATATACAGAAGAATTTCAATAGAATTCTTATTAGAACTGGACATTCTAAGGTGACCAATGAGAAGGTTGCAAGATACATGAATCATAAATATGTTAGCTTTGTTGACACCAACCGTCAATAAGATGAGAAAGGTGAATTGTTGATTCAAATTGAAGAAGAGATCTCAAGTGAAAAAAGGTAGCAGAAAAGGGTAAGGTAAAATCTGATTTTATTGTTTTATTTGATGAGAAAGAGAGTGGTGAAGTAGATAAGTTAGTTGCAACATAAATTTCTTTTGATAAATTTGAATTGGAAAAGTTGAATTTGAAGGTTAATAAAGAGTTTCTTGAAGAGTACTTGTTGGAGAACAATGGGAGTGAAAATGTCTTGATTGGTGGGCATGATTCATTTTCATGTAATGAGGAAATTAAGTGTTTTGATGATAGTACTAACGCTGTTTTGAGTTAAGGAAAACAAGTTGCAGCAATATCATGCCTTTTAGAAGGCATTGAAATAGTGGAATTTGATGAAGGAAACATACTTGAAGGATGTGGAAAAGGTGGGACAGCGAATGAGGAAAACAAATACATTTATTTTGAGGAATGAGAAGGTATAATTTTTATTGTTAGTTCTGGTTTTGATGAAGTATATTGGTGGGACAATAGATTTGATGCTTTGAATTACATGATGGATAGTAGAAGATGGATGAAGCATGGTAATGTTGTAAGTTTGTAGGAAGTGGTGCATAGAAAAACTTCAGTGGACAAGGAAAGAGGTTGATCCAAGATAGACATAAGGTATACAAATGATTCTAAATGAAAATCATGAAATATTTCTTTCTACCATGGGTGTCTGATGTAGGAGCATCCATATGGCTCAATGCAATCCTATGTCAAATTGAAGGTTTTATTTTTGAATTTTTGAATTTTGTTGTGTTGGGTTTCATGTTTGATTATTGAAATTCATATTTTGGGGTGAAATTAAATATTTTGTGATGTGGGAAAATTTGAATTTGGACTTGATTTCAAATTGGGTCAAATTGGTGAAGAGAAATCATGGAGAATATGCTTCAAAATTGAAAAAGAAGAAAAAAGCAATTTATGGTGTGGATTTATTGGAGTCATTTAAGCCATTTGTAATTCATATTTTAAATTTCCACAGCTCCTAAAAAATAGGAACCCAGGAGGTGGGCACCCAAGTTGTTGATTCTACTTTTTTTCTTTATTTGGGAAAGTATTAAAGTCATTTAAAAGCCATATTTTTTTTGGATAAGTATGGAAGATTTAAAATAAATATTTTATGCATATTTGAATTTTCTATTGGATTTTTATTTACTTCTTGGAGGTGGAGGCATTGATTTTCTTGGGGGTTTTGGAATGCAAGCCAAATGTGAATGAAATGCATTGGAAATGTCATTCTAGGAAAGCATGAGAAGATACAAGTGAATTTCTTTCGTTTTAAGTTATTTTTTCACAGAAAAAAATAGGAAGAGAGGAGGAGGTCGTGGCTTACCTCCAAGAGGATATTTTTTGGTATTTTTGGAGATTTGAAAGTGTTTTTGTAGGACATAGGGACTACCTGGTGTTGCAGATTGAAGGGTTTTAATGGTGGAAGTGATTTGTTGTGTAGCTGCTGGAGAAGCTTTATTGTAAGCTTTGATTTTCTCCTAAAAATATTTTTCTTTTGAGTCTTGTAAGGCTTGATGCAGCCTTGTCCATCATTGGATTGTAATAATTAATTTACCCAATTGTTGAATCAAGAAACTGCTAGTTGCACAGTGCAATCTTGGATTGGAAATTATATTACAAAATTTTATGTGTTGTTGAATGGTGTTTGTGAGCTATTTAATTTAATTTGCAGCAATTTAAAAAATATTTTAATTAGCTTATACATTACTATCTAAGGGGGTTTGATATAAGGTAGTTTGATAAAACCATCTACAATTGGACTCCTTTAAATGGAAATTTTCAAGGCTTAAATCATTGTATTTTTAAAAAATATGTGATTTCAACAAAAATCAGGATCTCCCGAAATTTGTAAACCAGTATTATGGGATCACCCATGTTTGCATTGTGTTTGCATCTTACCTTTGTTGTTGCGTTATTTTATGAGTTGTATTTTCATCATGTACACTTTGTGTTTCTCATGTTGTATTGCATCTCATACATGTGTGTTCGTTTTTCCTTATGTTGTCTTGTTATAGGATCTTGAATCATGGGGTCTAGTGCATCCCCTAGATTTAATACCATTGTATCTCTTCAATATTTGGATAATTGAACCCCTCTTGATGTATTCTTACTTTAGTGTGAGTCTGAGTGTAAGTTCATACTCTCACTAAAGTGGGGGCTAAAAGTAGCATTCAAAATTGTCATCCTTGACAATTTCACACTAGGTTTTGCTATCGCCTATGTGGTTGGACCTAATTATGAATTAATTACCCATTTTATAAACATCTTCAAAAATAAAAAATGGGAAATGAAATTATGAATTTAATATTTTTCCCCTGACATTTTTAGATCCCAAAAAGGTTGGATCTAGTATAGGGCACACTACACCCTAGACCAGCTCTTTTGGCTCCAAATTTGAATATGTCTGTATTGGTAATTTATTATTTGAATTTATAATCTCAATTGTCGACTATTGCCATTTTATTTTCAAAAAATTAGAAGAATTGCATATAAACACATAGTATTTTCACAATTTTAATCAGAAGAGAAAATGAGGATAAAATTTATTAAGAAAAGTACACCAAAAATCCATTCAAGAGAAGTTAAAAGCAAAATTATCACTTGATTATTGTAGCATTTCATCATCAAAACATCATTCCATGTGTTGTGTAAGTTTTGTTCATGTTTCTTCTTACATTTTATTTGTGAGCACTAACAATTTTAGTCATTAAAATAAATTCAATTCAAGCAATAATGGATCCTTGAAGGTGACGAGTGTGACTTCAATCCATCAAGGAGATCAGTTCTGAGTGGTGATTTGCAACAAGTTATCAATTCATTACTTTTTAATCATTAGCCTATACCCAACCAAGGATAATCTCTCTTTTATATAATAATTTTTCATTATGGAGGGAGGAATACCAACATGGGGTTTTACTTAGGAAAGTCCCTATATGGAACAACCCTTCCCCTCTTTCCATGTGTGAAAGTTATAGATATGAAGTGAATTTGAGGAAGATTAGAAGATTGTTTGGTAATTGATGTATTCAATCCCTATAAGTTATCAAGCCATAAAAACTAGATTTTCTCATCAATAGATGAAGTCTCAACTATGAGCCCAAAAGAGAAAAAGCTACAAACTAGTGACCTCGGGCTTGTACTTTCAGATCTTGCAAGAAAGGACACTACATGGTGCACTATGCCATAGACCAGCTAGTTCAATCTCAAACTATAATCCCAAGTTCCTTTTTGTTTTCCTTCTAGAATTTCAGATTTTTTTAATCTTGTTGCATTCAATTTGTCAAAAATCATAATAGATTGCTATATTTTCATAGTTTATATAGTTACTTCATTACATCATTGAAAATCAGTCAATTAGAAATCATCCAAATTAATACACGCACACACACCCACAAGGATTAGAAACTTGATCCATCATTTTGACCCTTCCTATTATGTTTTGTAGTTAGGTGGATTTGTTGGAAAGAGTCCGGTCTATACCCTAGATCCTTTTCCCAATCAAATAGTATGAAACTCTAGAAACAAGGATGATATATCTAATAGATAAGAATCCCAACTATATATGTATAGAATATGATGAATTTCATTTTGTACTAGATACATAGGGTATATGGATGTAGCAATATTAATCTCACTATAAGAAACAAAATATGAAGATATGATCCCAATAAGAGGATTGGGAGCAAGAAGATAAGTCTCTATACCATCATAACATGCAAGACCTACGATATATTCAATATCCTTTAAGGTATCATCATGAAAGGGTATGTTATTTGCATCATCAAGGGTTATGAGATAATATATAGTAGGAGGATCTGGGAATGGAGATATGTAAGGATCTCTATAAATCTCTCAAATTCTATTCCAAATTGTGTGGTGAAATGAATGTCTAATAGATTATACATAGTTTCATAATCCACACTAGAAAAAATCAATCCTATAACATGATCAAATAGATTAACCCTTGTGTGTCTAAATCAAGTACAAGTCTATATTTAGATAAGGCAAAAACATTAAGCCACTTGACATGTCTTAGGATTTTATTTTTCTAAGAATCTTAATTATCCTTTTTCAAGATTACTATAGAAAGATGAAAATAAAACACAATGATACCTCCTCAAATAATAAAATCAAAGACCAAAAACCTCAATGCATATAGATAAGATAAAATGAAGTCATCTCATGCAAATAAAACATTACTAGGTGTCAAAAACGCCCAAGAAATGAACCAAAATGTGAATGGAGATAAATTGAATAGAAAAGGCCTAGGGTAAATTCTAGAAAAGTTTATGGATAGATATGAAGAGATTTGAAATACCATTTCTAATGTCAAAATAAGAACAAAAATTAGAGATACATGAAAAATAAAAATCTTAGAAGTAAAAAAAATGATTTTGAATTTGATAGATTATAAAATACAGGTATGAGTATAAAAATCTAATCAAAATTCCTACACCACTATAAATATCTTGGAAATAGCTTTTTGATAATATCTCATTTCTCTATTTTTTAAAATATATGCCCATGTTATAAAAAAAGAAAAATACTACTACTTTAGAGACCAAAAACTAGGGTCTACAACTAGATGGACTTATAAGGATGATGTTACAATGATATTATAATTGTAGAAAATCAAATTCATCAAAGATATTCTCTAAGTTATGCCAAAATATTCCATAGATTGTAAAAAATAGTTATTAGATGCGCAATAGCCCACAAAGGGAAAAATACCTTTGGGTGTTGCAAAACCACTAAGAAACAACTACGAGTATTTTTTAGGTAATTGTAGGTAGTTTTACAGTGGTAGGAAATTGTTTTCGGAATGTTATTAATGTCAATAAATGTAATGTCAAAAAATGTCGTTTGTGACATTTTTACACTTGTTTGGGCCGTCCTTATAAAATTGAGCTTAATGATGCCTTGACTTAGTGTTGTAATGTGTTTACAACACTCACATTAGTTATTGAAGTGTTGTAAAGTGTTGTAACATGATTCCACACTTTTCTAGGGTTTTAATAAATAATTGGGCTTCTTTATGCCTTATTTGGCCTTATTTTGCATCCACAAGCCTTAATTAATGCATCTTTTTGAGGATAATCGTGACATAAACCAACATCCAATCATAATTCAGGTGTTTTTAGGTATTTAGTGATCTGGGACTCATACGCCACCTTGGGTGTATGAGTCCCACCTATGTTTTTGGGCCCCGATCTCGATTTCACATCATTCTAAGAATTTTTCAAAATGTGTCCCATAATTAATGCCTAATGGGACTCATATGCCAGTTCTAGTGTATGAGTCCCGTGTGCCCCAAAATTAAATTTAATTCAAATTCATGGTAGGATTTTATCTTCCCATATCTGATGTCGGCTTGTAGTGTTGTAATTTCAGCAAATTTGGCATAAAAAAGTATAAATACAAGTTTCTTTCACTCATTTTCACCCTAAGATTTCAAGTATTCATGCATTCTAGAAAATTGGAGTTCACAAGAGCATTCAAGTGTTTACAAGAGCTTTCAAGGGCTGATTATCAAGTATTTTAGAGAATAATTCAAGTATCAAGCATCATGTCAAAGTGATCATGCATCATGTTTTTTTTAGCTAACAATTGTGATGTAGGGTTTCCTGATTCAAGCTAGCATTCAAGTCAAGATCCATATCATTCAAGTAAGAGTCAAGATCTACAACCATTGGTACCATTTCATACATGTTTTCAACACTTTATTGCTTGGGTTTGGTGAGTTACAACATCACATTTTGTTCATTCATCATTCTCTTTTCCTATTTTATTTCATTTCAAGGTTTGATTACCAAAACTGGGTTTGGCCAAGGAAAACCCCTTTCCAATAACAAAACAACATTTTCCCCTCTCTTTAGTGTGTGATTTTCAGATCTAGGTTGAAGACATATTGAAGAGCAGGTTTGGAGAAAGTTGTCAAAGTGTTAAAAGTTGTCAAAATTGCCACCTTGCATTAGAGATCATTAGAAGACATCTACAGGTTGCAAATCAGAGTTTCAGATTCGGAAATCAAATGGAAAGTACAAAGTATAAATTATAGAGAATAATTAGACTTTGAATTTCTATAAAACCCTAACTAGAATGATATGCCACTTCTGGCATATGAGTCCCAATATAGGAAAATTTGTAGATTTCAAGAGTTTCAATCATATCTCTGCCAAATTCTAGTTCCTACCTAGAAATCCTAACCTAGGATTAAATCACCCAGTCTAGCATATGAGTCCTAGTCAACATTAAATTCAATGTTTTCAAAATTTCAAGTCTTCATTCAGTCCTCTTCAAGTTTCCAGGTGCACAACTTTCATCTCTCAACTTTTTGTTTTGATTTACATGCTTTTCCAGGTCATTTAGTGAAATATTGCATTGTATTAGGTTTAAGCATTAGGTCTTGCATTTCATTAGTCTTTCCAAGCCATATCTTGGTGGTGAACTCAAATTTAGCTTACAATCAGACCCTAGGACATCCCTATTGCATGATCTTTTTCTCCTTTGCATACCTATGATTGAGATCTCTAGGGTTTCTTTAAATGAGAAGTGTAGAAGATTGTTATTTTATCTCCCATGCATAGAACACCAATTTTCTTCCTTCCATTTTGGTGAACCTACATTTAGAACATCATAATTCTTATCTGGAGTGCATTATCATCCTATATCTTGCTTGCATTAGCATTGCATTGCATTTGCATTAGTTAATTAGCATTCTAGGGTTTCTAATTCTTGCATTAGTGAAAGTGCATATAGGTTGCATTTTTGCATCTTGCATCATTGAAAAGCATCTGAAATATGTATTTGTATTTAGTATACAGATCATCCAAATTAAAAATCATAAAAATCACTTAATTTTTTTTGAAATTTGTTAAAAAACCCTTAGTGGGACTCATATGCCCCTCTGGGAAATTTAGTCCCAGTGTAGATTTTAAACTGCATTTTCTAGAATTCAAAAACTCTATTTCTATGCTCCTATTTTCTATGGATAATTTTTTGTTTCAGTTTACAGAGTTCCTGTTATATTCAATTCATTGCATCTAGTTTAAATTGGTTCATCTTGTGCATTCCTTAAATTCAAAATTTCATCTAGAACATTTCATTTTAGATTGTTTACCTTGTTTAGGATCTGAAATTTAAATTACAATTCATCATGGATATGTGCTTTGGTAAGCTTTGGATATCTTTGAAATCATTAGTGAATGTGTCAAGTTGTGCTTTTGGCAATGACCCTAATGAAATTGAACATACTCATGCTCACTCAACTCCTAATGCATGTCCTCATGATTTTGACATCATTCGAGAAGATGATGAAAACATTAATAAATTCCTAAATGATTTCCTTAAAAAAATTGAAGTTAATGCATCCTTTTATCCATCAATGAAACAACCAACACCCCTAATAATACCACCACTTGAGGTGTTTGGTTACTTACATCATGAAATTGAGACACAAGTTGAACCTAAGTTCCCTACAATAGGTGAACCTTGTTCCTCTAAGCAAGAAAATGATCAACCATTCTATGTTAACAAAGTGGAAAACACCCCCATCAACCTAGAAGAGACATATGGAAAAGGATTCATGATCTTAAGCAAACAAGGATTTGATACAACAAATGAACATGAAATTCATCAAATCTTAGAGCAAATACCAATTGAAGATACTAAAGGGTTAGGATGTCAAGACCCTCCTTCCTAAAGAACAACCCATGCCTCTTAACGATGATAAGCATGATAGGATTGTCTTAGGTCCTTCTCCTTTGTATTCCACTAGAGAATTTGGTGAATCTAGCAAGCGCAAAAGACCTTGTAAACTAAAGAAACTACAATTCATTTACCCCCCTATGTGCAAGTGTTTTTATCTACCTAGAATGCAAAACAAAATAGAGTGCAAGAGAGAAAACACAAACAAACACTCAAGATTAGCCTAAGTTGAATCCAAAAAAAACAACAAAGGAAAAGGAACCTTATACCTTGCTTGAATTTATGAGTTGGTTGGACCTTTGATGTTGCTTAATTGTATGCTCCCTTGATGGCAAATGAATGCAAAATTTGATGAAAAGTAGAGAGGAATTTATGAGGATTACAATAATGGAGATGGGTATTGTGATAAAGGTGGTAGGTAGATGCAATAAGAACTTCAATGGCTACAATAATGGAGGATGCAAGTGCTAAGTGCTTGAATTTTTGAATGAAAGTGAATGAAAAATGATTTAGTTCTTGTATCATCTCTAATTTGAGACCAAGTCTTCCAATTTAAAGAAAAATGGACAGCTAGGATTTAGCCAACATGGACAAGATGGAGGGTTGTGGTGAGTTAAGGACTCACAAGTCCTCACATCTTTCCATGTGGAATGTGAGGTGTGAAGAGGACAAATGATGTGGAAAATGATGTGAGGTGGAGGTACTTGAAAGTACCTTGGGATTAGGGGATGATTTACTCTAAAAGGAAGTCCTTGTCCCCATATGAGGCTGATGGTGACAAGTGAGGAATTTTAGAAAGTCCTCTGTTATCATCATGGGGATGGGAGAATTTGTTGGGGGAATAAATGTGAATTTTAAATTCAAATGATTGGAAGTACCCTATGGATAAGATAAGGCCCTCTTAAAGGAGGTGCTTGTCCCATGTGACTGATGTGACCTATGAGGGGTTATGGGGAAGACAAATGCATGGGATGAATAAATGTGAATTTTAAATTCACATGGGGAAGAGGACATAGAATTAAAAATTCCATTGGGATGTGATAAGAGTTGACTAAAGGGGGTTGATTAGACTAGTCGATGAATTATTAGAAGAGGGTGAGGTGGCTAATGATGATTAGGAGTCAACTTGCAAAATTTGGAGGATGTGGCACATCCTAATCATGGATTAGGGATGTGTCACATCCCTAATGATGGGATTAGGAGATGAATTATGATTAAATGTGGATGGAACACAAAGAGAATTAAATAAGTGGGTTATTTATTTAATTCCTTGGAAGAAAGAGATAAAGGGGTAAGGTATTTAATTATTTAACTAAATACTTTAAGGATTTAGAAGACTTTAGGGGTATTAATTAAATAATAGTAACATTATTTAACTAATGTGGATAAAAGGATATTTAGATGAAAATGGTAAATTTGGCCAAATATAAGTGGTCAAATTTAGATGTCTACACCCCAACTGATATTGAAAGGAATTTACAAATACTTTTGCATCAAGGACTTATCACATTACCACTAATGCCAAAAAATAGATTTCCAGATCCTAAAAACAACAACACATCTTATTGTAGATATCAAAGAATTTTCAGACATAGTATTGATGAGTGTCATGCCTTAAAGAAAATATTTAAAAAGCTAAACATCATAGAAATAGTCCCTTAAAGTTGGACGGGCTTCTGCTCCTTGCCGTTTAATAGTCGTAGGATATTACTATTCTCACTATTACATGTTATACACTTATTGCAAAACATTTCAAGATACAAGGAGCTCCTTCTCGTCATATATCTCGGCTCATTCTTGTCTCACATGTAGTGGGGACAAGAATTAGATAGCCTTGTCCTAGTAGTGCACTTTTCAATGTCCCTTTGGCTTGTTGTCCACCTTCGGTATACAATGAACATGATTGGGATGTAAATGACCTACTAACCAGTTGACTCACATATGCCTTACTAGTCTTTTACATTATTTATTTTTCATTTTATTTTGTGTGATTGCATGTGTGTAATGTGATCCTCCATGATGTTCTATTTTATTTTCTCTCTCTCTCTCTTTGTGAAATCCCTCTATTTCTACCTACATTCTTCTTTATGTCATAAATCTTTTAGCTTTCCCAAGTTATATTTTTGATTGGTCTTGTGTTTTCCTTCTAGGGATGATGCAAGGAGTTGAGATATCCATGTCTCTTCCATGTTGACCCAAAATCCTTTTCTTTATCTTTTTCCTTTGTCTTTTGTTTTCCTTTTTGGGATGACATAAGGCGTTGATACTTTCATGTCTCTTCCATGTTGACCCAAAAGGTTTTTCTTTATTTTCACTCTCTTTGTGTCATTCTTCTAGTTCTATGAGTATTTGGGGAATGATGACAATTTCGAGCTCTCTAAAAACATTGTAGCAAGAACATACTGACCCCAAATCCATAGATCCATTATGTGTTTGGAGTTTCATTTTGGGGGCAACCCCTCTTTTCTTTTTCATGACATAGCTTTATTTGGAAACATATGACTTGGAATAGGGCTTTCCAAGTTATCTCTCGTTTCCTCTTTATTCGTTAGCATTTATCATTGTCTACTTTAAAGTAATTGCTCACAGTATGGTGTTTAGCAATTTCTTTAAAGTGGGGGCATACATTGGCATTATTCTTTTTGCATTTCTCATGTTTCATGGTGTAGTATTTTTATTTCATGTGATGTGTCTTTCACTTTGTGGTGACATTGGGTGTGATGTCCCTCAAGAGCCTGATCTCTCTTAGCATATTATATTCCTCTTAGTGGCTTGATGCAACACACTGAATCCCCTAGATTGTGAATCTTGTATTCTTTGATTGGTCCTCTCTTGGAGACATTAGGCATGATTTTCCCTAAGTTAAAGACCTTATATGAACTAAGCAAGACTCCTTTGAACATTCTTTACATTTTTCATTCATAAAATTTTGGTTATATGGCCACCTTGCATAATACACTTTGCATGCCTATGGATGCATCTTGTTTGTTCATGAGTATCAAGCATATGAAGCTTTTCTTTCCTCATGAATCTTAAAGCTCATTATTGTGTGGCACCTTATCAAAGTTATTAGGAGGTATAACTTTGGTATGGTTGGACGGGAAGCCAATTTGAGGCATGAATTTCCCTTAGCCACTTGCATGTGTGTGTGAACACATACCAGTCGTGTGTGTATGTGTCTAACCTCTTTAGATACTCACCCAAAGGACAACCTGAAGTTCCATTGCCTCAGAGTTAGTATGAATTTTTGGAAAAACAACCTAGATCTGATCCACATTGCGATGGAAAAATGGTTGAAGGTTGATCCACCCATTTCTTTTACTTTTTCTTTACTCCTTGTCTTTGGCAGGGCATGCTTGTGTCTTATTGTTTCTCCTTATATCATTTTTCATGTGTGTTCTCTTGTGCCTATGTTGGTTTTCTATAGGATCTTGATCCTGGGGGCTTGCACAACCCTCTTAGTCGGTGTTGTCCTATCCCACTAGCATCGATACAATTGAAATCCTCTTGATGTGATCTCATCTACTTTAGTGTGATTTTGAAGCAAGTTCCTCCTCTCACTAAAGTGGGGGCTAAATATAGTGTTGAAAAATGTTGTCTGTGTCATTTTCACAATTACTTGGGCCCTCCTTATAAAATTGAGATTAACGATGTCTTGACTTAGTGTTTTAATGTGTTTAACACACTCACATTAGGTCTTGAAGTGTTTTAACACACTTTCACACTTTTCTAGGGGTTTATTAAATAATTGGGCTTCTATATGCCTTATTTGGCCTTATTTTGCATCCACAACCATTAATTAATGCATATTTTTGAGGATAATCCTAACATAAAGCAACATCCAATCATAATTCAAGTGTTTTTAAGTTGTGTGGCCCAAATTTAGTGATTTGGGACTCATACCCCACCTTGGGCATATGAGGCCCACCTAGGTTTTTGGGCCCCAATCCTGATTTCACATCATTCTAAGAATTTTTGAAAATGTATCCCATAATTAATGCTTGATGGGACTCATATGCCACTCCTGACATATGAGTCCCATGTGGTCTAAAATTAAATATAATTCAAATTTTTGGCAAGATTTTATCCTCCTAGATTTGACTCCATCTTGTAGTGTTGTAATTTCAGGAAATTTGGCATAAACAAGTATAAATACAAGTTTCTTTCACTCATTTTCAACCTCCACTTTCAATTATTCATGCATTCTAGCAAATTTAATTTCAAAAGAGAATTCAAGAGCATTCAAGTGTTTACAAGAGATTTCAAGGGCTGATTATCAATTTTTTTGGAGCATAATTCAAGTATCAAGTATCATGTCAAAGTCATCATGCATCATGTTGTTTTTTTAGCTAACAATTGTGATGTAGGGTTTCATGATTCAAGCTAGCATTCAAGTCAAGATCCATATTATTCAAGAAAGAGTGAAGATCTACATTCATTGGTGCCACTTCATACATTTTTGCAACACTTTATTGCTAGGGTTTGGTGAGTTGCAATATCACATTTTGTTCATTCATCATTCTCTTTTCCT
Source organism: Sequoiadendron giganteum (assembly GCA_007115665.2). Lineage (NCBI taxonomy): Eukaryota > Viridiplantae > Streptophyta > Pinopsida > Cupressales > Cupressaceae > Sequoiadendron > Sequoiadendron giganteum. The sequence continues at coordinate 49,063,569 of CM021106.1, forward strand.
ATTTTATTTCATTTCATGGTTTGATTATCAGAACAGGGTTTGACCAAGGCAAACCCCTTTCCACTAACAAAATAACATTTTCCCCTCTCTTTAGTGTATGATTTGGAGACCTAGGTTGAAGACATATTGAAGACAAAGTTTGTAGAAAATTGTCAAACTGTTCAAAGTTTTGAAAGTTGTCACCTTGCATTGGAGATCATTGGAAGACATCTAAAGGTTGCAAATTAGAGTTTCAGATCTAGAAATCAAGTGGAAAGGATAGAGAAGACATTGAAGAGCAGAGTCAAACTTTGAATTTCTAGAAAACACTAACTAGACTGATATACCACTTTTGGCATATGAGTCCTAATATAAACAAATTTGCAAATTTTAGGTGTTTGAGTCATATCTGTGCCAGATTCCAGTTCTTGCCCAGAAATCCTAACCTAGGACTAAATCGCCCAATTTGGTGTATGAGTCCTAATCAACATTAAATTTAGTGTTTTCAGCATTTCAAGTCTTCATTCAGTCCTCTTCAGGTTTCTATGTGCACACCTTTCATCTCTCAGCTTTTTGTTTTGATTTGCATGCTTTTCTAGGCCATTTAGTGAAATCTTGCATTGCATTAGGTTTATGCATTAGGTCTTTCATTTCATTAGTCTTTCCAAGCCCTAGCTTTGTGGTGAACCACCCTTTAGCTTACAATCAGACCCTAGGACAACCCTATTGCAAGATCTCTTTCTCCTTTGCATACCTAAGATTGAGATCTCTAGGGTTTCCTTGAATGAGAAGTGTAGAAGATTGATATTCTATCTCCCATGCATAGAACAAAAATTTTCTTCCTTTCAATAAAATATGTTCATGGTTGTGTCCATGAAAGGAAAAGATGAACCGAATATGCACCTTCTAGTATCCCATGTTTCTTTTTAATTATATGTTCAACTTGATACATGAGGTTAAAGTATAAATTTGTGTGACAATTTTTTCCATGTTATTGGCACAATTCAATCTAAGCATTTTTGAGTAAAAATAGATTGTGGTCAAACTTTTAGTCTAATTAGATTCATTCTAGCTAATTTATATATGGATCACAACTTTTCCAACTGAAATTGTTCACTAAATGCATATTGATCTATAAGTGTTGTTTAAAAAAATAGATATACTTTAACTATTGTTTATATTTTATTTTATATTTTTACTAAAAGTATGTAATCACCACTAAAATAGAAAGTTTATTGTCTTGTCAAGAATAAATATTAAAATTTATTAAAAAAATAAAAATATATATGATGCACTAGACAAAAGATTATATTCCAAGATGATATAGTTCTTTTTTTATTTTGGATAAATAGTTAAGACAAAGGGACATCCCATAGAAATCATTTTTTAGTAAATGCACATTTTAAGATTTATTTAAAAATATATATTTATCAAAATAGGGAAAAAATAAATCCATGCACTAAAATTTTATGTTATAAATAGAAAAATAAAATTGAAGGATATTATTTTGTATAAAGAGTGGCATCCCATTTAACTTGATTTTTCAACATTTTATTGGCAACTAAATTCTAAGGTCTATGTTATAAGTAAATTTCAGCAACATAACAACATGTAAATGAACACTTTAAGAACAATGAAAGAAGAAGAAGAGAAGAAAGAAAAAATATTTATAGAAACATCAACATATGTGGGGAAAACCATTTTGGGTAAAAATCCCCACACTCTAAATATTCAAACCAATGTATTAATTTACAAAAACATATATGTTACAATTAGCTTGTAGGCTCAAATCCTTGATATGGATAGTTACATCTTTCTTATCTGGAGGAAATCCAATAGAATAACCCTACAAGTGAATAATTATCCTCTTTGCACTCCTAAAAAAAACACCCATATTTATAGAGCTACAAGATAGACACTTAGAAATGCCACATCTCATAATCCTTTTTATTGCATGCACAGAAACCTGAAGATGAACATGCAAGGTGCCTACCTTCACTTGCTTATATAAAATGGTTTCAATCTCAACAAGAAGATAAGTTACATGAATGCAAATGGTTGGACTTAACATGCAACATGCATCCTCCATACAAATGGGCCCACCTATAATAGTCACTTCTATTTCCAACTCTTACACTTTCATAATTTGTTATGTGACATGATTTGTCATAATATCATTATAATTATTAATAATCACTTACAAATTTATTATAGATGCCATAATTATGCTACACTGTGGGCTCCACAAGTGGGATTCCTATTTCAACCAAATTAGGATTTATTTTATCCTATTCACCTACAATGTAAGGTTCCACCTCATCGAAGTAGGTACCACAAAGTGACATCATTGGATAAACATAAAATTACAAATATAGGCATAAAATATTTAATTATATAAATAAATTTTAGGAAATTGCACAGGTTGAGAAACCTTAATTCTAAAAATTTTCCCACTTGTTGAAGACCTTTCAAGATAAAATAAAAAAATAGGATTTCAACAGCCAAGAGAAAATTCTTAAAAAATCATCATCACAACCATCCGTGAAAACATAGGAATCAAAAACATTTTCTCATGCTCATCCAAGATACTTGTAATAGAATCCAATATATCCACTATATCAAGCAATAAATTATCTCATCCTTCAACATACCACCTATGGAAGAAAAGGAACAAGAACATGTGAAAGATGCACTAATCCAAACAATACACACACCAAATTCATGTAATAAAAAATACTACATGTAGCATCATAAATTGCCACCCTTGAAAAATTCTCAATAGGTTTTTCTCCCTTTTATATTCTTGGACCTAATTATACACCTAATTTCCTAAATTAAGTTGATGAGTGTGAGTTCAATCCATCAAGGAGATGAGATCTAAGTTGTGAGTTGCAGAAAGTAATTAGTTATTTACTCTATTTTCATTTATCCTGTATTCATCAAAATGATAAGCTCTCTTTATCATCATTTTTTCCATTATGGAGGTAGAAATACCAACATGAGGTTTGATTGAGGCAAGCCCAGGTATATGGAAGAACCCTTCTCCTCCTTTTAAATATGTAGGTTATAGGTTTGAAGAGGATTGGAAGGAGATTGAAAACAATTTTCTCATTTATGTATTCAAGCCCTACAACTTGACAAGATACAAAAGCTCCATTATCAGAGTAACAAACAAAGATCTGACAACATGATTCAAAAGTAAGAAGCTACAAACCAAGGACCTAAGGACTATGAAGTCAGTTTGTGGTTTCAGATCGCTAGTCTAGCACCCTTTTCCACCAACATCATGTTGAAATTTAAATCACAAGTGCATCAATATCTTCTATTCATTTCTGGTCTCCAATTCTGGCTATCATTTTCTAGTTTATTTGTATTCGTCTCAAAATGTTACATTTTAGTAGTTAACTAGTTGCACCATTGCATTTTCATAAAATATCCATTTCCAACCTTCAAAAGAATTCAAATCCAAGGTTGATTTTATCACCTTTTAGGTTGCAAGTTAATATTATGCCCTTTCCCAATCTAAATTCTAATATTATATAAGTGAAAAGTAGCTAACCGTAGTTTGAAACTAGGTTAACTTTTCCTACAAAATACTACAATCTACTGTAACAACTACACTATGCTCACAAGCTTTACAAAAGAACCAATGTATCCAAATTCAAACCAGTTATGAGATCATAACTTCGAAGTATGAAATTATTTCAAGACAAGATCAAACTTGAATATTCAAAAATAGTTAGAATGTTGATACTTCTAGTTTCTAGATCACCCTAAAAACCCACATGACTAGACAAAAGAGACCATAACAAATTCTAGTCCATCTGATCATCCATACATCAGAGGTATCCAAATAGTAGTAGATCTCATGCTAACAACATATCCAACCCATAAATTGTAATCAAAAGATCCATACATATAAAAAATTTCAATGAAGAAAATACACATCTAGTAGCTCCCACTATAAGGGCAATGCCACTTAATATTAAAAAATAGATCATGGCATACCAATTATATAAACAAACTCTTATACTAAAGTTGTGGCTAATAATAACACCATGTATTAAAAAAGAATAATTAAAATGATCAACACATGCAACACAACCCATTGTATAGTATCTGATAACATGTTGTCATAAATCTCCCAAATATACCACACTAAACCATGTCAACATAAAGCCTCCAAGAAGTATTCATAGAAAAATGAGAGTAAAATGTAAATCATATTCCATAATTTTTCTTTCTACAAACACCTCAAAGCTCTAATATGTGTCAAGTAAGATCTCTTTCACAACCCTAAAAGAAAGATTTAACAACAACCATATATTCAATATCATTAGATAAAACAAGACATATATATCTCATATCACAAACATGGATGTAAGGCTCTCTAAAAAAGGAAGATCAAACTCAAATCCATTCCCAAAATCAAGAAATCATCCCAATAACATTTCCTAAGCTCATCATCAATGAAGACATCATTTAAAGAACCTCATGTGTAAAAGGATATAAAAATTCCAAGGTCTCCTCAAAAGAACCCCCCAAAACTATAAATAATAGCTCAAGATCCATCATTATGAGAAGAAAAATTATAAAAAATAATGCATATGAAAAATGGGCTATACCTTATAGATGATTATCCACCGAGTATACCAAGAGCGGGGAATGATATTGATCCTCTAGGATATAGAAAGTCTCATAGAATTTATCCAAGAACAACCTCCTCTTAGGTTCATCATGAAATCACATCCATATCCAGGTGAAGGATTACTTGGTATTCCTCTTGAAACCTTCAAAGAGTAACCATCTCAATAATTGCCTCACCCAAGTCTCAAAGTATCCATGAACATTAGCAATTGATCCATCCATGCTAAAATCCAAATGTATCACTACAATATCATGAAGCTCTCAAGAACATGACTGTAATGTATTCAATACTAGGAGAACAATCCAAATCACTATCAAATATCCAACTAAAAATTTGCAGAATTAAAAACAGAACATGACAACATGATCTAATAGTATCATGCTAATACTCTAATGTTCAATCCAAAATTCATCATGGTACAACTCTAAAAAAATGACAAGATAAAAAGAACCTGGCACCTCAACAAAAGAATTCAAGATTCTTCCATGTTGAACAAGGATGTCAACATATCCTATCATAAGAAGATAATCATCTCATGTTAATGAAATTAAAAATGTGAAAGACCTACTACTATAGAAAAAAGATACAAGAACCCCTCCATGACACCAATAGCCATTTTATAAGATCATCCAACATAAAGTGATGTGTCCACATCATTTCCAGATCTCCCATTGAATGATGATACCAAGATCACTAGGCATCACGATAATCGCCTCCTAAATGAAGATCAACCATGGTCCACACACACTCAATTCCAATACTAACAACTTTATATAATAAGTAGAACCAAGATCTCCAAGCCAAGAAGATAAAACCACCACTAAAAAATCACTATCAAAAGCTCACATTAAACAATATAACCAAGCTATCCATGACATCATGATAACCATCTTTTAAATGAATATCATCTATGACTCTAACACACAAATAACTTCATGTACTATATCAATAGAAAAAAAAAAGTACAAATAATATCTCCAAGACAAGAAGATACATAACATGCTACAAGTCCCATAAATGACTATCCAAGAAATATAATTATCCATCCTCTCATCCTAATGTAAAATACCAATGCACAAATTACCAAAAACAAGGACAACTAACAAATTATACATAGAAATTGAATCAATCTTGTGGATATAGACAGTCCACATCTAAATCATCCCATTACATCCAATGGGTAGATAATCCACAAATTGCATAACTAAAAGATATTAAAAAATAAAACATGAAAAATCATTATCACACTAATAACTTAAGATTACAAGGAAGATAAAATGTAGATTTCAAGACTCAAACACTAGAACACTAGCATACTTGATTTGCCAACAAATTCACAACTAAGTAGTGATAGTCAAGGAACCTATAAAGAAAAAACTATATAAATTTTGAGTGACTATTCATGTACCAACATCTCCACACTAATAAAGCTACAAACCTCATCACACCATGCATAAATCATGTATGTAAAAATGCAACTATCTTCCATCCTAAAATACCCCAAGGGAATCATAATTTGAAAAAAAATAGTTTATTTGCAAATATAAGAAACCACAATTGTTGACTAACCATGTCAAACATGTAAAACCATCATGTCACTGACACATATTCAAATCCATATCCACTTATCATCTAGAAGACCCACAAGTCTGAACAATACCCAAATAATCAAACCAAAATAGTAAAATAACACAGATAAACATGACCATAGATTTTGAACAAAATACTACAAAATACTCAAACCAACATAAAATTATGAGATTAAATTACAAAAAGACTAAAATAAAGAAGAGGTATAGTAACTTTAGGCACACTTGTAGGTAAACATCACAACCACCATCATTTTCAAGCATATAGAGGAGCTAGGCTATTTTAGAAGTTTTCAAATCATCCAACAATCAGTTTTAAAGATCCTAAATGCATTTGAGGCTAATATAACAATGCCTTCCAGTTCTTGGTACTAAATCCAATAACTCAAAATAAGAACATAAAACCATAGTCATGACAACCCATGTTTCTCCATATAATCAGGGAGCCAAGGAAATACACCTAAGATGAATAATTTCTTGCACATGAGCATAAAATGGAAGAACACCACAATGCATGAGGGTTATTATATACTATCAAACATGAGCTCCAAATAAATATCATATTTAATTAAACCAGATGATCAACTATATAAAAATTCATCTTCTCTATCCTTCAAATGCCTATTGAATCTTGAAAAATATCAACTACAAGATGCCCGCTCAAATAAGGATTAATTATCAATCAACTTCTTCTTATATATTCCCTTAATCTTGCTAGGATAACAAATCATAATAGAAAAATTAACTTGAACCTTAAAAACCATGTAACCAACATAAGCAATAACTTTCATCACATGCAAGAAACATACATGTTCATGCAAGTACATGAAACTCAGATACATACACATGTAAGCACAAGAAAACTATGAAACTTGGCATTGATAACAATTGAAAGGGAAAGATGAACCCAATATGTATCTTCTAGTATCCTATGTTAATTTTTCATTAGATGTTCATTAACTCGACACAAGCACATAATACTATGTATTTAAGGTGGAAACTAACATAGTTAATTTCCCATCACATTAACCCTTAAGGGAAATAAATTGTAGCTTATAAATCTAAGTAAATTTTTATAGAATAATGACATGTCAATCAGCACTTTAGGAACATTAAAGAATAATAATAGATGAAAGATAAAAAAATAGAAGAAAAGACAATATACATGGGGCAAACCCTTTTGGGTAAAAAAACTCACTTCAAACCATCAATCCAATGTATTAATTCATAACAAATATGTTACAATACACTTGTAGGCTCAAATCCTTAACATGAAGATTTATATCTTACTTCTTTGAAGGAAATTTGACACCATAACCCACAATTGAATAATTATCCTCTCTACACTCCTCAAGAAAACACCCATATTATGGAGCTACAATATGTACATCTAAAAATTCCACATTTCATCACTCTCTTTACTACATGCATGAAAATTTGAAGATGAACATGCAATACACCTATCTTCACTTGCTTATGCAAATGACTCCAATATCAATACACAAGCCATTTGTATGCATGTAAATGATCCCACTTGATATGTAACATGCCTCCTTCATGTAAATAGTCCCACTTGTCATATTCACTTCTATTTCCAACTCTTACACTGTCATAATTTTTCATATAACATAATCTATCATAATCTCATCATTATTACTCAATCACTTACAACTTATGATGCATTGCATAAAATATGCTACACACTAGGGTCCATATAGTGGGTTGCCTATTTTCAAAAATTTAGGATGCATGCCATCCTATTCACCTACCATGTAAGTTGCCACCTCATCGAAGTAGGTCCCACAGAGTAACATTATTAAATGAACATAAAGTTACATAGGCATAATATAATTTATTAAATAAATCAACGTTAAGAACTTACAAATGTCAAGATACCTTAATTACCAATAGTCCACTCATTGATGAAATGACCATTGGTGATGATGCTAGTTGAAAAAATAACCAATAAATATTTTAAATATACATGGAACGTACATTGAGATCACTTTTGCACAATGTTGGCACATAAAACCATACGTTAATTGGCAACAAACTATTGCTATTTTTTACCATCAATTTTTGTGCCAAATGTGAATTTATATTTAATGTAAGATCATAGAATATGGTGTCATAAATGTAGACATTTAATATGGATGTATAGATTTATACATTTTATGGAAATTATTTTCTAAATTCTTTGAGCTCCATATTTTTAAATTTTCTTTCCTACCTGTATTTTAGCATTTGGATAGACAATCTTAGGGTTTGTGGATGTTTTGAATGTAACAATGAGGTTCATTTTTCTTTATGATGTGGAATTTTATTTTTAAAGAATGAATATCTATAAAAATGGATATGTAATTATAGATTTGGTGCTTTGATACTATGTTGCAGTTAATTACTGAACCCTACATTTCTAGGAATTACTTACAACCAAAACACCTATCACAAAGACAAACAAATAACTAATTTTCTATCTAAGTTTTGGGAATTGTATTGATCCAAAAAATTGTCATAATATTAAAATATACAATAATGAATCCTTGTAATGAGGTAAAATAAAAAATAATTATAAATAAAACACTAGGTGAGGATAAAATTAGATCATGACATGCGTCCTCGTCCTATGAATTGAGACATAAAATGCATGACCTAAGTTGAGCTTAAGTATGCTAAATTAAAAGGAATCATGATCCTTAAAATCATATAAAATACCAAATCTATTATTAGAATGACCCTTTGGTAAAAAATTCCATCACGTCCCATTCCTTCCAAGTTATTAGGATAGTTCACCCAAATAAACCTATTTGAGTTAGGAACTTTTGCATGAGTTGGGGATTTCTCTTTTGTATAAATATAGTGGGGGATGAATAGAATCCAATATTTTCTTTAGATTATATCTTTGAAAATTCTTATAACTATGATATACGTGCCATCTAAGAGGAAGAACCTTATAATCTAACTATTGAATCCAATGCATACTTTCTCTATCAATCTCCATACAAGTAGAAAAAATATTATTAAGATAAATCTAACATAAATATAAGCATAATAAATTACCTTTCTCTCTAGTGCATGATGAGAAGGGCCTAAAGGTTTCCCAAGAATGATTGTAATATCTAGCATAAAAAATTGTCACCATTGACAATTTTACACTACCTTGATTTTGCCTATAACTTTAATTATAATAATAATATAATAGTTTTGGGGCTAGATTAATAAAATGAATTTAAATCGCCATCATCCTTATAAATTCAATCCAAAAAGAACTGGTCATGGGTGCAGGGCACCCTAGACCAAATTTTTTTTTTTTTCATGTGAAATGTTTATTGGCAAGCTTTTATGATTTGAAAATGAACCCAAGTCAGCCCCTATCGAAAAAGATTAATTCAAATGTGTTGGAAAAACAAGGATAGACAACTGAGAGGGGGGAATCGTTGTTACCAAAATCAAACTTATTCAACATTAATCAACCTTTAATCTCAGATCATATAATAAACAATGCAAACATGAATCAATAACACATCAGAGACACATGAAAACCAAGATTTTATACGTGGAAACCCTATTAGGGGAAAAACCATGGTGGATGTTAGTCCACAAGATTATACCCTGTTAAAAGTATAATGAAAAGTAAATAGGGAATGCACATGCATTCAGACAGACTGTCTAGAGCTCACTACTCAGAGAAAGGCTCACTGCCTTACATAGAATAATCAGATTAAATCCATCTGATGAACACGAACTGAGAAATTAGCTTCTACACAAGCCTGATTACAGTTCCGATTAGGCACAAATATACTTTGCTCAACCTTCTTCACACTTTCATTAGTCTCTTTCACTCTTCTCTGATCTTGAATGATTTGACATTTATTCCCACATGTAATTCATACACACACACACAGCGAGCATACATCAAAATGAGGAAAAAAACCTTTGCATATTTGCCACACAGATTTACATCAACTACTCTATCAGCCACAAATAAAGAATAAATTACAATTGTCGGACTTAATACATAAATAAATCTTAATGTGCACCAACACAAGTTGGTCACAACATAGTGAGGACCCAAATAAACACTTTTGAACATGTCAAACAATAAAATATTAATCCTCATGGATCCACAACACGCTACCACCAACATGTCGACCAAGAACATGAAAACTCGAGCACACATCGGAAAAATATTTGATCACGATCTCACAAAATAATGCGGATGTACAAGAAGGATAGAGAACGATCTATAATCATCCATGAACATCACATGAACATGCGCGACAACTGAAATTTCTATAATTTCATCCTCTTCTTCCAAGAACACCTTCCACAATAAAAAAATGATTGTAGGAACATAGAACTTCATAAATTTCTCAAATCTTGATGTGTACCACTGAAAATTTCAAAAAACACACTAGATAGAATCAACAACAAACCCTTTAGTGTGCACCATCTGATCATCTACGAACAAAAATTTCCAACACTTTGACCTTCTCAGCTTCATTGGTTACCTACAATATATTTATTACAGTTTTCTCAATCTCCTCGACATATACAGCCTCTAGAAACACCAATGCTAATAGTGTTGACATCAATGACAACCACATATCAGAAATGCAACCAAAACATCCAACAATCTCCCCCTTTGGCATTGATGGAAAATCATGATGTGAAAAATACCATCAACCCAACTAGCTCTTCTCTAACAATCTCCCCCTTAGATTGTGCACTCTTTTCCTATTTTCTCCTTCCACTTTATTCTTCTCCCATGTTTTTCAAATTGCTCCTCTCCCACTTTGACATCAATGGAAAAGGTACACATGCTCTGATCCTCATATTTAGCATGCTTAACTACTCCCCCTGAGTAGCAGCCACCACAACATCAATTCGAAATAGGATATGGCTATGAATTCATGGACTGATGCAAAGACCTACATCACTTAGTTTTTATTGGGAGGGGAAATCACCCCTAACTTGCCTCTGACATACTCAAAATTATCCTTAGACAATGGCTTAGTAAAGATTTCTACAATTTTCTCCTTGGTAGGTATATACTCCAATCTATATTTCTTGTCACTTACTTTATCTCTCAAGAAGTGATATTTGATGGATATATGCTTTGTCTTTGAATGCAACACTGGATTATTAGAAATTTTTATGGCACTTGAATTGTCATAGAATATGGAAATGATTTCTTCATACTCAATTCTGACATCTCTCAGCATTTGCTTCATCCACAATACTTGAGTACAACTATTTGCAACAACAATATATTTTTCCTCACTAGTAGATAATGAAATGGAATTCTTCTTTTTTCTTAGCCAAGATACCAAATTCTTCCCTAAGAAGAATGCACCACCACTGGTACTCTTCCTGTCATCCACATCTCTTGCCCAATCAACATCAGTGAAAGTGCTCAGGATAAGATCATCATCCCTAGGATACCAAAGACCAAGTTCAACTGTCCCTTTCAGGTATCTGAAGATTCTTTTCACAACAGTTACATGATACTCATTAGGATCAACTTGATATCTAGCAACCATGCATACAACATTCATTATATCTGGCTTGGTCTAAGTCAAATAGAGTAATCCACCAATCATTGACCTATATATCTTGTTTGATTTTATTTAGGAGAATCATCATTCTGTGTAAGTTTGCATCTGGTTACCATAGGTGTACCAACTATCTTTGTGTCTTCCATGCCAAACTTTTTCAGTAACTCTTTTACATATTTAGACTGAGATACAAAAATTCCATCATCTAACTGTGCGATTTGTAGTCCTAAAAATAATTTCAGCTCTCCTATCATTGACATTTCAAAATCACTTTTCATTTCATTAGAAAAATTCATACACAAATCATCATCACCTTAAAAAATAATGTCATCAACAAAGACTTCAATGATCAATTCTTTATTTTGACCCAACTTGAAATACAAATTGTTGTCAGTAGTACCTTTATTGAATCCAAGTTTCAACAAGTATTTATCCATTCTAGCATACCAAGCTCTGGAAGCTTGCTTAAGTCCATATAGAGCTTTCTTTAATCGACATACCATGTTTTCTTTGTCAACCAGTTGACATCCATCTAGTTGCTCAACATAGACTTATTCTTCTAGCTCACCATTTAGAAATGTTGACTTTACATCCATTTGATAGACTTTGTAATTCTTGAAAGTAGCATAAGCAAGAAATAATCTTACAGCTTCAATTCTAGCAACAGGGGAAAAAGTTTCTTCAAAATCATTACCTTCCATCTATGAGTACCCTTTGCAGACCAGTCTTGCTTTGTTTCTGACCACTTCACCTTGTTCATTCAGCTTATTCCAAAATACCCATTTGGTTCTAATCACATTTTTGTTCTAAGGTCTAGGAACAAGATCCCATGTATCATTTTTCTCTATCTGGATTAGTTCTTATTTCATGGCTTCCATCCAATATTCATTTTGCATGCTTCATTGATATTGCTAGGTTCAGTTTTGGAAATTAGACAATAATCTTCTAAAATTATTCTTCTAGTTTGCACACCTTTGCTCTTATCTCCTATGATATGACTGTCAGAATGATTTCGCCTTACTTACTTGTGAGTTTTAGGATTTTTTTTGACTTCTTGTTCTTGTGTTCTTTCTTCTGCACTTTTGCTAGTTTATGCTTCTTGATTCCCTTGGTTTAGCGAAACAATTTGAAGTTGATTTTGTCTCTCAACATTATTTACATTGTTAGTACTATCATGTTGATCATCTGATCCACTACATTTGGATGGTCTAACAACATCTTCATCAACTTTGTCATGTGCACTTTCAACCATTTTCTTCAACCTTTTATTAAAGCACCGGTAAGATTTTCTCTTAGTAGAGTAGCCTAAAATATTCCTTCATAACTTCTAGCATCAAACTTGCCTATATCATCATCTCTCTTGATGTAGAATTTTCTTCCAAAAAATTTGAAATATTTGATAGTAGGCTTATAACCAAACCATAGCTCAAAAGGGGTCTTACCAGAATTACTGTTGACATTCACCTGATTAATGGTATACACATCAGTACTTACAAATTCTCTCTAGTAGAAATGAGGAACATTTTCTTTCAGCATCATGGTTCTAGTAGTGTCTAGAATGGTTTTGTTCTTTCTTTCAACAACTCCATTTTGTTGAGGGGTTCAGGGAGAAGATAGTTGTCTTTGGATTCCATGCTCTTCACAGAAAGAATTGAATTCTCAGGAAGTGAATTCACCACCTCTATCTGACCTTAGGCATTTGATCTTTTAACCTGTCTTATTTTCTGCCATAGCTTTGAAGCTTTTGAACTTTTCTAATGCTTCATGTTTTTCTCTTGAGAAAGAAACCCATACCATTCTAGAATAATCATCAATAAGCAACATAAATTACCTTTCTCCTTCTAGACTTCTGATTCTAGATGGACCACATAGATCAATATGTAATAAGTCTAGTACTCCATTAGAGCTATACTGTTTGCTCGGGGAAGAATTTCTAGTTTGCTTTCCCATCTGACATTCCTTGTACATAGTGTTAGTAGGCTTTACTAACTTAGGAAGATCTTTGGCTGCTTGAGTAGAGCTTATCTTGACAATGTTATCAAATTTCACATGACACAACCTCCTATGCCATAACCAACTTACATCAATTTGAGCAATTAAACAACTTTCACTAGCAACACTCAAGTGAAAAATATTACCTCTTGTCTTTGTACCTAAAGCAATCATATTTCCAGAACTTCCCCTTATTCTACACTTTCCATCCTTGAACTGAAGATTGTAACCCTTGTCTACCATCTATCCAACACTCAACAAGTTATGCTTTAAACCTTCTACATAATGAACATCATCAGTATTGTGCTTACCACCAAAAGAAATAGTGCCTCTGCCACGAATCACACAAGAAGTGTTGTCTCCAAATATTACAACACCACCATGATAGTTTTCCAAGCTTACAAAATTTATTTTATCACAGGTCATATGATGTGAACATCCTCTTTCAATTAACCACTCATCCTTTTCTTTAATTATTTCTGCAAGAGATTTCTCAATATTCACATTACTAGTAGATTCAATGGACACCTGACCATTTTATTTGATAGCAATGAATATCCAGTCATCTTCATTTCTAGTTTCTTTATTAGATTCATCATCACTAACACATTCTTCAACATAATAGCATTTCTTTTGAAATCTAGTCTTTTGAAGTTTGTACTTTGAAAATCTTTCAGGACATCTTGATGCAAAATGACCTATTTTACTGAAAGAAAAAGATTTGAGAGGTAGCTTTCCTTTGTACTTACCATGACCTCTAGCTTCTCTTTTCACAATCAATGCTTCCAGTTCTAATTATTTTTCTTCATCTTCAATATGTTTCATCTCATCTTCATACTTGAATGTTCTTTTGGAACTCTCTCCCGGATCATATCTTTGCTTGCTTTTCCCGGATATAGTAGCCTTGAATGCACATTCAGTCTTAGGAGTAGATCCACCAAATTCACTTAACTCAAAGGCAACAATTTTTCCAATCAACATGTCTCTTGTCACATTTCTCACTGTCCTGAGTTCATCAATAGCATGAGCTCTTGTTTTGTAGGAAGGGGGCACAGATCTAGGTATTTTAGCCACAATTTCTTCTTCATCCAAGACTCCATCAGCACATCTAATGCTCATCACCAATTCATTTATCTTTTGAGAGAAAGAGAGGATGTTCTCATCTTCACTCATCGTCATGTCCTCCCACTTGCCTTTTAAACTTTGTAGCTTAGCAAATTTCACTGGTGCATCTCCTTCATATAATGTTTCCAAATATTTCTAGATCTCATGTGCAATCTTCAGAACTATCACATTTGTCATTTCTGAATTTTTCAGAGCACTCAACAATGCTTCAATAGCCCTGGAATTATCTTCTTCTTGCTTGATCTCATCTTCAGAGGAGAAACCATTCAAAGGAATAGTATATTCACTCTGTGTGATCTTCCAAAAAGGTTCACCAATGCACTTCAAATGACACTCCATTCCGAATTTCCATAAAGAGTAGTTTGTACCATTGAATCTGGGACAATCTATGTATGATGCCATCTCGGATCACCTCAATCTATTAGAATTCTTTAGAGGAACTAGCTCTGATACCAATTGTTGGTAAAACAAGGATATACAACTGAGAGGGGGGGTTGAATCAGTTGTTACCAAAATCAACCTTATTCAACATTAATCAAATTTTAATCTTAGATCAGTTAATTAACAATGCAAGCATGAATCAATAACACATCAGAGACACACGAATACCAATATTTTATACGTGGAAATCCTGTTAGGGGAAAAATCATGGCGGATGTTAGTCCACAAGATTATACACTGTTAAAAGTATAATCAAAAGTAAATAGGGAATGCACATGCATTCAGACACACTGCCTCGAGCTCACTGCTCAGAGGAAGGCTCACTGCCTTACATACAATAATTAGATTAAATCCATTTGATGAACATGAATTGAGAAATTAGCTTCTTCACAAGCTTGATTACAGTTTCGGTTAGGCACAAATACACTTCGCTCAACCTTTTTTACACTCTTCTTAGTATCTTTCACACTCTGCTCTACTCCTGAATGATTTGAAATTTATTCCCACATGTACTTCACACACACACACTGAGCAGACATCAAAATGAGGAAAACAACCGCTCTTATATATCTGCCACACGGATTTACATCAACTACTTTGTCAGCCACAAATAAAGAATAAATTACAACCGTCAGCCTCAATACATAAATAAATCTTAATGCACATGAAAAAAAGTTAGTCACAACATAGTGAGGACCCAAATAAACACCTTCGAACATGACAAACAATAAAATATTAATCCTCATGGATCCGCAACACGCTACCACCAACATGTCGGCCAAGAACATGAAAACTTGAGCACACATCAGAAAAATCTTTGATCACGATCTCACAAAATAATGCGGATTTACAGAAAGGATAGAGCATGATCTAGACTCATCAATGAACATCACAGGAACATGCGCGACAACTGAAATTGCTAGAATTTCATCCTCTTCTTCCAAGAACACCTGCTACAGTAATAAAATGACTGTAGGAACATAGAACTTCATAAATTTCTCAAAGATTGATGTGTACCACTAAAAATTTCGGACAACACACTAGATATATTCAGAAAAAAACCCTTTAGTGCGCACCACCTGATCATCTACGAACACAAATTTCCAACACTTTGACCTTCTCAACTTCACTGGCTGCCTGCAATATATTTATTACAATTTTCTCAATCTCCTCGACATATACAACCTCCAGAAACACCAATGCTAATAGTGTCGACATCAATGAAAACCACATATCAGAAATGCAACCATAACATCCAACAAAATGCATATATAAGTATGCTTTCCTCTCATTTTGAACATTAGAAATTAAATTTTAGAGAAGGAGAGAAAATTGAAGATCCTAAAATCAGTGAAGGCAATTTAAGGGAGGAATTAGAAACATTATTAGAAAAATTTCATTATTCGATTTCAATCTTGAAATACATAAATATGAAGGAATAAATTATGTGAAAGGAGCTATCATGATTAATCATGCAAAATTATGAAAATGTATTGAGTTTTCTTCTACATGCTAGTTGCAAGAATATATTGTTTTATGAGCTAACCTTTTACATATCTATCAAGGATTCAAGGTATCCATCAATCAAATTTTTTGTGGAAACTTGTGTGACATCTCGTCATCAAGGGTTTTCACATTAAGGTAACACTATGATTTGTCATTTATCAATTTCAACCAATCATTGTTGTTTTAACCTCGGCCCAACCTAGGTAATGCTCTCTTGATCATTATCAATCACTGTTGTGGAGGTAGAAATACCAACATGAGGTTTGACTTAGGCAAGCCCCTATACAACAAAACCTTTTCCCCTATTTTGATGTGTCTAGATCATATATGAAGGTTTTAGTGAGTTATAGTCAATGGAAGTAGAGTGCAAACCTTAATGGACATCTTAGAGTTTTTAGATCTGAGGAAAGAGGAGCACAATCTGGGTTAGACCATGCCCTAGACTAGCCAATTCAAGTCAAAATTTGTTGTCCAAACTCCTCATTGTTATCAGATCTCAGATCCAGGTCAATTCTGCAACTTTTCATTTTCTTCAATATGTTAAATTATATTTTTAGATCTAGGGTTGTATGTCAAATAGGCTTGTCGAATCACACATCAAATTTATCATCCTCACATCCTCAAAAACAAACCAAGTACTAGGGGAAATGCTCTCTATTGTGGCAACAAGTTAGTTATCAAAACCCAAGTCAATTTATGTTTAATGTTGAGTCAAATCAAAAGGAGATAATCTTAGTTATCCTAATTGGATCTAGGATCACTTTTCCTACTAATCATTTTGGTGAACCTGACAAATCTTACACTTGCAATTTTCTTATTTTCACTGCATAAAATCTAAACATTAATTCAAAAACCTAAGTGGTTTGAATATCTTGGTGATATTTTTGCATTTATGTCATTTTCAAAACTATACATTTGAAAATAAATTGATTTAAATTACATAATTTTATATCTAATTTTTCCTTTTTAGGGCTTAGATCTGAGTTATTTTTTTTGGGAAAATTATTTTCAATATTATTTTTTCATTTATGCATTCATATTTTAGTGGAAAACATAGAAAAGGTGAAAAAATTGCATAGTGTTTTAAGTTCAAGAGATTAGAAATCTTTTTTTTTTAAATCTTGTTTGGAAAAATTAGTCAATTAAAGTATTTTAATTTTTAAATATTATCAGTTGAACATACTAAATTGTCCTAAGAATATCAAAATATTGCATGCATACATGTACTTCATATACAAAAATTAGGTTTCATTGGATTTCTAGAACTCTATTCATTTCTAGATGTGAACCTTTGAAACAAAGGGTCCTAAAATACTATAGGTGGTTTATAGATTTTTAATTTTCTAAAAATACATGTGTGGTCTAGGGTGCATTATGCCCTTTCCCAATCAGTTTAGGCTAAAAATTATTGTGAAAATTCCTATCGTTGTTCACACTGATTACAGGCATTTGTGATAATTCAGAGACAACATGATACCATCGATTTGGGTAGGCTAGCTGTATCTGATGCGTTATATCCAATCATTGTGAGTCATGAGAATCATGCTTTTTTCTCTCCCTCAACCTCTCCTACTTGGCAAGATATTGTGGCACAAGAAGATGAAATCATTGATACATTTATTTCAAAAGAAAATAAGATGGATTGTATAGATAAAGATGGTAAATCACCATTAGATCTCCAATTGATAGAAGATCGTCAACAAGTAGTTAACTTAGTTGAGGTTATGAATGCAAAATTGACCATTGGACCTCCTAAATCACCTCTCATCATAGGCTCCAAAACGTCATGACCATATCCTAAACTTTGTAAAACAACTCACTCGTTATTAGGCTCTTGAATCTAGATAAGTTCTTATATAGATTTTAATGATAGATGTTACCAAAATTACTAATATTTCATGGGATAATTTTCATTTTTGGAAAATAGAGAAGAGATAATCTAGAGTTCAAATAATCCCATATTGAACCAATGTTTTCTCAATCATCTTCACTTTCTTTTAATCAATTTTCTCCCCACTTTAGATAATTTATCCATACTAGTATATTTTTTTGTTGAAGACTTAATGGAACAAGAGTCTGTATTTCAAATTATCATTGGTACCATATTTATGAAGTTATTTAGGCATCACACAATCTAAAGAATCCCCACTTGAATAAAAAATTCTAACCAATTTATCGTTCTTATTTACAATTCTACTCATAATACATATATGATCAAATGTGTGTTCTCTTTAATATGGTAACAAAGCACTACCATTTCCTATGCATGAAGGTTTAATTGTAGAAGCCATGCGTACAATGAAAGGAGAGTCTTTTGTAAGTCGCTCAAAAGTCTCTAGTATATGGTGTGAGGAATTCCCCTCATAAAAATCAAAATTTCTTTGCTCACATTGTCTTCCTAGAAAGCAACATTTGGTTCATTTTCCTACTATAGAGAATAGAGCCTCAAGACTGCTAGAATTGGTTCATACTGATATATGTGGCCCGATGTCACCAAGTCATAACAATCCCAAGTGTTTTCTACTCTTTGTGGATGG